>JBBPCX010000040.1:7255717-7281630 GCA_037974365.1 Hydrocynus forskahlii | reverse complement strand
ACACACACACACACACACACACACACACACACATATATATATATATATATATATATATATATATATATACACACACATATTTTAAATATACATAGCATATCTTAAACATATCTTAAACTCACCTCATACAGTTAATATCATTATAGTCCATATTATTCAAGCATACTTTTCTATTTTTACAATATGATTTAAAACTTTATTAAAACATACAAAATGGAGAAATTATTACCTGCCTTTCAGGAAACTTCATGACAGCCTATTTGGAAGCGTGTGATTAAAAAAACTTCTCATCTTTTCAGGAACACTGCATCATTAGCTAAAGTGGTAATTGGGTCATTTTAATGTTGCTAGAGATGGAACTGTGTTGGGGCTTTAGGGCTAACATGGGATGTATGTGTGTCTGTGTGTACCCATGTGCATGGGTTTACTGCATTTGAAGCAAATTAGTTCAGATGGTTCATTTAGTAGAGAAACTCTTTCTTTCCCATTTAATTAAAGTGAGAACATTGTCTGATGTTTGTAAGAGTGTACCACAGATTTATATGGTATGTTTGTGTCCTTAGGCTTGCTGGTACTGGATGCCCATGCACTGTATGACCAAAGATGACGTCTAGCTGTTCTCTACCTGTTAAGGGGCTGAAACTAATGCCAAGTGTTACCTTCAGCTATGCAATAATAGCTGCTGTTTCAGGATTCACATGACTGTAGTCTGAATTGGCATTATGATGCTCGAGATGCATTTATTCTAAATTGGTACGTATTTTCATTCATGTCTCTTTTCCACACACACTTTTAAACATAAAAAGTGTACAGTGATGCAGTATAAGAAACACTTATGGTTTTTATAATAGACCCTTAGGTTTCAGATTCTTTTAAAATATTTCTGTAAAAAGTAAGAAAGTGAGAAGAAGGTTCTTCGAAGGTATGAGAACCTCAACATCATGTAATGGTTCTTTGTCAGTTAAAGACTTTTCTTAGAACAGCGTTTTCAAGCCAAGGCCCATTTAGAAAATTTTATTTGTTAAGAGTGTATATAAACATGCACACACTGAATAGTGTTATAGAAGTGTTTAGTCTGACTTGCTACGTCAAGTGAGACAACTTGCTCTGACTGACTGAAAGACACTAATCTCCCGACATCAGTCTCAAAACGAACATTAGTCATTTGTCACCCATTCTGATTGTCACATCAGCTAGTCATCTCTCCTTTCAAGGCATCCTCCTTTGTCTGTTTTTTTGACATTCTAAATACATGTCTTAGAGCCCCTGTCCTCAGAATTGTAGCAATTTTAGATCAAACATTCCATGAGTCAGCATCTGGACTCATGAGTTTTGACACATTTTAATTACTTATGTCTTTTTATTTTTGTTTCTTTTTGTTTTACGTGTGAGTGTGTGTGTGTGTGTGTGTGTGTGTGTGTGTGTGTGTATGTGTGTGTTTACAAGTATAACCATTTACATTGGTTTAATGAGTTGCTCTGATTTCCTGACAGGCTTGACTACCAGTGAAACCTGAGCAGCTGTAGGTATGTCTATACACACATGCTCACGCATAGCGCCGCAATACCCTAATAACATGAGTAATATAATGCCACTGTATAAGGCTGAAATATATATGATGTACGTATATGTGTCTGTGTGTATGTATAAAATCATGTTTATTTGATGTTTCAATCAAGCTTTTCCCAAATTTACTTAAATAGGGGACCATCTAAGTGTTCTAAATGGAAATATTTTGGATTTAGAGTGCAAGCACAGCAAATAATAATAATAATGATCATCATCACCATCATCAATAATAACAACAACATCAATAATAATAATAATAATAATGTTTTATTATTACTAATAAAAATATTAGTATTTTAACAGTAATAACTTTATTACTACTACTACTACTACTACTACCAATACTGTTAAGTAATGTGTTTGTATATGATAGCACAGCTGAACTGAGTGTTGGGGAAAAACACTGAATATCTTATATGGTATAACCACTATGTTATAGTTCCTATTGTAGTTCTGTCTTGAAACTCAGACACCAAACCTCTCTGGATTGAGAGGTGTAGTTTAGAATGTCAGTTTTCCTTTTCTGTCCATCTTGCCACAGAGTAAAATGGTCCCTCATCATTACTGTCATGTTGAAATGTCATTTTCTGACAAAGTGTAGGCTTTTGGACACTGGCACAACACTAATTTCTTCTCATCTGACAACCAGATGATGCAATTCGGCCACCAAAGCATGTGTGTCCACCCATACATTCTATTCCTTTCTGCTTTTTGTTTCAGTGTGTTCTTTAGCGACATTGCAGAAGGCGGTGCTCATGTGGTTTAATGACAGATATAATAGCCACTGTTAGATAGCATGATACTGTCCTGAAAAGAAAAGTGCCAATAAGATTTTTTCCCCCATAGAAGAATAACTTTTGGTTCACTAAACAAACTTTCAGTGGATGTTAGAGTGTGAAGAGCCTTAAAGTATAAAGAAAAAGCTAATTCTCTACTAATTGGCAATAACCTTTTTTAAGGGTTTAAGACACTTTTTGGGGTTTACATTTTCTACAAATGTATATAATACAGTACATATTTCTTGCTTACATGATTTACACCTGCTTGCTTAAAACAATAACATGAACTCATTTGGGCTGGCTAACATGCACATTACGGTGAAGTGACATACTGTCTAAGACTCATCGTTTTTTCACTTCATAGGAATACATATTTTTAAATATCTGTCTAGCATCCAGGACATTGATCTGGCAATATAAGAAATTAAGTCATCAACACTAAAGCAGTAAAGGGGTGTGATATAGGTTAATGCACACACGTAGTCATGAAACTCATATTTTATGTGTCTGCATAAGTGCAAACACACATACTAGCAAAAATACACAAACACACACACACACACACAGAAAAACAAGCAAAGGAAGCACCATGCCTACATCCCTGTTTATGCTCTGTCCGTCTCTCACACTCTGCACCAAGTGTCCTCTGTCCCCTCTCTCTATCAGTCTCAAAGGAGAAAAGAATGCAGCCATCATTTCTAAACACACACATTCCTTCAAGCAAGATTCGTCATAGGCACATCCAAAACAATTCCCCGGTGAATGCTTTCTAAATTAAAAGTGCCCTCGCACTTTAGGACAGAGGACTTCCTTCATGAAAGCTGTATTTTTTCTTTTTCAGCGTAACATTCTAGTCAGCAGTTAAGAGTCAAAGACAAAAAAAAAGGTTTTAAAAACCCAAAAAACAACGAAAAGAGGACAAAATGATGAAGAAGTAAAAGATATGGAAAGAAATAAGAACTAAACATGAAGTAGAAAAAAGAATGGAAAAGAAAGAAAGAAAGAAAGGAAGCCAGAAAGAAAAACAATCAATGAAAGAAGGACTGATTAAGCAATTTCTGCCATATTTTTTTATTCTAATAATAATTATACTGTGAGTGCACAGTATGCGGCTGGAAATATATCCTCTTAGCACCATTCCTAAATGATAATTGGCTTACTGGATGTTCATTGTTATCATTTGACGTTAATGTCATGTCTGCTATAACAGTGATATTGAACAGATTCTGATTCTATTTGATCCCCACATGTCCTTAGCTCTTCCCTCCCCAGCTTTACACAGCTCCCTCAAGCCAGCATGAACAAAAGCTATTTCTCTTCATCTATCAGAGCATGGTTAAAGGTAAGTGGCACCCTCTATTATGATGACAAGGCAACTAATGGTACAGTCTGTCTTCCTGGTTCTGCATTACTTATTTATAGGTTAACCCTCTCCCTTGGTTTGGGAAATATCTGGTTGGCCACATTTTCTGAGAGCATGTGGGTGCCACAGGTGAACCCCAATGGGCAAATCCACCGGAAATGCAACTGGCTTGAAAGTAGCCATACAACACTACTGTAAATGCTGCTGCTCTTAACTATGCATTACATGTTATTTTTTTTAAATAAAAGAATAATAAAATACATGTATTTGAATGAGTGAACCAATAAAATGATCACATGCACCTATTTCTGGCTTGATCTTTGTTTTTTTCTCTAATTTCTGGGGCCTTCCTTTGTCTGATATCTCATGGTTTATCGGGGGCATTATTGTGTACAGCTCTCAAAGGACCAAGATGTTTCCCAGAGTGGATCACGTGACCCGATCATGTGCAGAGATATGATTTTCTTATTGGTTGGCAACAACGTTGAATGTATTACCGGGTTTTTATGGTGAGTCTGCAGGGATTAACCTTTGTATGCAAGGACAGCTAAGCTTTTAGCCATCCCTGGCAATGAGTGGGGGACTGCAACCTTAATTTTGCGGGTGATGACACCTGCCCTTTTCAGTGAGCTGCAGGAGAAGCCATGGGAATGCTCCTCTGCAACAGAGCGTCTGAATATTGGAACAATGTGCGTGAATGTGCTGCCACATGAACAATGCAACACCACATGGTGAGGTGATGGTGGGTGGAAAAGAGATGGCTGTTTTCAATGCCCACCCCCACTGTGATTCCCCCTCTCCTTTTCTCCTTCTCTTCTCCCAAATTTCTCTCTTCCTTAGTGTCCTTTACCCTTCAGCCCTTTCTCTCCTTCTTTAGATGCCCCTGTGTCATACTTGTTTTCAGTAAAAGGTAAAATAAGTAAAAACATCTTGCTATATAGAAGATGCACCCCAGCAGACGGAAGGCACATGACTCAGACGACATACTGTTCGATTATGTTCTGTATCATGTGGTGGCTGTGATTATATTCTGTCTTTCATCCCTCTATGTTCAGACACAGGGCTGTGGGGTTGCAGCTGTGTGGTGGCTGCCTCCAGTATGTGTGGATCTTGCGTTCTGAGTGTGTGTATGTGTGTATGAGCGTATGTTGTGTGAGCCTGCTCCCTTGGGGCTTTCTCCCTGAGACCGGGCTCTCTGATTCGGTGTGTAAAAGCGCCCCTGAATGATGGATTACTGTGTCACCGCGGCCTGCGAAGGATTAATTTGTTTCATTGATTTCTCTTTAGGCAGAATGCCAGCGTTTGCCGCTTCCCACCTCCTTCCTGGAGACTCCCGGCTGTAATAGACGGTAATGGCCTAAGACAAATCAACCCGTTTCTTGTAAAAATAGCAGCAAATAACCCCTGACTTCGCTTCGCAAGCGCAACCAGGGGGATGCTCGATTCCGACGGCCACATTCACAGCCGGCGATAACCCCAGAAGGAGGCTGAACAAAGCTATAAGTCTACTATACTTACAGCCTCCACTCATGGCTCAGAATGGATTGGTAATGACCGCCTGTCTGACTGCCCAGGTTAAGCATGGTTTTCCATTGCTGATAACACAAGAAAGCAGTTATTTTGTCTTTTTCTTTGGCTTGAATGCTGTTTTACTAAGACACAGGTATCATAGACTGACTGTAATAACTCTGAAAGAATATTACGCAGTATGCACACTTAATGGGGCTACTGAATGTATCTTGCGGGAGTAACCCATGTGTATGGGTGGCTAGAGGCAAGTTGTTGCCGTGTGGCAGGCCTGGGCAGTGGATGAGAGAGTGTGGGTAGTGCTCTGGCCAGGACTCCCCCTGTGCTTCCTCAGGGTTCTGGAACACACACACACACACACACACACACACATACACAGACCTAGAGGTTGACACTAAACTATCTTTTTTGTACTTAGGTCATAGATTGGTAGATTTTGTACTGAAGTTTGGCATCTTATTTATTACCAAATTGACTCATTCCCACACTATTGTGTTCATAACAGTGTGTTGATTTACTAAAAGCCTTCTTTTTTATGTATTTTGTCACTAGAATTGACATCATTCAGTCTTCACAACCATTTCTGCACAGACATCCACATGAGCTGCATAAGACCAGGCCAAACATATGAAAGTTAAGCCCTCCTCAGTCCTCACACTTTCCTCCATTCAAAGTTTTATTTACCCCCTTTCCACTGAAGGCACTGTGCTATCTCTCAGCAATCCAGCAGTCGCCTTTTCCCTCAGATGTGACAAAGTCCTTCAGCTCTGATGCTGTGGGAGGATTAGGTAATCTAAAACATGATACCGTTTGCCGCTAGCCACTCTCTGGGCTGCTGCTGTCAAGTGCCATGTTCCTCGCAGAGAAAACAACAGTTCTCAGGGGTCCTTACATCCTTAAGTGGCTCCAGAAAAGGTTAGTCGTCAGGTAATTGTCCAGCTCTGGTTGGGCTTATCTTAATCACAGTGCTTGAGCTCCAGCTCCGGTCCCTGTTATGAAGAAGCTAGCGTTGCTAAGGGGTGGGGTGAAGTGGGGGACTAGGTGGAGGGTTTTGTTGTTCTTTTTTTTCTTTCTCCTTTTTCAAGCCTGGAGTGCTGAGATAGTCTGACAACAATTCACTGAGGGAACCTGGAGGGAAAATATGGTAAATGACCACAGTGTAGGATTTCTTTTGGAAGCACAGAAAGTAGCACTAAAAGTGAAAGGCAATGCATAGCAGTAGCTCCTTAAAAGAATGCAGGAGAAACAAGCAAGTCAGGACGGGATCATTTTGTCACGGCTTGTTATGTATATAATTTTCACTCTGTAAAGAGCAGTTTCTTGGGAGCAGCTCAAGCCTTTGATGTGTCTGTTGCTGCTGTGTCACCAGCGAAAGGAACCTAGGCTGAGTCAAGATGCATATAGCATCCATAAACTGACTCAGAATTCTTTGGAGAACATTACTTACACAATCTTTCAATGTGGAGGACGGTGTTAAAAATGTCCATAGCCACCATGCATGCAGATTAACTACAAAATGGTGTACGTCGCTCTGGATAAGAGCGTCAGCTAAATGCCGTAAATGTAAATGTAAATGTAAAATGGGTATCTGGTGCCTATTTCCACTGTAAATTATTTTCATTTTTTTATGCAAAAAGTATTGGAAATGTTAAAAGTGAGAATTATTTAACACTGACTTTTTGTACTTGAAACATACAATTATGAGATCCATAAACAACACATCTATAGATTTTTTTAAAGAAATTTCAGAAATGTGTATGTGTCATTATGTTGTATTCTTTTATTCAGTAATTTATTCATTCTCTGAGCTGCTTATCCAAACCAGGGTCGCAGAGGTGCTGGAGCCTAGCCCAGTGCTCATAGGGTGAAAGGAGAAACAGCCTGTACAGGTCAGCAGACACCCTCATCCATGCAGTCACACCTAAAGGCAATTAAACATCTTTGATTCAGCTGACACGCATGTCTTTGGACTGTGGGAAGGAAAATGGAGCTCCTCCCGAAAACCCACGCAAACTCAGGGAGAGCATGCACGCTCATGCTGGGGTCTTCTGAGGTTATATTTTTCATGGATTACTTCTGGAATTAGAAGTCTTCATCCACACATAGCCTATGCAAACACTGCATAACTTATGCTTCAAAAAGAATTTATACTACAAAAAGAATTAATGTTACGAAAAGAGTTTAATTCAATAAAGTGTTGATCATCAGTTCAACCAAATCATTGATAAGACCTGCTTCAAAATAGTTCACTTTCATGTTGGACATCACTGATATATTCTTCCCTGACTGCCTCAGAGATTCATAATGTCTTGCTGGTGCATACACATGCCTCACTCAGTGTATACTCATTCTTTTTCCTGTGTTACCTTCTTCTTTTTCTTTTCCCATTTTATTTGAATTTGCCTGTCTATGTCTTGATGTACTATTATGGATTTGCCTGTATTAACCCCGTCTGGCAGCTCTGGACACATTTTCTGGAATAACTCTGATAAAGTTGCTTGGCACATGCATCTACATCTCCTGGCTCCCAATTGTTACATTACAAACACATGAAAAACATAAATCTTTCTGCTCATTCAGTTGCAGCCTTGAGACGGCCATCTGATCATGCATTTGGTGGCGGTGGATGGCAGTCACTTTGGTGTGCTGATGTCAAAGGTCGAGAGTCAGCTATAAAAAATTCGCCCAGATCTATCAATAACCTTGACGTGCAGACCCATACAGTATGGAGCTGTAGGTCAAATGGATCGTCTCGCCAGAAGCATCTGCTGCATGGCCTGACCCAGGGGCCAAAAGGTTTCTGGATAGGCTCCTCTCCTGGTCCAACCCAGCCCCTCATATGTTCGTTTGATGGTGGCCGTGGCAATTATTAAAGTATACTTCAGCCAGGTCTAATGGACATGGGGCAAAGAGCAAAGCCTTTAAAATGGGGCCCAAGTCAAAGGTTAGCACAGCCATAAGATGGGCTAAGGAGTGAAATGAAATACAGGGGCAACTAGACAGAGACAAAGCCCTACACTCTAAAAAATAATGGTGCCAGTGAGGGTTCTCTAGAGTGATGGCAATAGAATAACCACTTTCAATTAATTGTTCTTTTAAGAACCACTTTTGGAAATGAGAAAAATAAGGAACCTCCACATCATGTAAAAACCCTATGCCATGTACAGAATGTACAGAAGACAAGCTGAGAGTAATTTCTAACCCACTAATGGCACCATTTTGAATATCTCACAGCACAATGTCCTTTAGAATAAGTGTAGATAATGACATTAAAAGCACTGATGGGCATATACAGTAACTTAGCATCTTTGTTGTCCAGACTGCAACAGTCTGGACAACTCCTAATGGTTATTAAATATGAATGGCCAAGGTCAAGAGGGTCACCATGTATATTTGGCATGGGTGACCAATGCCACATGTAAAGGTTAAAGTGGACCTACATAGTGCCAGAAAGTGGTTGATGAGATGCGACCTATTTATGCAGCGCAGGAGGAGTGATTTATGAGGTGGGATAAGCGGAGGGTTGGGTGGAAAAGTGTTCTCCTTTTCAAATGCCGTCAGCTTCTGTAAATTCTCTGTTTACTTATTCCAGATCCATCACACTGTCACAGGGAATCTCCTCTCTGTGCCTTCTGATCCGTTTACTAAAAAACAGTGTTTGACTGGTACAGACAGGGCTGTTCTAAGAAAGTATCACACATTTTGTTAATGTTTTTTTGTGTGTGTGCAAGAACTTCTTTGTTTACTGAAGCTGTTTGCACCACCTCCTTCAGACTGTTGATCATGATCTGTGAAGAAAGCTTGTCCCTCTCTGTTTTTATCCTATTTAACATAATGCTGGTACATACTGCATGAAATCCAACACTACATTCACATGTTTTCAATATGTTCATCATTTAAACCCTAAAAAGGATAATATTGCAAAAGAAACAAAATAAAATAAAGATAAAAATCATTTTTGGCATTCTTGTGGAAATCATGTGCACTTTTCAATAAGGCGAATTCGGTAGATCACTCTTTTCAGGGGATATGAACACATGTGATGCTACAATATATTAAAATCTAATTACACATTTTATTCTGTGTGAAACATAGCCACACTTCCCTCCCAGACAGAATACATTTCCACAACACTGTGGCCAGCCTCCTACCACCAAACTCTTTTCATTCTGCTCGCTACAGGGAAAGGAACATGGAGTTTTCCTTGGCTTTAGAAGCAGAAGGAAATGGGACCAAATCCACTGTAGCGCTCATCACATATACCTGGCTTCATAAGGAGATTAAGTTATTGCATACTTAGTGGGCGTAAAACAATTCACTGCTAATTACACTGAATAGAATCCATGCTTTGGGATTTTATATTGAATCCCAAGGCGGTTCTAACACCAGTGCCAAAAAGCGGCCTTGGTATCGCTGTTGAAACTGGGACGCTTTGTCACTGAACAGCAAGGCCAAGAACATTTGCGAGCCTTTGGCCCTTAAATCTGAAAACCATTCTGCAGTGAGATCCCTCTGTAACAGCACCCCAGTGGTTCAGACCTTGGTAAAAAAAAGAAAAAAGGAAAAAGAAAGAGAAATCTGCTTTTGAACTGTTGGCCAAAAAGGAAACACGGTCTAGTGCGGCGCATTTTAACCTGAGTCGTAAGGGCTATTTTCCTTCCCTTCAATAGTAATAAATTTAAACTTTCTTTATTCTTCTGTTATGTTTGTCTAGGCAGTTACCAAAGGACAAAATTACAGAAAACCCTACACAAAAGTACATATTAGCATACTAGGTTTGTTCAAAAAAGTATTTCAGAGAAACCAAAAGTAAACCGTAAGATTTTGCTTAAAAGGCCCTTCTTGGTGATTGTTCTCCTACTACTTATGATATTTATGTTGGTTTGCATATCACAAACAGTCACAATTCATTTTTATATGATTATATTTCAACCTGTTATTGTCTGTTCAAGTTGTCTTTTGTTGCTGTGCCTTTCCAACAGATAAATAATCTGTGTTCTGATTGGGTACCCTGTATTGTGCCTCATTCCAAAAGCAGTTCGCTTACAAAGTGAAAGGGTGGAGTTAAAGGGCTATAGGCTGCATAAGAGGGTATGTACAAATTAATAATTTATTTTTTGTATTTGTGACAACATCATGGGTTGTTTTTGGAGAATTCTGGAGCTTAGATCCGATATATGGACTGTATGGACACTGGAGAGAATGATATGTGACACTTTTGAAACTTTTACCATATTTACATGTTACATTAAATTATTTTTTCAAGAAAGTGAGGAAAAAATATTATTTCACAATCCTGGCCCTTTTCTTTCCCATTCTCTATCTATACACAGCGGTGCACCCCAATGTACTATTAATCTCGATTCATATTTACCATGAGACATTTGAACCACATTGTCCTCCGTTGAGGCAGTGCGTGTTCTGCCAGTACTGACAGCACAAATCATCGTCATACACGACAGAAACAGCATCAGCATGGTCCTTTATCATATCAGATGTAATCTCTCCTGGAGAAATGGTTGAGAGGGGCCCCTCTGCAAGTACTATCAAGTTGCAGGTAACTGGAAATACATGTTATTTAAAAAAATAAATGTCTTCAACAACATGTATCAAAACATTCTGTGTTTTGTCTAGGCTGGTTTAAATGCAAAGATTAATGTATTTTATCTGTTGGTATGTGTGTGTGTGTGTGGGTGTGTGTGAAAGAGAGAGCTTGCATCCTTGGTTTAGATACATGAACCGTCATGCCTGGTTGGAGACACAGATTTACACTGGCTGCATGTTTGCATCAGATCCACAGCGCGCTACAGTAAAATATGATTTTATCAATATGGGTGATCAATAGTGCAAGCTGTAATTATCATGGCCTCTTGTATCAATAAAGCTGTCATGCCTGATCCTTTGGTCAGGAGAGTAGTAAAAGAAGAACAGGAGAAATATAAATATAGGCTCTAGTTGAAAATGAATAGTCACAAGTTTAGCCTTATATTGATGTGTCGGATTTTATTCATACTCCACCCATAAATATTGAGAATAGGCAAGCTTTACAACAAATAAAGGTTACTGTTCAAATATTTCTTTTTTTGGCTTGAAGTAATCAGGAAAAGAGCAGAAAACATATATTAAACAGCCTATTACTCAAACAACTAAACATAATATTGTTAAGTAGCTATTGGTATTTGTTATAAATACATTTTAAGAAACTTGCTTTCCGTTTTTATAGCAGAAATCTGCAGGGATTTTTTTCATGCATTTTGTAAACAACTCTTAAGTTCAGTCTTACAAATGGGCAGCATTTTCTGCTTCTCATGATGCAAGCAATCTTATATTTACAATGTTTTATATGTCCATAAAACCTTATTCCACATCTAAGATGTCCAGTTCCTGTCTTATAGTGCAAATATTTTAGCTTCTGAATGGCTTCTTAAACTGCCACACACCTTTTCAGACTCACAGTATTGAGTCTGTATTCTCAAAGTGGAAGGATAGACAGAAAAATCAGTGCATTTTTTTTCAGATCTGAAGCAAGAACTTGGTTTAACCCTGTCTCTCAAAGATGAAAGCTGTGAGTATGGTTTATCTGACTGGAACAATTCTGATGGTATACCAGATCTTGGCTGTAAGAAGTCCAGATCTCTCTAGAACTTTTAACATTTTGAAACTTACCTATATATATATAGGTTATATATCTAGTTGTCTTTGGGTTTCCTATTCCTACTTCAGGTGGATTCTCCTGTACCTAGTCTGCTTTGAAATATCTCATTTTATATTCACACGATCAAGGTGTATTTTGGTAGGTGCTTGTGTGAATGAGTTTTTTTTAAAGGGGAAGCCTTGTTTGGGTGGATACAGCTGTTACTGGTTGGGTTTAGGAATGCTAGAAAAGAAGAGTTAAATAGTGATGGATTCAATATTATTTTGATTGGAACCTGAGTAATGTAGCATTTTAACCTGGAAACTCAACATAATTTAGCAATTCTAAGCAAAGAGTGCTGTTTCTCATTATGGTGCATGAAATGTTTTTACCGACATTTTATTTCACAGGTGAGTAGAGCATGGAAAGGTCAACTGAAGATGATAAGTCTGAGGAAGAAACAAGACTTACATACTTTATATACTTATAGCCTATACACTCACTTTCACACACAAATTCACTGGAGCAAAAGACACGGTTTATATTAGGGCTTGTGTTATACAGTTTTGGCTCTCATGGGACAAGGCGTCCAGTGCCAACAACACTTAAGACCCTCAGAGCAGGGAAAAATAAGAGCTTTTATTACCACTCATCATTCATGTAATATCTGACAGCATTTGTGATTACAGATCAATTGATTGACTAACCAGACACTCGTCCGCTGAATTACGACCAGGCTCTACCTTCTCCTTGCTCGTAGAATGTCTACATTGACAATAACTCTTCTTTCTCTTTAGCTGCTAAATCACAAAGCTCGCAGAAGAAGGAAGAGTTAAAGAATAAGCTTGAGGTGCTGTAAATCTGTCACAAATTAAAGCTATGGCCACATCATATCAAAAGAGGAGGAGAGCAGGGGTGGGATCAATAGAGATGTTGATGAGTGTATCAATATAATGCAGGTGAGGGGAAGCAGGGGGGAGAGCGGGAGAAATAGAGAGAGAGACAGTGAGAGAGGGATGGAATCTGAATTAATGGAGTTTGATCGACCCTCAGGACCTGAAATCAATGGCTAGAGAGTGAAGAGAGACTGTGATAAAGCTGGAGTCTATGAGCAGGTGAAGGAACATAGGTGGTGCTGTAGAATCTGTTGTACATTGACAAACTATTATTAAATAGTTAATAGTGCCTCACTAGATTCAATGGGAAAAAGCTGAAAATTTGATTTTTCCCCCTTGATTGTCCAGCCAAACCACACAATGCAAACACCATGGAAGTGCAAATCCAATACAGACACTACATTTCCCATGATGCACGAGCATTTGTCCATTAATGGTTTTGGTTTCTGTAGCCGTCACATTGCTTGCACTCGGTAGACATGGACACAAAAGTATTTAACAGCAAGGAAATATGTTTGCCTATTTACGTTTAACACAAGGAAGTCAGGTAGTAGTCAAAATAAATGTGTATGTTAGTGGCTAGCTACTTATAGCCCACCAGAAATGCATAACAGATAGTTCCACTTTATAGTTAGTAACATTATAAATGTAACTCAACTTTATAAATGTAACTCATTTTTATCAAATAAAAGGAACATTGCACTGTAAAAATATATACGTACTGTGATAATTGTCTATAATTTGTCTTATTATCTTTATTATCTATTATCTTTTATTATCTAACCACAAGAATGAACTCAAACAACTGGCCTTTTTTAAACATCTGCACTGGGACATTTTTAAAACTAAAGAATGAGCAGAAAAGACTTGGGAGAAAAAGACACATGTCTAAAGCTGATCCATATCCACAAAAGGTAGCTTTTAATTGTGTCTGACAGAACAACTTTCCTGCCTAGTGTATTTAGCCAAACATTTGCATTTTTAATGTAGTCGGTTCTGCCCTTATGATAGAAGAAATTGGTATAATAAGGTTTGGACTGCGCCCCCATAATTTTATGTGCCGCAGTACTACCAATAGTTTAGAAATGGCCCTGGTGCTTAGCTTGGACAGATGATTCTAGAAAAAAACTGGGATTTACATTATGTTGGGGTTCTTTAACTTTTTAGCTCAGTAAACATTTTTAATTTATATACGTCTATGATAAACATTTCAATATGCTGACAGACCCTTACAATTTAACAGGGCAAACTTTGAACATTCGCCATACTCTCATTTTCAGAAAATGGAAAGGGCCAGATCAAACTGACTCAGCATTTTCTATCAAGCAACATCACATCCAAACACTGGACCATCCTCTGAAATCCACTTTATTTTTACGATTGCAATCACTGTCAGACTGACTCTAAGCATATTCAACGAAAATATCACAGCAGATCATACAGATGTACATGTAGCTACACAGTAGGTATTGTACACATGGATGGATTTGACAGCACTATAGGGAGAATAACACTAAAATTAAATCATTTTGTCAAGAGATTGTGAGGAAATCCCACACTGGAAGAAAGGCTTCTGGCTGCTGTGTTTTAGGTTAGAAAGACAGATCATGAACAGCTAAAAGCCTCTTGGTCTTCTCTTATCCAGAGAAAATAATAAGAAGTCGGTCCAACAGCCACCCTGTTTGCACAAAGAAACCCACATCGCATCAATTCTCAGCGAATCAGTTTCTCACAGAGCTCTGTGCATTAAAGTGTACACATGGGAGTGATTGAGGAAGGGATTCTTCAAACAGAGCAACAGCTCACCGTGAAATGACTTACAAGAGATCCAGAGCCGCTCCAAAAGCATGAGTCAGAGTGATAGGCATATGCCTACGACTGCACATTCACTGTGGCCAAAAAGCTTCCATAGAAACGATAATGGTAAAAAAAAAAAAAAACAAGTCCGGAAAGCAGTTTTTTGAGATCACCTAGGCCTCCATAATCCTAAACATGTCATTTGATCCAGGTTAGGTCAAAGGTCTCTATTGTTGGCCAAATGCCTGGCTGGCAGTGCTGCTTGGACATCTGCACTGGGTCAGCTGGACATGGACACAACTCTCCAGAAAGTGAGTAGACCTTTGCTAATATGCATGAGATGTACCTTAACAAGACAGAGGAAGACAGAGGGTGATAGAGAGGTCCACTACAATATTTACTGAGATGCAGGAGGTAGATACTATGTTATAATTGGGAGGGCAGGTTCATGGAAGAGAATCTGAGGGTGCATGCTAACTTCAATCTTCATGGGATTTGTCGAGGATTTAGAGTTGAGATTAAATGAGATTAAATAATAAAATCATATATATATATATATATATATATATATATATAAATGGCTACAGCATACCAAGACATTTTGGACAATGCCATGCTTCCAACTTTGTGGACACAGTTTGGGGAAATCCAGTGTACAAAGCATCCATAAAGACATGGTAGGATGAGTTCTGTGTTCTGTGTGGAAGAACTTGACTGGCCTGACCCCAATCCCATCCAACACTTTTGGGATGAACTGGAACACAGGCCTTCTCATTCAACACCAGTGCTTGATTTCATTAAAACTCTACAGAATAAATGGGTACAAATTACCAGAGAAACATTCCAAAGGCTCGTGGAAAGGGTTAAAGTCTATGCAGTCGAATGCAATGCCATTAAAGTCCCTGCTGGTGTAATGGTTGACATCCCAATACTTTTGTAGATAGATAAATAGATAGATATGAAATGTATGTGTGTCTGTAACAGAAATGCTTAAAGGTGCTATGTTATTTTTTCCTCTTATCATTCACTTATCATTTGTATAATTGTATGTGCCAAAAAGAATCATAACCCATGTTTACATTGCATTTTCAGCCTTTCTTTATCCCTCTTTCAGAAAATTCACTTACCCACCCACACAACTACATACATTTGCAGACACACACACACACACACACACACACACACACACACACACACACACACACAAACAGCACACCATCTCTGCAGGTGCTGTTCCCTCACTCCTCCTCACCTGTCCGCTCAAACCTCCCCACTCCCTGTGGCGAGGCCTGTGCTCTCCAAGGAACCCGGGCGCATCTCCCTCACCGTCTGGATGTTGTCTATGTGCAGGAGACATGCCGTCTGGGTCCGGGTCTCCAGGTTGCAGCCAATGCCGACAGCTGAAGGCCTACCCAGCTCCTTCCACATTTACCTTTTCCCCGGAGACCGCTGCTTCTGCCAGCCCTCTCCTGTCCCGTGATTGATGAGAAGCCATTTCCGCGCTTCTTCTGCTCAGACAGGGCCGCTGCAGAGAAGAGCACTTTTCTTCATGCCATCAAATGGAGCGTTGCTGAACGGGGGGTTATGCTAGGCCCATGGCGGCCCAGACCAAAGCCCATCAAAGGCCTGGTGTGGGTGAGTGAAGCGCAGGATAAGCCCACCTGTGTGAGTAAGGGGGTAGAAGAAAGATCGAGAGAAAGTGTGTGTTACATACATTAGGCTATCTTCCATTCTCAACAAGCCTTTTCTTTTTTCCCGTGTGAATACGTGGTGGTCATGCAGAGTGAGAGAAAGTTATTTGGCCAGAGGAGCAGAAGAATGCTCAATAAAAATGAAGACACAAACATACATATCATTGCTGTCATGTGTTTTTTTAATTTTTAAACTAAATAACTTAACAAACATAACATACTTAAAACACATATAAAAGGTCATTCTTACAATAATATTAGATGTATTGAATGAAAGATAGTGAATCAGTGACTCAGACATTCCCTTAATTTGAGCTCACTTTTAACTCATGACTCAACTTGAGCTCATAACGTAAGACACAAACAAATCTGATCAAAGAAGTACCACCAGCCATAACATGGTAAATGGATCTAACAATTCATTTGAAACTTAGTTTGTGACTTTGTCTGTCTGTTTTTTCTAGGGTCGTTACTGTTATGCCAGTCTTAGCAGAATGAAGACCTACATGCAATAAATTATGTGTTTAAAGGTAGATACTTGAAATGATTGGTTAGCATGAAATTTGAACTGTAAGTATGCTGGCTGGTCCAACATCTGATTAGCTATTACAAAGGTAAAGTTGCCCTTATAGTCACACGTGAACACAGCACAGCACAGGTTCTCTGTAGTTTCTCTGTATTTAACCTTTCCACCACATGAAGCAGCAGGCAGCCAGGAACGTGGTGCCCTGGGAGCAGTGTGAGGGGACAAAACGTTGCTCAAGGGTACCTCAGTGGTGCCACTAGCTAGCCTGGGTTTTTAACCTACTACCTTCCGATTGCAGGGTCAGATCCCTAATCACCAAACTACCTGCTGTGCTGTACAAACGAGAGGTTTGCCTCTTTTCTGTTTTAGTTTTGTACCTCAGTGTGAAATATTTGCTGTAATGAAAGGCTAATTATTTGATGCCTTGCACAGTAGGCATATACTATTATACAAAGCAATTCCTGTAAATAAAAATGAGGCACAGTGTCATGTTGGGTGAGGGGTGGACACACTAGCAGGAGACAGCATTAGTAGTGAATAGAAGTTTTAATAAACAAAGTTCAAGTTCAAGGTACCATGCTGGCTTCACAAAACACAGCAAATCTTGACACAATAGATATACAGCTGAACCCAGGGGACCTTCACTCTGGCGGGCACGTTCAAGATGCAAAAATACTGTACAAAGTTCCGGAGGACCTTCACTCCAAACGAAACTTAAACCAAACACTGGAAGGGGGACTCTGCTGCAGAGTTGATACAAAGACACTCCCACACTCACGCCTGTAGACACACAGGGGAAAGAGACACACAGGAGAGACACAAGTCAAGTACCTAGCAGCAGGTGTTAACAAAGGATCCAGCTGCGCGTTGCTTGGATGGCATAGACTCTCTTCACTGCCACTTAGAGAGTGTGCTGGTTACCAACAGGAAAGTCCTTCTTGTGCTTTAGACTTCTTCCCCATCTAGTGAATACAAACATGCAGTCAAGGGTGATACTTTCTCACGATAAACAAAACCCGAATCAGAGCCCAACATTGGAGTTGGGATTGGGGTGACCACGCAAAGATTCTGTGGCTCAGCTGGACTTTTAAACCCACACGCACATATAGACAGCCAATCACACAACACATACAATCAACTCAGTAACAAGCAGTACTTAAATCACACAAAATTACAGGTGGACATGTTGTTAGGTACCTAGCAACCCAGCTAGGAGCTAACGAGGCCCCACTACTCTCACCTGGGTTGCCTAAGCACCAAACGACCACACACTCAACAAACCATGACCTCATAACACATGTGCCCAGGGCTGTGTACCACCTAGTACTTGGGTGACGGACTCCGTTGGGGGCATGACTGAGATGGACCAGATGCGACACACAGGTAACACTGTACTACGTCATTGTGAACTACATACATTCAATTTTTTTTACTTGCCAATATATCGTATATATGTGCAATGTAAGATAAAAAGTGTATTTTAATGTACACAAATCAGCCACAACATAAAAACCAGTGAAAGATGAATGACTTTGATTATACTGCCATCTGTAAAGGGTTGGATATATCAGACAGCAAATGGATGGCCAGTTCTTGAAGCTGATGTGTTGGAATCACTGATGTGTTGGAAAAATTGACAAGCCTAAGGGTCTTTGTGGCCAAATTGTGACGGCTAGATATCTTGTGTTTCTGGTATGCTGGTTTTAGCAGCTACAAAAAGTGCTCCATGGAAGGACAACCTTGGTCAGGGTTTTGGGTGCCCAAGGCATATTGATGTGCATGGGCAGTGAAGGCTTCATTGTCTGGTCCCATCCCACTGAAGAGCTACTGTAGCACAAATCCCTGAAAAAGTTAATGGTGGGTGTGAAAGAAAAGTGTCAGAACACACTGATCATCATACCTGTGAAGCTGCAGATGGGTCAGAGTGCCAATGTCTTAAAGGGCTTAAAAGATCTGCTGGTAAATTCTCAAGGCCAAAAGCCACAGGACACCTTCAGAGGGTCAGAGCTGTTTTGGTGGTACAAAGGAACCTACAGAGTATTATGCAGGTGACTGGTGATGTTATAGATGATCTGTGTTTGTTAATGAAGCAAGATTTTATTGTAACCTTGGACCTGTTCTATTTATCCATCAGTCCACTCTGAAATGTTCACACAATGCTAAAGGCAGTTTGTGTTTTCAAATGCAGTACAAATAACTGTAAGAAACTGTTTGATGGTTTGATATGACAGTGATAATAAGTAACTACATGGCTAAAATAAAATAAAATATTTACGTTTCCACTAGGGTTCTAGAATGTCCTCAGCTACAGCCTCTGGACTTGTTCAACCAAATCATCAAACAACGTCTTTTCTCAACAGAGAGAAGAGGACAAAATGTATCCGTCTGGGCTAATGCTACCTCAACAAGCAAGCACTTGTGCTACTTCATTAATTAGCTTTATTAAAGAAATGCAATCTAATACAGACCAGTCATGCTCCATAGTATGCCTTCAGTACCTCCTAGTCTCGTCCAAATAATAAACTAATGAGCCGAAAGACTGATAGAGGAGAGTTTACTTATTTTTCTTTATATTTA
This sequence comes from Hydrocynus forskahlii, assembly GCA_037974365.1. Lineage (NCBI taxonomy): Eukaryota > Metazoa > Chordata > Actinopteri > Characiformes > Alestidae > Hydrocynus > Hydrocynus forskahlii. The sequence goes on along the minus strand of JBBPCX010000040.1, from coordinate 7,262,271 downwards.
CCTACCCCCCATCCACCCCCCACCCCCCCCATCCCTGGTTTTGTCTTGTCTTGGCTCAGCTAGCTTCCATCATCAAAGGCTTCGAAGGCAATCAGTGGAACTATGGTGCAGCCTGAATCAGCTGAGATGCCCCAAAGTAAGAGAGAAGAAAAGCCTGTATGATATTGCACCACAGCACTTGACCCCATTTAAAAACTTGATACCAATTAAGTAGGATTTTGTAAATAATTCAATGGTCTCCCTCTCTCTTGTGCTCGCTTGCGCTCTGGCTGGAAAGAGACTGGCTAATGAAGCACACCCTCCAGGGAAGGAGGAGAAGATCTACTGACTATGGCCCATTTCACCATTTCAGCTGCACTTTACTGGGCTTTTCTCTCCCTCCCTCTCTCTCTCTCTCTGAGTTTGTTTTGGCAGATGAATTTGTCTGTATTTGCCTCTTATTGAAAGTTGCTGGTGTTGGTATGGCAAAATCTTCCCACCCATGTCTGAGAGAGAGAGAGAGAGAGAGAGAGAGAGAGGGAGAGAGAGAAAAGAGGAATAGGTGGAGAGACATAGACAGAGAGAGAAACATATGAAAGATTAACAATAATAAATAAAACATAAATTAAAAAGTGTCGAATTAATTACGTTTGAGACAGAGGAAGAGGTGAGTTTTAGAACAAGAGAAAGAGAGAGTGAAAGCAAGAGAAAGAAAAGAATAAAAGAGAAAGAAATGTAGCTAGATAGATAGATAGAGAGAGAGAGAGAGATACAGAGAGAGAGAGAGATACACAGAGAGAGAGAGATACGGAGAGAGAGAGAGAGAGAGAGAGAGATGCTTATGCTGACAGCATGTCAAAAAGCAAAGCTCTCAGGTATAAGGATGGGGAGGATTAGTCAGGAAAAAGAACGGAGAATAAGTGACAGAAAGCACTTGACAGACAGACATACGTACAGAGAGAGAGAGAAAGAGAGAAAGAGAGAGAGAGAGAGAGAGATGGGGAATATTGCCAGGATGGAGAGATGGAGTGATATGTGTAAGAATGTGATGATGGCAGAGGTGGGAGAGATGGAGGGGTCATTATAGGAAGGGATGTGATTTATTTTCTGAAAGGCTAAAACAGAGAGGTTGAGGTGTTTGAGTATTTTGTGTTTGTGTGTGTGTGTGTGTGTGTGTGTGTGTGTGTGCGTGTGTGTTATGGCTTGCTGTTTTCTTTTAGCTGGAGCTCTATCAGTGGGGGATAGTAGCTGTCTTCTTTGAAGCGAGCTCCAGTTTCTCTAATATCAGATTCTCTATTCCCCTTGCTCCTCTCTGCAATGCCAGTGAAAACACACACACACACACACACACACACACACACACACACACACACACAGTCGTCAACCACATTACACCTTATCTCTCTCTCTCTCTGTGTCTCTCTCTCTCTTTCTCTCTCTCCTAACTGTAAAAGTGTAAGTATTCATACATTTTAGGACATTACAAATCAAAATCACAATAATAGAATCCATATTTACAATTTCAGTTATAATATTATTATAATAAACTCTCCGTTCTGATTTTTTAATTGATTTTACAATAAACAAAACATTCCAACAATTTAAAAAGTGTATTCACATTAGACTGCCCTCCAAGAGGCTCAAAATTTATCGCCAGTCTAATTTACCATAAAATAGGGAACTATAACTTGGCTAACTTATAGCCTTTGATTACTACTGACTTACAGTAAAAAATATTAATTGGTATGGAACGTTAAAATGATGTCTCATTCACACTCATTCGTTTACTATACTGGCAGTTTAAAGTTATTATCTTGGTTTACTATGCTATTAAAATGTGTATTATTATGCTATTATGTGTATTATGTGTATTATACTATTATAAGATAAGCTAGACAATTACACAATGAATTAGATTCTTTATGAACTATTTTTTCCATTTCTGTGAGAGGCAAATGACGAAATGTGAGAAAATGTAAAACATAGCTGTGCAAGAGTTTACAAACAACAATAACTTGTACTCAGCTTCATCTCTTACATTGCTAAACACAAATGTGGCATTGACGGCAAATTTTAAATCAGAATTTCTTCACTTGCTTCAGTGAACTACAATTGAGAAAAAAATTAATTAGGGCATTCTTTCCAGAATCTAGCATCTGTCATTTGTTTTATTTGTTGTGTTATGTAATATTCTGTACTGCAGACTTGCATCCCTCAGCTGTTTGATAGAATTCATGATTTTGTATTATTTTTTGTCTTTTCATCCATCAGTGTTCTTTCACTACAGTTCCCTGCAAGCATCATGCAAATATGTCATATCACAACTAGGAATCCCCCCATGGTGATAAAATCACTGAAGAACCACCCTTATAGATTCTAATATAGATGTGATATTTGGCTTCATCTGCTTTGTTTCCTTCTATATTCATCAGCTTGTTGGCAAAAAATAAATAAATAAACAGCCAATCCTAAGGTTTTTGCCCAAAAGCAGTTCTTCCCAACATACGTAATCGAACATACGTAATCGAAGGGGGCTGATAGTGCCTTCAATTATGAAACTATTGGGGCACCACAGTAAGAGGCATGTTTACAAAAGATATAATAGTAATTACATTTTAAATTTAGGCTTTTCTTGTCAATTTGAGCCTAAGTTCACCACGCCTAATGACGAGAACTGGTGATAAAGCTATAAAGCCCCCCAAGCATTGGTCTGAACCCATGAGCTCTTGGTCCAGAGGCAATTATCCTACCCATTAGGCTACCACCACTCCAACATGTAGCATAAAGCCTACCTAGAACAGCAGAGGCTCCTCAGTAATACCCTTAGTTTCAGAAAAAATGTTGAATTAGTAGGTCCCTACATGATTAGGTAAGTAAAAGCTGCATATATAGAGAGTCACATCAATCCAACACAAAGAATGCAAAGGATGGCAGAATGTACCTTAAAAGTAAACCAGTTCCTTGAAAGTAAACCTGTCAGCGCATGCACATATTTTTCAACTGAATATTTGTAAATAGAGGCCTTCTTTGCCAGTCAAACGGGCTGCACTGTGTGCTGCAGCATTAAAAATTGATCCACAGTGGTGGCAGGGTAGGGAAGGCTTAGCTCTCTGCCAAATGACTGATTAAAAAGGGTCGGCTTTAATCTTTGCTTAAAAGTGTTGACGGGCTTGGCATGCCCTCCGCCCTGTGCCCTACAGTTTGTAAGGGCGACAGAGGGGGAAGGGTGGCAAAGAGGTGTGGGAGGGGTCCAGGACTGGAGACAGGAGCTTAGAGTCCTTCACTTATACAAGCTTGTACAAATAAAGGTACAGAAAAAGTGTACCTTGGAGAGACCCAAGAAATGATCCCTAAAGAACTCTACAGATACCAGCTCAAGGCACACCAGCTGCCCAGTTCTAGCAGACTTCCAGCACTACACAATGAAGTAGATTTTCTTTACTTTGTAGGCCCTAATCACACACTGACTGCACACTCTATCGCTTTCCCTCTTTCTCTCTCTCCCTCTCTCTCTCTCACTTTCTCTCTCTCTCAGCATTGAACACACTGTATCGATCCTCACAAATTGACCCAGCTTCTTCTGGATCAATGCAGTATTAAATGGCATCATTGCAGGGTGAGGCACAATGGCCACAGGTTGAGCTCTTGGTTGTCTAACCTATGGCTTCTTTGTTCATCTCAGCCATGGTTAGCATTATTAAGGTGAAGGTCATTAAGGTGGTGAAAGCAACAAAGATATTGGATGTATGGAAGATGTGCATGCAACAAAGACAGCCACAGCACACAGATCGCACCATAATAACTGTAATTTCCACAGGCCAATTCCAGTGACATTCAAACTCTGGCCACGGTCTAGCCTTTGACATGACCACATCCACAGAAAATCCAAAGTCCAATGGTGGGTCAATTAACGCTGAGAATGTGATTTCAAAGGAAGAAAATGTTGCTTTCAAAGGAAATGGTCTTGAGCTCGAAAGTAGAACATCAAAGACAGAAAAATCACATTCAGCTCTTTTTGAAAAATAAAAGGGCCGGAAAATATATAATTCCTTTACAATAACTACATAAAAATCTGACGGTAATACTCAGGTATTTTTTGTGAACCTCTCTTTCTCCCTCTCACACACATATATTCACACACACACACATGTATACACACACACGTCCACCCACACTCACACACACAAACTCATGCATACACACATGCATACATTTAGGCACAGGCATACACTTATATGCGCACATGCACATTCTTATATGCACACACCTATATACACATACACACACGTGCACACACATACACAAACATACACTCACTCTAAATTACACATACACCCACATATATACATAGCCATACAAATGACAATTGGAGGCTCACGCAAATGCACACACTCATACACGCATATACACACACAAACACACATCCACTCACAAAGGCACACACATATACTGCACTGCTGTTACAGTGCTGTTACAGTGTTGCCGTAGGTGTGTATGTTATTTCTGTGCTGTTACAGTGTTGCCGTAGGTGTGTATGTTGTTTTTGCACTGTTAGTGTTGCCGTTGCTTTGTATTTTGGTCTGTGTTGGTGTGGCTGGTTCTTGTCTCTCAGTTGCAGCATTAGGAGCGATGACACAGAGGCAGCACTTTTCAGCTGGATCTCTTCTTTGTTTTTCCCTGTTTTCTCTCTCTGTCGGCTCCTTTCCTTTTCTTTTTATTTCTTTTGTATCTTTTTCTTTCTGTATTTTCTCTATCCCTGTCTGATCATAAAATAAATAAATAAATAAAAAGTTCAGATAACAAGAGGGGGTTATACTGTTAAAACCCCACTTGGCAAAGCAAAGGTGTCTGGTGCATCATGGCACCCAGCTTCACATTCTAAGATGCTGGACAAGACAGGTTAAAAAAAAAATTGCTGTCCAATGAGGGCTTATGTAAGTAACAAGTGATCTAAGCATATCATGGAGCATGCCTAAACTGCATGCCTAAATTATTATACATTTGTCTCCAAAAATAGCTTGAAGAAGATTTTTGTTCTTATCTACTTTAAAAAATGTTAGGCTATGAAAAGTTACATATATGTCCCTTTTCCCAGAGAAAGTGTATGTATTGTACCTTTAAAACTCTTGGTTCTTAAGGGCTAGGTTGGATCTTTAAGGTTGCATTTATATTATTTGTACCTTGGGGACTAATATGTAACGGTATGTACAGTGTAGATCAAATTTTGGCTCCAGTATGGTCACTACTACTGTTTTTAGTTTAAAGATGTACTTTTCTTTCATTTTTATAAACATAACGGTATGTCATTTAGTTGATCCCATAGTCCAAACCATGATTCTGTGTTTGTTCCAATTTGTAGAATTTAGGCTTTGTTCACAGTTGAACAGTTGAATTGTTTCAACTTCTAAATCATTTTGACTATAGTGCATTTGCGTGGGTGCTAAGCAATAAAACAATACAACACTCATTCTACATCAAAAATGGACTTTTTAAAGTAAAAAAAATGACACCTTGCAGCTGTAAAGGTTAAAGGCTTTGTGTGAACACAGTCTTATTTAGGTGAATATCAGTGATGGTAGAAAATGAGCAAGATAGTCTAAATGTTTAGATTAAATTTGATCTTAAGGCTGAGCTTTCTAGTGCACATACGTAGCATCATCTTGTATCAAATTTTGGGGTGTTCACTGGGGTGAACAGACCAATCAGTGTTAGCTACTACTGCCTCTTAGCTACTGGCTAGAATCAAGAATTTCCTTATTTTGCTCATTTCTGAGTTTCTGTTAAAAAAACTGGTGTTTTATTTTCATTCAAAATAATAATAATTTGGTCTATATAAAGTTACATGTCAACCTTGTGTGCCTACCAGTTTTGGGGGGCCTAGCAACTGAACCGGCCCCCTGAGGCCTGTCCAAAGTGATGGCCCTGCATTTTATGTTAGAAACTAGATTAATGTAATTTTTCACTGAACTATGCCTTTAAGGTGTACGTATTCATTGATCATATGTGTGTAGTTGGAGCAGCCTGAAATGTACTGGAAAAAACTCTCCTTTCTCCTCTCCTGAGACAAGTAGGTTAACTAACCATAGTCCTGTCAGTGGTCTCATGCTGTAACCCTCTGTCATTAGGTTGCAAGAGAGAGTGAGTGTGCGTGCGTGTGTGTGTGCATTAGCCACCTTTCGCCCCTCTCCTTTCTCCTGACACAGATAATAAAAATGAACAACAGCCCAAGCTGCTCCCACTCTACTTTGCAGAGGTGTGCAAGCATGTGTGTGAGTGTGTGTGTAGAGAGTGTGTGTGTGGTGGGGAGCTGTCACCAATTTGTGGTGTGTTTTGGCTGGCTGGGTGACAGAACGGCTGCTTGATAAACAGAGAAGCGGAGCTTCGATTTTCCATCCAGAAGCATTTGAAAACACATGGGTCTTTTAGCAAGGGAGCGGTCAGCAAGAGACTGCAGGACTGATGGAGCACTGCCGCTCCAAACCCTACTGACTGACCACACTACAGAGAGAGAGAGAGAGAGAGAGAGAGAGAGAGAGAGAGAGAGAGAGAGAGAAAGAGAGAGAGAGAGAGAGAGA
>JBBPCX010000040.1:7234049-7248014 GCA_037974365.1 Hydrocynus forskahlii | reverse complement strand
ACATTCACACACACACTCACACACATTCACACACACACACACTCACACACACACACACACACACACATACACACACTCACACACACACTCACACACACACATACACACGCACACACACACACACACACACACACACAGACACACAGACGCACACACACACACACACACACACACACACACACACACACACATAAACACAGAGACACACAGACGCACACACACACACACACAAACAGACACACGCACACAGTTTGCATTTTTAAATAATAAATGAAAATGTGAAATAGAAATGAAGAAAAGCAGATTAACCTAAATTCCCAGACCACACATTCTGACAGACTAAAAGGTTTGTTCTTAAGTTAAGTGTGTCATAGAAGTTGGGACCACTGCTGGGGCTTGGATATTTAGGGGGTCAGCGTGATCTTTATATAGTTTCTGATATTTCTACTGACATTTACAGCAGAAATATATCAGCTAAAAGAAGTGGGTACTGCATTCAGTAATGGCCCTCCTGTGTTTTTTACTAGCAACCTTAAATTTCTTCTTATTTGTAATGTGGGCAAGAAATCAGACCACTAACAGGACACTAGCTTAAACAGAATATATTTTTGTTTTCTTCACTTTTTTGCATTATGTTCCACTGCTGTTTCTTCCAAACAGTTAACTTTTTTTTCTTCCAAAGACTTTTGAAGTCCATTTGAAGAAGACTTACAGAAATACATGATTCACTGTATGCTATGTTCTACCTACATATTGTAAATATGAACAAATTAAAAGTAATGTTTTAGTTACTGAGTGAGACATATATGGGAAAAAATTAACTGTAAGCAGAAAACATATTATGTACACTTGTGTTTCAGCCAGGGTTCTATTTGTAGGCTGATATCTGGCACATACTACCAAATCTGAAGAAAATAAAGGTTACTAGTAAAAAAAAAAAAAAAAACAGTTGCAGGCCATTTAGGATGCCTTTTTATTGTTTGAATTGGTCGATTGGTCAAATGAGCAGTTAATGTTCATTAAATTAGCAATTAATGAGTTATTCAGAAGAATCCATAGGTAGTAAACAGTTCTGTAGGAGATCTGAAAGACTCCTCTTTAGTTAACAGTTAATACTCTGATTGCTAGTTCATTGTCAGCTATTGAGTAACTAAACACCTTGTTAGTTAACATTAGTGATTTAGATATGAATACAGCACCACCCATTCATTCCTGCTTAGTTCCTGCATAACAGTATCTGTTTACTATGAAAAAGATATTGTTACCAGTCACATATTATCTTCGTTTTATGATTGAACATTAGCTGATTCATTGAACACATTTATTGAACAGTATTATATTAAGTGTTGCCCTATAACCATTGGTGCCCATATTGCAAGTTCCTTTTCCTATTGCACCACACTCAGTGTAGTGAAGTGGCACTTTTCTAACAAAATCTTGTAGTTTAAAAAGAAATACATTTTAGAGACTTTATATTGGTCTATTTGCCATGATTTTTTACACAATGTAAAGGGCAGCTGGCAATTTCACAAGTTATAAATAAATAAAAAAATAATTATAATATTTTAATATGACACCAGTGCATTTTCCATTTAATCCAGAGGCTGTCCACCTTTCTTTATTCCTGGGAGACCTAAACAGCATCAGCTGCATTTGGACAGCACAGTTCAGAAATTGTACTAAAACAAACCTGAGCACCTACAGTGTCTGTCATTATTATCACGCTTCTGTCTCCCCGTACTTACAGTCGAAACTCAACAACAGTGCAAAAAAGGCCAAGGATTATGTTTTTCCTGAGGTACATCCATTCAGGAAAGGTCAAATCAATCTGCTGCTAAGCATGCCACATAAGCAATCTATAAAGGGGCTTGTTTTAAATAATAACATTTTATAGATCACCTAAAGACATAACTGCAGCACAGTGAGAAGACGTGATGCTGCGCAAATTGAAATGTGCAAATCCAATATGTTGACCGTGCTGAGCTGATGAACCAGTGGCATTTTCTACAGAGTACACAGCATGCTGCAAGCTATGAACCACACACAGGAGCCTGTTTACACTCAAAGTGGAAAGTGGTGAAATAGCTTGGCTTAAACTCTTGGCTACTGTATTTACATAAGAAAATATATTGCAAGAAATACAGCAAATTTGATGTCATGCTATAATAAGCACTTAAGCAAAATTCAATAGTATTGTTAATTTGTCATTTAGAAAAAATAATGCTTCCTTAATGGTTCTTGCTTGTACTGATCTAGCTAGGATAGTATCTTTACATTATGGGGAGGTGCTTTAAACTGAAATTAACTCAAAGATTTTTTTAGGGAATCCAAACTTCCTGCTCCAAAGAATCTTTTATGGCTCTTGGATTCTGAATATTCATATATAGTACAAAAGTCTAAAGAAGGCAAGTAAACTGTTTAAAATTGTAAATGAAATAAAATATATGTAACCATGTATAACCTCATATAATGTCATAGAGATATAACCTAATAATCGTTTATGTTATGTATCATAGTAAATATTGTAAATTAAAATAAATACAATGAAACACAAATTTGGTACACCAAAATGTTCTGTGTTCTTTCAAATGAACCAGCAGAGTGTGGTTTAATTAAATGAAGGACTGGTAAGCAATAACAGGTTCTGGGGGGTAACTGTACTTCCTCAGCAAGAGGTCTGGAAATGGTTAAGCTAAGAACGTCACACACATTAAATCAAAATGAATTGGTTATTCTATATTTATTCCAACTTCTTTAAGAAATAAATCTGATTTAAATTTGAGTTTCTCAGCATGTAGCACCTTTTCACAACAGCATGTAGTTCTTCACTACATCACTTGATTCAAATGTATTGTAATGCACTTATTTGTGTAGTCTTAATTAGATGGGTGATTGCATCAGTAAGTAAGCATCAGTAACACTATCATAAATGAAGAAACCTTCTAGAAGTCGTTTCTGAAGAAGGCTCTTACTCACAGAGAAATGACGTGGGCGAGTGAGAGTGCAAAAGAGAACACAAGAGACAAGAGAGAGAGAGAAAAGGAAGCAAAAAGAAACACAGTGCACAACTGCCCACATTGCTTCTTGTGAGGCCCACATATGCATGACTGCTGTTGTGAGTCAAAGCAATAATTCTCCCTCATCTTCCAATTGATTTCTACACGGGCCTGATGAATGTGTTTCTAGCACAGGCTCATATTTTAGCCCTGGCTCAAAAACTCGACTCTGTTTATTGTTGGCATAACATCCTAGCCCCATCTCCTCTCAACACGGGGCCTAATGCATTTCTATTGATTGAAATAGTGGGGTTGAGAAGGAAGGGGGGGCCCAAATGGCTGCTACACACCAGTTTGACACTAGCTACCTTGCACTGAAAAAATACCTCTTGCTCTCTCTCGCTCCCGCTCGCTCTCTCTCAACAGAGAATGCCAAACCTGAATTAGTTTAGACAGGTCTGTTCATTACCAAAGACATGTGGCGGGAAAGATCTATGAGCGCGCAAGCCTTTGAAAACATTTTAAAACATGCGGCACGCTCACAAATGGCAATGTATGACACAGCATTCTGGCTGCCTGCCTGCCTCCCACTTAAAGGATTGTCATTTGGGGAGAAATAAATTTTGTTAACAAGACAAAAGTCAATGTTTCCCTGTTTCGTTACAATCAAAGCGGCGCGGCTGACAGCGGCATGTCTGCTCACGCGACTACCTGCAGAGCGGGTGAATAATGTGAATCTATCATAAAGCAATGTGACAGCAACTGCTCCAATGCTGAGAATTCACCGGCTTTTGCTTTGTGTGTGTGTGTCAGTCTATAGTCGTATGAAGTAAAAAGTGCGCAAATAAATGGCCTGCTTTCTAAGGAAAAATGTGCATATAGTTAAAGTCTGGTGTCATTTTCACTGTATCAAAAAAACAAGAACAAGTGTGCTGTTTATTAGCATACTTACCTTTTAAGATACATTATGTGTGTAATTGTGTCGTATGCACACAAATATTTCTGTTTTTTTACTGCTTGAACACAGTTATCTATTAATGCTTTGCCTGCTGTTGCAGTTGTGTTTTATGTGTGCCTCTGCAAACGTGTGTGTGTTCCCCACGGCTGTGGAACAGTATGTGTGTGTGTGTGTGAGTGTGATTGTGTGTAGCACTGTCAGGTGTTGCACCACACTGTGCCAGCTGCAGCTGGAACCATCTGGGTTGGAACTCAGCAGAGTGGAGGTGCGCATGAGCCTCATACCCCCAGACCACGCTGCTCTCCCTGACACTGATGCAGCGGCTGGGTGCAGTCAACCTGTAATTTTAGCACAACAACGCAGCACCACGTTCATTAGCCCTCAGTCAAACGTGGCTAAAGTTTAGCGTTCAGTCTAAATCTGATCAGCTTGACTGAGCATGATGAAGTTGACCCCTTAGAGGCAGTGCCCGCTTCTCAAATCTGTGATCAGCTTTTATGCATAGAGTGCCGTGTTAATGATCTCTGCATCAACAGTACGTTTAGCAAAGCGTGAAATCAATTAATGCTAGCTAACCAAAATCAATAGATTCTGCTTAATATATTCAACATGTCCAATGGTTAATTAATAACCCCCCAAAAAAAGGGTTTGGGGTTAGCATAAGCATGGCAGGCTATAGCTAAGAGCACCATCAGTCACAGTAGCTTTGGATGACCTTGGCTACAACAACAAGGGACATGGGAAACAAGTTCTTTGAGCTAAGTGTGTGATTTGTTCCGTTTGACAGCAGTTTCACTAAAAGGCCTGTGGTATAATGAGTAAGACTGAAACAAGCCCAGGTCAGGGTTGTCAACCTTTGAGCTCAGCATGGAGTGAGATTTGTGTAGACCATTGGGGAGCTTTGGTGGTGAACAGAGTTTTTCGAAGAGTGTTGGGGAGGTTGTTAAAGGGGAATTTTGGCATGAGATTTCTTGCATGAACGTGAGACTAATATTGAAAGTGTGAGTCTCACGCCAGATGCGTGAGACTTGGCAACCCTGCCAGATTTAGATTTAAAAACTGCACTTTGAACACCTCAGTTTTGGTGCTAGGCCCAGGATTCTCATTCTTGTTCATCTGCTATGATGAGCAACAAAAAGCAATGTTCAGAATAAATCCACTGAACCCTGAAAATGTTCATACAAAGATATAGAACGGGTAGACATGGACTATTCACACAAGCATACATTTCAATACTTCAGTTGCAATATGACGCACAATAAACATGTGGGACAGTATAACAACAAGAAGACACTCTGTGTCAAGTGTTACAGTGATTTTACCACAGTTAAAGTTAAACCAGACATGAAGTGAACAATATGGTAAAATACACCAATGTTCCATAAATAACCACGATTATTATTATTAACAAATAGTTCCAGCAATGTCAGTGTCAATGTTATTTTGTTCTGCTAGTGTATTTGTTAACAGTTGTGGTGGCCAAGCATCATAAACACCAGTAACTGGTTCCACTGACACAAAGTTCAAATTATGTGTGTTGGCTTTATGTGTATCTGGAATATTTTTCAAATGCTCAGAACATGATTTAGCCAACTTTTAGAACCATCCATTTTATAACACTCACCCATGTTTTTAGCTGTTCAGCAGAGGCTTTCCTTTGCAGTGGTGGCCTCGTTAAAAAAAACCTCTGAGCAGGACCAAATGCAGTCTGGCAGTGAGGAAAAGTCATCATTAGCCGCTTATAAGGTCAGATCAAGGTGAAGTGGGCTAGCCTGTAATTCAGCCCAGTGTAGAGACTAACTCGCTGAAAGGTCACGAGTGTCTCAACTACTGATAGCAAAAGAGGACAAGGCCTAGAGATGACCAATTATGTCCTGGTCTGTTTGGCACAGTGTCTCCATGCTATCTGTATGCAGCAATAATTAAGACCCACTGCTGTCCCGCTACCGTGGCTTGCTTCACTGTCTGGCTTGGTGCCAAGTGTTTTGGAATTGGACATTCTTTGTTTGCCTGTGTTAATAATACAGAGGATTCATGAGTAACACAATGCTGAATTACAGAGATCATTAAGAGGCTGTAGATCTATTGCCCTCTTGTGTTTTGCCTTTGCTAGTAAGGTGGACCAAAACACTGCTTATTATATATTATGCAATCAGGATTTTACAGCATTTGGACAAATTCATGAGGACACATATTTATAGGGGGCAAGGATAACGTGATATGGATGTGTGGACCACATGAGCATAAAAAAGGGACTTTTTATGCTTACGGCTGGAAAAGGTCCTCTTGAATTTTTCTTTCAGCCAAAATAGAATGCACTGCCTCTGTGAAAATCTGATAAGTATGGCTCACACTTATGTGCAAAATGTGCAACTCCTGTGAGTTCGGAGCGGATTATTCCGATGTGTTCGCAATGACATGATAGATTAAGGGCGGCTGATGTTTGAAAGGGTTCACTCGTTCTTATTTCCCAGGTTTGCGGGCGCGATGACCCTGTGAGTCAAATCCCCGCAAGATACGCCTCCAACTTCCAGCATGATTTGAATTCTTTCTTGCTTCCCTCATGTGACACTGACTGGAGTCCATTCAATTCCCTTCCCTTCTTCTGTGGAACAATACGATTTCTATCTTTAATGCTATTAAAGCACCATAACAGGTTTAAAGCCTTGTCTGGTTTACATTGGTGACGGAGAGCTGGGGTTTATTGGGTTTAGGACCTTTGCTTTTCTCTCTTTTTGTATTGCAGCTGATATAAACTGCTCCTTAACCTCAGCGAGAATGCAATCGCTCTGAACAAGAAAACTTTCAGCAGCCGTTATCTTCGAGGAATGAAGCAGAGTGTTTCGCTCTGATCCTTTTTTTTTGTGCTGTTGACGTGTGTTGTGAGGCACTGGCTTGGTGGGAATGATTACTGCGGGGGTCTTAATCAGAAGGCGCCACCGTCCTGGACCCCAGGGGCCCCACGCTACTACATATCCTGTCAGGACACACTGAGAAACAATCAATCATTTCAGGAGCCTCCGACAAGTGGAGGAGGTAGTCCTGCTCTGCTTTGGAAGGAAAAAAGGGAGAGAGAGAGAGAGAGGAGGGTTTGGAGGACAGCAAGGGCTACGAATATGAAATGGCTTTTGTTAGCACAGCTGAGCTTCAGAAAGGACACGGAGAAGCAAGGCCACGTCGACCCAGTTTACAATTTACGTTAATTCACTTCCGCCCCCACACTCTATCACCTCGACCCAAGCTTGTTTTCCTGTCCACAGCAAGTCACAGTAGGTTCTCCAATGCTGAGAACCCTTCATACTTTTCAATGGAGGTACATGGTTTGTGTGCCCATTGCAACAGCTTTGCCAGAAAGAGGTCCACCTCAAAGAAGATTAATAATTAGAGGGGACTTCTGGGCATTTCTGGACATGCTATAAAATATGGGTTCCTAAATAGTTCCCAAATACTTCCAGGAAGACCTTTAACCCTTTGGGTATAATCACAAATATGTGATTAGCTCTGGCTGGACCCTGGTGAGTAGGATCACCATTATGTGATTAGAACATTAGAGAACAGAGTTCCATGTTATGATGCAACAATTATCCTCAATTAACCTCAAGGACTTTGTTACGGCTAACAGTGAATCTCTAGAACATGAGCATGGTATTCAAGAAGGACAGGGAAAAAGCTCACTCGCCAGGGTGTAGCGTAAAGTTTTAAAGAACTTGTCCATTAAAGAGTTAATAGATATAGAACGGTGTTCATTTTCTCCTGCAAATCAGTTCAATCTGCATCTAGTATGCTGCTCTCCTTTACATAACACGAATGCATCTGCTCCAGCCAGTCATGAACTTCTGAAGTAATTAATTAGATGGAACATGCATGGTAGACTGTGGTTGGAACTGTGGTTGGAAGAAAGTAGATGCTCAAAGTTGGTGACCACTGGTACAGAACCTTTGCATTATGTGGAGAGTTGGGTTCCAAACATGGAGTGTTCGGTGAATTAAATCACTAGAAAAACTTTTTGTCTTGATATAGGTTTGGGGAGCTCTCAATGATACAAGCTCATCCTACACTCTTCTCAAAATCTTTTATCTATTAACCCTTAGAATGCAAATGGCAGCACAACCATGCCGCAGCGCTACAAATGATAAATTGTTGTCATACGGCAAAACAAATACTTATATGAAAGTTTCCCTGGTTTGTGTTCATGCTGAAGGTGTCAGGTGTCATGCTGAGCTTTGTTTGGTGTTCCTACGTCACATTCAACCAATGTTTTTTATCTTAAAATACATGTAATTATTACAACTACTGGGGTTTTAAAAATGGTGTCACACAGAAATGGGTGAGAACTAAAGAGAAAAAACGCCCTGCATTTGAGGTCAGGAGAACTGTCAGGGTTGTCTACTCCCACAAGTGGGTGAGGAAAACCCACAAATGGAGGGAAGGGGTCTGGAGCTGAGCGAATGCGAAGCAACTGACAAGTGTGTAGAAGAGCAAACAGTGGGTTTAAACTGTTTTACACTGCTTATATCAGTTGAAATCAGATTTTACTATACACTCTGAGTTCTGAGGCTTAAAACAAATGGGATGTGAATGGGTAGTTAGCCTTGTTTGTTGTGGTAACAGCCCCAGTTCCTCTGATTCCATTGAGTCCCTAGAGCATTTGTTAGGTCAAGCACCAATCTTCGGCAAAAAGATCTGGCTTGCAAAAGGTACTAAAAGTCCCAAAGATGTTTGATGGTGTTTAATTACTCTAGACAGGACATTTCCACTGGTCCAGGGTCCAGTGCTGGGAATATTTACAGATCTCTAGGTAAAGCATAACAAAATTCATGGTAGTCTTAGGCTTGTGTTTGGATATTCTAGAGGGTCCTATTCTACCAGCAGTGATTTTCTATTGAGGGTATACAGCAGAACATTATTATCAAAATAAAGAATGCACAGCTTACTTTTTTGTTTTTTATTAGTGGGGTTTTAAATTCACCAATATGAACGATGTGAAGCAAAATGATCTGCTTGAATAGGCTCCAGCACCTGCCACGACTCTGGTTAAAGACAAGCAGCTCAGATAATGTAGGTATGTATAGATGGATGGATCATAAAAAACGAAGATTCCCAAATGGATCATGACTTGTACGTACGCTTCTGCATGTATAGTTAGTACATAAAGTGATGGCACTTAAGGCTTTAGTTCTTCAAATTCACACACTTTACAAAAATGGTTCTTTAAAGAGCCATCAGTTGAAAGCTTCTTCAGAAAACCAAAAGTGGTTCTTATGTGATATCACTCCGAAGGGTGTAGTGTATGAGTGATGTCACCATTCAAAACTGTGACTAAACTGCACTGAAAGCCATGGCCAAGCACATCTCTAGCAAAAAGCTCAGTCGCAGCCCTCCAGGGGCCAAGCAACACTTTCACCTTTCCAGAGCAAAGGCCTGGAAAGCCAAAAGTGAAAGGCCAAAGTGCTGTCCGTGTCAGACAAGATGCCTTGTTCGAAGTGCCAGGGGCCACAAGAACGACTTGTTAGAAAAGCTGCCGACAGCCCTCAGCCCAGCAGTGGCTCCGGCCATGGTGTGAGCAAATCCCAGCCACCGTACACAGGATTTCCTCTGGAGTCAACGAGCAGAAGAGGAGTTAAAATAGACAAACAGCCGAACCCATAAACGTGATTTATATTATTTAAAAAGATGTGCGTTCTTGGCACACTATGAAGGATATTAAGTCCTCAAAGGGAGGCAAGGGCTCATTCCTCCTATGAAAAGCCCTTTAGTCTCTGATAGCAGGATATGAAGGGGGTTTATGTGTGTATGTGAGAGACAAAGTATGTGTGTATGTGTGTGTGTGTGTTGTTTTGAGGGTGGTGGGTGGGGGGTGTTGCTGCAGTCTACTGTTGTTTTTTCACTGCCTTTCTTGGCAAAACTGAAACTGGAAAAATGTTTGGCTCACCTCTTGGCCCCCAAGAGTAGATGTTCCCACCATCTGAAAAAGAGAGAGAAAGAGAGAGAGAGAAAGAGAGAGAGAGAGAGAGAGAGAAAGAGGAAAAAGAAAGAAAGTGAGCGAGAGAGAGGTAGGAGAGCAAAAATAAACAGAGAGTGTGTGCAGGATTCATGTTGGAGGCATCAGGCGCGTAAAAACCAATGGCGGCTGAGAGCAAAGAAACAAAGAAATGCATCTCTGACAAAAGTGGCTTGAGGATCATACATCAAACACTTGTTACCCCTCCTGGATCTTCTGATTGCACATGACTGCAAACAAGTCAGTGATAAAAATCTGAAGAAAGATGAGACCGATCCCACTCACTTTGGAGATCATCAATCACGGCCTGTAAGCCCTGATATTATTAGTTCAAGTTAAGCTGCACTCTTCCATTTTATGGACATCATAAAATGGGTGTGTAATGTGGGGAAGGGATTCTCTGGCTTTTTTACAGTGCACTTTAACCACAAGCAAAAGATGGAGCTCAGAGTAACTATGGTCAAGGGATGTTTAGATGAAGCAGTGGATTGAATTCAGACATTAATGTCTGGCGTTTATGGTGCACGCATGCATCATGCATTTATGAACACACAAGAGCACTTCTTTACTTATTGCTGCTATTACACATTTTGCATTGATTTCAGAGATATAATTTAATCACATTCACTTACACATATGCAGGCACATACCTACCCACACACACACACAAACTAAAAAGTATATTTCACAGATGATTCTGCTGAAAAGCACATTTTCATAACTACATTAAACCACTGAATCCTAGGCATATCATCCAGCTTTTAATCATGGGACTTATTATACTGTAACTCTTAAAAACTATTGGTAAGACTTTACCGAATGGCATTTGTGCTACATGAAGCCTTTCATGATTACCAACACAAACATCATTTTTAATTAAGTCTCAGTGTTCATGAAGGCAGGTTTGTCAAAATAAACCTTTATAGATTTCTATATTGGTTTGTGTCATTTGTTTTGGAAAGCTTATATAGGTCTTGTGTATCCTTGCATTAACCTTTAGTAAAGTGTTATGGGCTGTTATTAACATAGTTATATGTGGAACTGTATATAATACTATACATAAATTACTAAAATATATGTATAACTATAATACTTTATAATTACTAATATGAAACTAGTTGTTCCACATATAGGCCCTTAAGTAGTTAATATCTTTTGTATATTGTGTGAGCCTGAGAGTGTCCCAGTGCATTTCTATAAACAAAACCACAGGAAACCATAAAGTGCGTGACCTTTTTTTTCATACCATTGCTTTTGATATACTATCCCCCCTTGCTTACGCCCAAGCATTACCAAATCATTAATCACTATCTTTTTCTGTTTACTAGCTGGCCACTGGAGACAGCTAAAGTTACCACGCTTCATTCTGCGGGGAGCTTGTTAGGCCGAACTTTAGCGTCTGAGCTAACAAAAGGGCTCGGCGGGGCTCTGTCCAGCCCTGGAATGTCAAAGGGTTCACATTTCACATGCAGATGTGTGACCCCGGTGACCTTTAGCGGGAAGGTGTGCTTTAACGGCAGAGGGGAAGAGGCCTGAGAGGGGCCAGGGGGCAACTTTGGAAGCCGAGGAGGCCAAGGGACAAAACACAACCCCCACATTAATGCAGGAAAACTCAGAACTATTCTAGTAACACGAAAGAAGTTAAGACTACAAAGTGCTCCACTCTGGCCTTGAGGCAGAAATGGCAAGCCACTTTGTTTACAACCAAGAGCGTTCTGGTTCTAAGTCCAAGCACATGATGTTGCAATCAGACCGCTGCTTGCTGCGTCTGCTGAGTTTGCACTTGCACAGCTGTACAGCCTGCCCTGTAATTGATGTGAGTAACTAATTTGTCAGTCATTTATGGTCCTCATTAATATACAAAGAGGAGCGTCATTCAGAAGTGTTCTGTGCACTTACTTGTCTCAGTGAGAACTTACTCTGCTGCTCGAATGGGCTGGACAGCCAGCACAAGATTTCCGGTGAATCCTTGAATAACTTTTTTGCACTGACTGATGAATCCTGGTGTTGTTTACCCACAGAAAGCCCAGTATCAGTAGAAATACTAAGCAGGTTCGTCCCAGTCTATTGGCCTTCTCTCATTTAGCCCATATTTTGGTCTACATAATACTTCTTAAAGTAGGATATTTGCCGCAAATCTCTTAAAGAGGTGCATGGCAGGGGTCTAAAACAGGGAAAAGGTGCTAGGAGGCCTTTATCAAGCTATATGCAAATGCACACACAACCATTCACATGCACACCCACACACTTCCTGACCATTGCCCAAGAAAGAAAATAAAGATCTATCCCCGCTGTCAAATTGCCCTCTCCCTCCCTCCTTCTTTCTCTCTCTCTCTCTCTCTCTCTCTCTCTCTATCCATACCCCTCTCTCTGTTTCTATGAGATCAATATGATTGACTTCAACTGAAGAGAGCTGTATTGGTATGAATATATCAAGTGCCATAACCCCAAAACATAGAAAAGGAATATTTCATAATTTAACTGTGTGTAGCTGAACATTTGTCAATGGTAATAAGCGCAGCAGAGTAGAAATAACAATTGCTATAATGATAACAGATGTAGTAGTAATTAATACTTCATAAACTGAGAAGATACATTTATTTTCAAATGTGGGCAAGGCCAAAACCTTTCTTTACTGCTATATTATTTTATTGTATATTTTTTTCCTTAGGTTTTTGACTTCCTGTTTCCAAAAAAAGCCAAAGAATTTGCTGGACATGCAATCTTAATATCTGAATGAGATGTCGTATGAATTTGCGGTCATTCATTTATTCATTATCCTAGCTGCTTATCCTAAGCAGGGTCGTTGGGGATCTCATAGGGTAACACAGGGAAAACACTATGGACAGATCGCAGAATGAGGTCAACCTACCAAGAAATATGTTTTTATTTTGACAGTAAGTAAGACAGTATGATGACAGAATGGCTATGACTGAATAGTGAATATCCCTCCTCTATCTTGTTAATAATAATTGTAAATAATAATTGCTGTATTTTTTGTTTAAACAACAACAATAATCAATAAATGCTACAACAATAATAAAAAATAAATTATATGTGTTTATTCTTTTTTTCCATATGATTGATACTACAGGCCAAAGAAGTAAGAGTGGGAATTTGTTAGCCACTCTCTCTCTCTCTCTCTCTCTCTCTCTCTCTCTCTCTCTCCTTCTCTCTACCTCTCTAACTCTCTCTTCCTCTCTCCTTCTCTACCTCTCTCTCTCTTCCTCTCTCCTTCTCTACCTCTCTCTCTCTCTGTCTCACAGTGGTGCTCATGCTTGATCCTGCAGCAGTGTTTTTTGGTTGCACTGAGTATATAATTGCCCCTCACTTCTGCAGTGTTACACTGGGTGAGGCTGCGTCTCACACAACAAAAGAACCTACCCCAGACATCAAAGTGATTCTGAGTTGTTAGAGACATGGCTGCTGCATATTGTTAGACGAGTCTAATCAGGGCTGTGCAATTATCCATGAAACTCATCCAGTAAATTATATAGCCCTCTGATACAAGCAACTGACACACACTGTGGGGACAGAGCAGGACACACACACACACACACACACGCACACACACATACATGTTGTTTTTAGTAAGTTACATGAAATTATTTTGTTATTTGATTTTACTGTAGAGAGAGATTTAGCATCAAAGACATTGAAAAAAGAGACAAACACAATACACAGTATAAATAACAATGGTACTGCTCAAAAAACTTGGAATATTATTTTATAGTCATAGTGTTTTTTATTATTTTAGTCCATAAGAACTCCGAGTAGATTTAAAGTAATAAACCCCAGGCAGCGATATTTATTTTTAGGAGGTTTTTTCCAGTTTTTGAAAACTCTTTTTTCTTAAGTGTTATGGGAACTTTTTTAAAAACTGATTAATAATGCAATGTTTTATTTACTATATTATAGATTTTATCCTAAAGTGATTATTTGGTATTCTTTAATATTTTGGTATATGTGTGTGTGTGTGTGTGGGTGTGTGTGTGTGTGTGTGTGTGTGT
>JBBPCX010000040.1:7202304-7224556 GCA_037974365.1 Hydrocynus forskahlii | reverse complement strand
AGTTGAGGTAAGGAAAAAATACATATATATATATATATATATATATATATATATATATATACTATATGTAAGTATATGTATACTTACATACAGTATAGTGTTTGCTATGTAGTTAATATATAGTTTTCATTTACAGCCTTATGAATGCTATCTGTAGTATTGGACAGGCTTGGTCTAGAATTTGCCTGAAGAAATCAATGGAAAAGGTTATGTGTGATTAAGGGTCAGTAGTACTATTTCTTTATGCAATAACAAAGTCAACTCATTTGCTCATGATACTTACAGATAGCTCGTTGTGAGATCAGTTCCTGCACAGATTTGTATCTTCTCCTGACTCTTCTGTGTTAGTCAGCTGTGTCTGAGTGACTGCATCTAGAGCAGGGAAGTGTTGATAGGCCTGCTTAACATGGGGCCATTCCATTTAAGCTGGCCCCAGGCTAATAAATAAGGAAGGTGTATTGTTTTGTCCACAACTTTGACAGTATTGACAGAGCTCGTAAAACAACGTGAGAGAGACACAGCGACCTTACTAACATTGTCCTGACAGTAAATAGAGGGCCCCTCTACAGTCCTGTCTGATGTGCATGTAACCAACATGACCACATTGATCAGAAAACAGCAACCGACACAAAGGGCAAACACACAATTAGAGGAAATGTTCTACCAAAAAAATCAAATTCACACAATTTTTCACTTTAGCCCAGATGTAACTGAACGGTCAGAACATGCTTGGTGTACAAAAATTGCTTCTTCAGTTCAGCACTGAATCTATGATCATTCCTAGCAACGATTAAGTCATTAACCACTCAAATCTTTTCCCTGAGACTTCTCTCAATCGGCTGAAACTACTCCCTGTTCTTCATTAAACTATAGATTTGTCACTGTGGTTTAGGACACCGTATGACTGACTGTAATCTATAAAACAGATCAAAACATTAATGAGTGGTCGAACACTACTGGCAGTCTTTTCAGACAAGAGAGACTGTTTTCACAAATCACATCAGGAGTGCTGATCTAGAATCAGTTCTTGTAAAGACGACTTTCATAAATACAGAGGAAATACTTGCCTGTAGTGGTTCTGTGTATTTTAATGGTTAAAGTAATTAAAACCACATCTAAACCACATCCACAAGTCTTTTCCATCTTAATGAATAAGCTTGTCATGACTTGAGCAGGTTGATGATGTATGTTGGTTGACTCTATGGTTCTAAGTGTTTGTTAGCTACAGTGTGAGAAAAACCCAGTGGCAACCAGGGGCCCCCTGCCCCCATTAATTTATTTTTTTTGGGGGGAGGGGGTGAAACAAGTTTGAGACTCCACAACATTGTTTGCAAATATTATTAATTTTTTAACTTGTTATAATTATGATTATCGTGTTATGCTATTCTTTTAACACCTTACAGAAAACTACTGGGGACAGGTCAACAAACCTCATTTAAATGTTATATGTTAAAAATAGTGGTATCATTAAAACTATGATGAGAATCATTTAAACTTCTATCCAAACTGTTACAGTACTTCCTAAAGAATTCATAGCAGGTACCGTATGTCTAAATAAAGTGTTGTCTAAAGTATGTCTAAAAAAAGTGTTAATATTAATAACAACTTCAAGGGGTTATCCAATATTGCATTTATAATGTATTCACATGTATCATAATATAACTGGGCTAAATAGGGACAGTGATTTTCTTGCATTAAACCCACCAAACTGCCTTTGGATATATGATTTTTTTTTTTATGGCCTTCTAGTCATAAACACGAGTAAAAAAATCACATTAAACAGCCAAACTCCAGTCATTAGCTGAGCAGGCCAAAGCAGCAGAGTTTGCTGGGTTGTTAATAACAGCTTTGCTGTGTGAAACACACCATAGTTAGCCTGCAGCGAGAGAGGAGTGCGAAGGCATTGCGGTCAAGCCCTTTTCTCCCTGATATCAATCTAATGAGATAACGAACACATGCAAATGAGCTCACTCTCTAATCTTCTTAACAAGTGCTGATAGTCATCAGCTATCTGAGACAAACATCAAACACACATATGCGGGCGCGCACACACACACACACACACACACAGACACACACAAAACTGCCTAAAAAGTTTTCTTCTATGACTGAATAAATGATGTGCTGTTTGAAACAGCTTGATTTTACAGTACAGGATATTTCAAGCAATGCTATGACTCATTTCAAGAAAAAAATCTCAGTTTTTTTTAAATGCAGTGGGGTGAGTGGAGTCATCAGTGGAGCTAGGAGGCTAACGCTGCTAAAGAACACTACGAATCAATAGACACTCAAACCTGTTCTTTTTAAAACATGCCCAAAACTTCTCTCAATGCTCTCTCAAAGCACATCAAGGCACACTTCACGTGGTGCAGTCAGTGTGGTTTAGGACATAGCATGACATACTCTGAGCTACAAAAATGAACAAAACTTTGTTTTGATTTTGGCAGATCCACGTCTGTCACTTAAAGTGGGGTTTCGCAGCGTCCAGCTGTACAGTAAAGTTTTCTTCATTTGTATAGCTTACCTCTGAATGTGCACCATCTTAATGTGATCTGAGTGGGCTGAGAAACATTTTGGGGATGCATTTACAGAAAAGATTTGGGTGACTTCTAGAGCTTGTCAACACTAGGCTTGGTGCTCCAGTGTGAAATTAAGAAGCAAAATTCGGACACCAAACATGTCTTGACTGATTTGAGGCATGTGGAAAATCAGTTTGACATTTTGCCAGTTCCGTTACATATTTCCTACTATTTCCTGCTATTTTCAGCTTGTAGCGCACTGAAATTCTGCTTCAGTCATAGATTCAAACCAGATTTGTCATTCAAATCTTTGCATTTTTGCCATATTTTTATCATTGCCATCAAACCAAAAAGCAAAAGTCAGAACCAATAAAGGGAATAAAGAATGTAAATCAAATGCAAATGCAGTTCAATGTATAACTAACTACATAATTACGAGCATAACTAACATACTCTTGTATGTGGAGGGTTAAGTTACTTCACAGGGCAGGTAAAAACACAAAGAGAGAGAGAGAGAGAGAGACAGAGAGAGAGAGAGCAGACCACAGAACGAGCACTTGCGAGCTAGGACTCTAATAGCTATATGTTTCAGCAAGCTAAACAGTAATTGGGGGCCGAGCAGAAGGAGTGAAGGGGGTGAATGGTGTGTAATGATGAGCAGCAGACAGCCCACTGTTAGCTTTACCAAAACTCTCTAAAATCCCACTGTCTCACTCAAACACACACACACACATACACACTTACACACATGACCCTCTCTCTACTCCCCCCGGCCCCCATTGCACTATTATTAGCCTTAGGAATGTGGGGCATTCCAAATGGCTAAAGAACCAAGTCCTGACCAGCCATAAAACACAGGCCCTGAAATAACACAGCTGCCACTGTGCCATCTCAGCAAGTGCTCCCCGTCTCCTCTCCAGGTCAGACACAGCTACAGTAGAGTGCCCACCTCTGTTATTTTTCCTCCCTCCACCTGCGAACAGTTAACCTATTCGCTGACAAATGCTTCCTTTACTAGAAAGTGTTGCTAGGTTGTACAAGCTTTACTCTTGATCGCTACTCTGTATTTGTAAAAATCTGCAAATTTAGGATCACACTATTAGGATAGGCAATGCACATATATTTTATTTAGCTTTTCACTTCTTATCTTTTTTCACTTCTGTCATAACTCTTGAAAAAAAAACAAGAGACCACGGCAAAATGTTCAGTTTCTCGGGTTTTATCTTTTATAGGTTCAGGTATTGAACTGAACAGCTTTGCCTTAGTAGACAATATTTCTCCTAATTTCCAAATGGAAATATTGTCATTTAAAGCATAATGTTAAAGGAAATGACAAAACATCAAAATAAAAGAAAAGATGCAGTGTTTACAGAATAATTCAAAGAAAACATATCTCTTGTTCACCCTTAAACTAAATGGCAATAATTACCTTTGACGTACTTCTAGTAGTGTGTTGCCATCCAGCAAGAGGAGAGTGTTGATTACAGCACTAGTTATTTTATACGTTTCCTCATTAAATAAGATGTGATTCAGGTCATCACTAATCAGTACCTCATAAAGCAGAATGAGGCGCTTGTGTAGGAATTTATTAGACACTGGCATGGAATGGTTGTCATACTCATAGAAATGTTGATTTAAAAATATAGTTTTCCAGAGCTGCATATATTTTTACCATTTTAAGCTCATGTGTTCTTGCTTGCATTTGTTAAACAAACCAACTTTTAAAATCTTTTAAAAAACTTTAAAATGTTACTATTTCATTGTAAAGTACAAACTACTAAATATATGAAGTGTGGTCTATAAATCAAGTTATCATTCTTTTATTTAACCCTTATTAGTGCTAAAGTATCCTTACTCATCGCTCCCAGATATAAGGCAACGCCCCTTGACCTCTGGCCTTTCCAGTCTTAAAATAGGCCATGGCTAGACCAGATTAGACTAGACCAGATTAGACTATTAAGGTTTCAGCAATATTACACTCAGCAATATTACACCACTTAATGGTGGTGGCAAGTTGTAGGGAAATTATATGCCACATGGAGCCTGAAGCATTTAAAAAATGCTGCATGCAGCTCAGTGTAGTATCCTACACAAGGGCTATAGGTGTTAAAGCCTGGGTGACCTTTCTAGGCCCTCCCTCCTCTCGCTCTCCAGCACCTGAGACTCTCTACATGACATTTAACGCTAAGCTACCTATTACAGACAACACTTCTCAGCACCAGGGGGTCAAGCACCCACACAAGACTCGCAGCGCCTGATATCTACTGATTGGAGAAGAGGGTGCTCCCTGATGGCATTTGATATGGGACTATATCTTGCCTGGGCAATTGAACTGTAGCATTGATTGCCCTCGTCTTGGTGTGCGGATGCTGCATGTGTTATAATGTCCTGCCATGAGGCTTTACCTATTGATTGAAATTCATCACTGTTATCACTGGTGATAACAAAAGCACAGTGTAACTTGATATTAATTAATTCATTCTCACTCATGCCTCAATCCAACAAGCAGATAAATTTTCCAGGAGTATTTGAAGTTTCAATCAATATCACATTTGTATTCATAACTAGAGGAGAAGGTATTATGATTTGTTATCATCGTGCAAAGTATTGCTGTGCAGTGTTTTGTGTTTCGCCATATTTTGGTCAGAACTGAAGTGAAGCAAGTGGAAAGATGTGTGAAGTGCTGAATCACAACCTGTCAATATTGAGTGGCCCCTGAGACTTGCTCTCTTTGCTCTTTCTAGGTAGGTAGGATGGTCTTTGAAGGAGAACGCCAACCACTAATTCCAATGGTTCTCCTCCAAGCGTGTTGAGCTGTCCAGACTACTTTAGTGGAACTTTGAAAACATGGTTGAAAAAGGTAGTCCCTCTGGTGACTTGGGGGAAACCCCTATCACCTATCACAAGATACCACCAGCACTGGGAGGGGAATGTCATTACTGCATTGACTGTATCAGATTTGTAACATTTTTCATTCATATGTCTCATCATAAAATCACCTGCCATGACACTGACTACGTGAAAAGGTCTATGTGAAGAGGAACTGATATTAGCCCATTCAGGTCCAGCAACTAAAATCTGTATAACTAGAAGCTTGGCCAGTACATGTCACAGTCCAGATGAACATCTAACTTTTCATGTTCTGAATGTGTCATTTTTATACTTTTATTTAGAATTGATATGGATTTTCTGTCTGTTTGTTTAAAATAAGTATCAGTTTTAGCTACCAAAAGAGTGAATCTACCATGTTAAAATAAGAAAAAAAACTCAAAAAGAAAAAAAAGCAAGCTCAGAGAGAGCATTTAGACCAAAGGAAATGAAAGTTCACCTGTGGTACATTAATGGGTTAAATGTAGACATGGCATGAATGATACTGGAGTGTATTAGCAGTGTGGATGTCTGAGACTGAATGTAATTAATAGAGCTGAGTGGAACACTAGGTGGCCTGAGACTACAATGCAGATCATAACTGACTGTGTCTGTATGTGTGCGTGTGTGTGTCTGTGTTTGATGATTTATATGACATGGCACTCTATATTAAGAACTGGATGTATTAAGGGTTTTAATAAAGGCAAATATGTAATTGTAGCCTCTTCATATATACAACATAAACAGTCAGACACATCTTTTATGAAGTTCCTGCTGTCTGTCTGACTGGAAAGTATACTGTGTGTAAATTGTGCACTGTATCACTTAAATGTGCACAGCATGTGAGTTGATATGCCATTTTTCTTTCACATACACAATGAATTTTCTTGGAATACTGTACACATATTGTAAGCCTGTCACATGAGTCAGTAGTTGTTGAGGCCTGTCTAAAGTGTTCCAATCCTGCCGTTAGCCTTTACCGTGAGTTACAGCAAACCTTGCTTCCACTCTCAGCTCCTCTACTCCAGAGCCCAGGGGAGGCTAACTAAGTCAGGCCCTTTTCAGACCCTCCAATGACTATTAAGCCTGTTTGCCAACAGCTGCCCCGACCGTGTGCTTTTTCAAAGCCACCCCCTACTGAGGCTGAGGAGGGCGCTTGAATCAGCTGGGCGTGTAGGTGCTCTCTCTCACCCTAAGTGCCTTCTTTATGAACTTGAATCATTGTGGCCCTCCTCTCTCCCTTCTCCGCCTTGGCTCTTTCATACTCTCTCTCCCTGCCCTACCCATAATTATATCCTGCCTCTGCCCTCAAAGCTCCACCACATTAAAGGACCATTGTTATGGCAACTGATCAGTGTAATTTTGCTAGTTCACACTTAACCAGCAATAATAATCTGCAACAATTGTTCATTTCGGAATCTCTTTTTTGTCTTTCATTATTATTATTATTATTATTATTATTATTGTTATTGTTGTTGTTATTAATAGTAATAATAAATATATTTAGTAGAAACTATAAACTACTTGCTAGCTAACTGATAACAACATAAACAGCAATGTAATAATAATAATAATATGAAAAAGAAGAAGAAGAAGAAGAAGAAGAAGCAGAAGATGAAGAAGAAGAAGACGAAGAAGAAGAAGAAACACATAATTCAGTAGCTGCTATAAACTAATTGCAGGCTAATTGCTAGTAGCATTAACGGACCGAAAGCTTTGCCTGCTGGGCTATGGGCTGCTGGATACAATGACTGGAAGCTAAAAGTCTGGAAATAGAGGCGCGAAAGGGCCAAAGCCCTAGTGAGTATTTGCCCAGTGAGCTAGGTTTAGGCTGGCAGGCACCTGTGGAGCAGGCCTAATGCTCCTCCTAAGCCCAGCGCTTCCTGCCTGGGGAAAGGCCTAATTAAGATGCTATTTGGTGGCAGTGGGACTGGGAGATTTGGGCGAATTGAAGAGGGGATTTTGGGATATACAGTTGCAGGGGAGGACTAGAGGGAGGGATAAAGGCTGACATGGCTGGGACACACACACATGCACACACACACACGCACACACACACACACACACACTCACTCATACACACACACACACATACAAATACATACACACTCGCTTACACAAAAACATATCTTAAACTACAATATCTGAGTGTCACAGACGGCTGTACTGTGAAGCTCCTGAAAATGCCTAGTTGTCAGAAGGGGTTGATTTATATGAGTAAGATGCCAGCAGTTTATAGACACTGTGTGTGACCTCGGATGTGCGCACGCGTGTGTGTTTGTGTACTAATCCAAGTTGTGTATAGGCCAGTTCCTGTAGGCCTTGACTTGTTTGATTGATGTTGTCTTGGTTGCCTTGCGAGGTGTGTGAAAGCAAATCTGCACACAAAGACCGCACACACTTTGAACATTACACTTATATGATGCCATGTGTCATGCAGGCTGGCTATTTCACCATCAGAGGTCACACACACACACACACGCACAGACATGCACACACGCACACGGTCACACTTCTGAAATTACTGCCCTGCTAGATTTGCCCCAGTCAACCGTAAGTTCTATTATAGTGACATAGGAGCATCTAAGATGCCAGAGACAGATCACGCAACCCCACAGAGGGGGGCCTATAAACACGGAAGCCCTCGCTACAGAATTCCAAAAGACCATTGCAAGCAACATCAGCCTAAGAATCATTAAATGGTTTCCTATGGTATAAAGCACCCCAATGCTGGACTCTGAATCGCTTTTCCCTTTTTTTCAGTCTAATGGATGAACAAGTATTTGGCATATGCCAGGGGACCACTATTTACCAGTGTATTTTTTTTAACAAACTATATTGATTCCGGAGGAAATTACTTGAGTTCTTTGCATTTAACCCATTCACCTGAGTGAAGCAGTGGGGGAGCAGTGTGTAGGGACAGTACCTCGCTCAAGCGTACCTCAGCAGTGCCACTGGCTGTCCTGGGATTCAAACCCACGGCCATCCGATTGCAGGGGCAGATCCCTAACCACCAGGTCCTTTCCACTTCCAGCATGATTGTGTCCTTCTGTACAAAGTCTATACAGACATTGTTTGACAGGTTTCGTGTAGAGGAGTTCCAGTGGCCTGCACAGAGTCCTGACCTCAACCCAGCTGAACACCTTTGGGAGGTATCATTAATTGCAAGCCAGGCTTTCTTGTCCAACATCAGTTCCTGACCTCACACATGCTTTTTTGACAGAATGGGCAAAAATTTCCAAAGACATATGCCAAAATCTTGTGGAAAACCAATTCCAGAAGAGGGGTGGCTTTTATAGCCAAAAAGTGGTCCAACTTCATATTGACGTCCAACAAACTATAGGTATAGACATGAGCTTCATGTACCCACTTACTTTTGGTCACATGAATAAGCCATCTACATTATTTATTTATAAAAGTGTATGTATTACTAAAAACACATCCCATATGTGTTAGTATATTCTAAAATATAGCATCTAAACACTTTTTCAATACGTATTGTTTTTGGTTTCAGAGTGGTGAAATGTGTTATGAGTGAGGCTATGCTGGAAAAGAAGTATGTTTCCACACATGTCATGCATCTGGTTCTGTGATTAAATGAACAAAAAATCCACTACTTGTGAGATATTTTTTTCTAGCTACTGGAAGGCTTACAAGCAGACAAATATCAGAGCCGAAGCTGAGAACAGCTTGTTTCAGAGGCATATGTGTGTATGTGTGTGTGTAAGTGCTAGTGTGTGTGTGTGTGTGTGTGTGGTATTTTTGACATGAGCTCCTAATTTCACTACAAGTGTGTGAAATAGCATTAACCCTCTGAAGCGCCTGACGTTGTGCGATGGCATGTCTCTGGCCTGGCCAAACTCCGAAGTGACTACACAGACATGCACATACACTCACATGCACGCACACGCATGCACACAAACACCCACAGACCACACCACACAAAAATAATAGTAATAATATATATATATATACATATTAATATGCTGTAGATAAAGCTTCTCCTCTTTCCAGGCCACTGATATTGTACATAAAGATGCATCTTTCTTTGTCATGACAAAATTCTTGAAATTTGAGTTTTTTGGATAGTAGCTGAATATCTGTATTTTCAGTTATGTAGGAAGAAAAACAGTTTCTGAGGGTTCTGTGGTCACTGGCCAGAAACAAACATGCTTGTAGAGTTTAATAAAGGAGAAAAGAAATCATAGGCTGAAGACTACACTATAATTGGCTATTTAAGAAGGACAGATTAAGATGGAGCTGACCCACTGTTTTGCTTGGTAGGATGTAATAATTTCCAGCAGCACTGTCCCTCTCACCTTCCCAACCTTGTTTTCCCCTCAAAAAACCCTGCTTCCTCCACTCTCACTCATCCAAATATGTGGCTTGGAGCTGCTCCCGGAGGCCTCGCTGCTGTTGGCCCTGTTCACATTAAGAGCCTTTCCAGCACAGTCACTTTTCTCTTTTTCCTCCCTCTCTCTCTCTCTGTCTCTCTCCGTCCCTCCCTTTAATACTCCTAACATTCTTGCACTCCTGAAGTAGAGGACAGACTAAAAATAGAGAAAGAGAGTGATAGATAGATAGATAGATCAGTGTATCCCCATTACATACAGAGAGAGAGAGAGAGAAAGAGTGAAAGAGAGTGAGTGAGAGAGAGAGAGAGAGAGAGAAAGATAGAGAGAGAGAGAGAGAGAGAACACGACTCCACTCCCATTTCATTATGACTGAGGGTTGATATAAAGACCTGCTGAGTCAGAGGCACATCATTGTTAGGAATATACAGTCACCACTGAGTGTGTGCGTGTGTGTGTGTGTGTGTGTGTGTGTGTGTGTGGTGGGGGTTTGTGTGTCTGCACGTACATCACCCTCTTCACTGACAAGGACACAGATGCTACTTCACCAAGCCGGCACACTGAAACGGAAATCTGGCTAATCACGTTCAAATTCAATTACAGCTTAGTCTGCTCCTGTTGCCTCCCCACCAAGTGGGACGTGTCCGGCTCAGCCTGGACAGGGGTGACCCTTCTGGGCTGAACAGCTGATCCCAGCCTTCCTGACAATACTCAACAAAGTGATGCAGTGAATATACTTGATTCAAATGCATTTTCTACATGGAAAGTAAATATTATGACACAGGTTTGTCTCTCTGGTTTCTTTTTGGAGATAATTGTGTTGATGTTCTAGTGTTTGTTTGCAACACTAGCACTATAGCTTCTGTTCTAAGTTTAAAAAAAGCAACATTTGGACACCAAACCTGACCACATCTGGGGTCAGTGAAAATGTAAACTAGATGTTTTAAGTGACAAAACAACCCATCAAAAGAGAATAATTACTGTCATGTTGCTATAATAAAAATATAATTATGGAATTAGTTCAATTTATATTGAGGATTGTTTTGATTTGTATCATAACAAAATATCCTCTCTTTTGCTTATAAGTGGATTTGCTTAGAAGTTTAGAATCAACAGTTTTGTCTGGATTTCTCCACTTGTTTTCAATGAGCCAGAAGTGACAATTAATCACAGTAAAAATGCAACATGAGTTTATTATAAATGTGACTTATAAAGGTTAAGATCGTTCACATTTTGTGTCATCTTTCTAAAACCACACATGCCTTATTCAAACATCTGATTAAATAAACAAAGACATAAGTTTGGACATCAGTGTATTCAAACAACCATGTCCATCTCAACTCCGGCCCACCTGTTGTTGTGACCTAAAGCCCCCTCTGCCCCAGTTTTGAGTGTGTTTAGGGGCTGAGATGCTGTGTGAGTTCAGACCTCACAGTAGGAATCTGCTTCTGCCATGGCCCATTTACAGCCCTGCTTCCTTCATTTAGCTTCTTTTTCATTTATCACTTCATCCCTGACACACACCAGCTCGCTGCTTCCTGCTACAATGCGAAAGAAAACACTCGTCCAGCTTTTTGTTTTGTTTCGCCTGCTCTTTCTCTTTCTTTTCTCTCTGGTGTCTCTCTTTACCTCCTCCTATTTTGTTCGGTGATGAATAGTGCCTCAAACGTGGCAAAGACGAATAGCCCGACGTTCCACAGAACTCCTCTGATTATTGAATATGTCCTCTTGTCCACCATGTACACTTTTGATGAATAGATATTTGGCAAAATGATAAGATCATCAGTTCATCACATGTCTCGGCTGTTGTAAGAAAAACATACCTCTGAAGTGGCAAATGTATGAAAGAAAGGGAAAAAAATACTTTCTTAATTCTTAAAAACTTTTTTTAAAAACCCCTCAACATGCTGACTATTTTAAATTGTTGCTTGCTGGTGTGTAAAAGTTTTTGACTGTTTCTTTGTCAAACTGTAGTTGGTCAGCGATGCCACAAACAGACCACTGAACCTTCAAAATGGGAGAGAGAGAGAGAGAGAAACAAGGCGGAGAGAAGAAAAACAAAATTGAATTGCCAGCACCCCTCCCCTCCCCCTTCTTTTTCAAAGTGTGAAAGTCTCAATAAACCCATCAGCTCCAATAAGAGAGCAGCATGGGGAGATGGGAAGCAGAGAACCGGGGGGGAGGAGAGGAGGCAAGAGGGACGGGGGCCATGCAAGTCAACACACATTCACTTTCAAATGGGCCTGCACACTCTCCTACACTTCTGTAATTACTAAACAGTGTGTGTGTGTGTGTGTGTGTGTGTGTGTGTGTGTGTCTGTGTGAACTGCTCCCAAGCTGTAACTATTTATTTGAAGAAGCGCTTTCTAAAGAAGAAGAATATTCCCACCTTCATTACTTTTCTGCTTCCTCACTCGCTCACCCATGCTAGTACACTCCGTCAGACTTTCTCATCCTCATTCTCTCTCCATGATTAAAAAATAAATTAATTCAGGTCTGCAATTTAACATACATAAAAAAGAGTACCATATATATATATATGTATATATATATATGTTTAGATTTTTTTACAGAGAGAGCGAGAGAGAGAGAGAGAGATATCTTTAATGATTAGTTTTTAGGAAGTTATCCCACCACTTTCATCTTTTTCTTATTTTGATTACCAATAATGCTGTAAAAAACTTATTTTTTAATGGAGTTCTAGATTTCTGCTCTAATCTTCATCCATTTTCTTTATTTCTTTTATTTATGTTAACGTGTTTAGTGGGAGTTGCATTGGCAACAGTGTATCCTGGGGAGAGAGAGAGAGAGAGAGAGAGGAAGAGAGAGAGAACGAGAGAGAGAGGAAGAGAGAAGGTGAGAGAGAGAGAGAGAGAGAGAGTAAAAGAGAGTATATATCTTTTTTCTGTCTTTCCAGCCGAGTGAGGTCAACAATTGAGGGGAGGGTATTATGGGGGCCATGGCCTAACGGACCCCTTAAAGAGGCCACTCACACACTCACACACTCACACACACACACACACACACACACACACACACACACGTACATGAGAAAAGAGTCTTGTATCATTGGACCTGATTCCTCAGTTGCAATTATTTCTGCATCAGATTTTAACTAAAGCTCAGCCCAGAGCCGAGCTGCTGAAATCACATAAAGTGGCCTTGTGTGAGCAAAATAAAGAGAAATAAAGGGATATATAAAGAGGGGATGCAGTCTAGAGAAGTGAAGAGAGAGAGAGAGGGAGAGGCCCCCTGGAGAAAGAGTGTATGGGAAGGAGCGCTCCATTAACTTTCAACACCCTGTCTGATACAACCTCTTTCTCTCTTTCTCTCTCTCTCTCTCCCTTTCTCTTTTCCTCTCTCTCTGTCATTCCCCTACCCCCACCCTCATTCACTGTGGCTTACTGACCTGAAGGAAGAGGGAAAAAAGTAAGGAAAGTGAGAAACAAACACACAAACACAGCCTGTAATGCTCTAACACTCTGCAGTTGGTAGATGGTGTGTTGCATGTGTGTGTAAAGGTGTGTAAAAACCAGCAAGCACTCTGATCAAAGGGATTTTCCGCATGAAACAGTCAGTAGCCCCCAGGGATGGGGTCACAGCAGCGGTCTTTATGGATGTAGACATGAAGAGGCCAGTTTGCTCATAATGAACAGGTTTAAAGCTAATAAGGGGTTAGATGGAGAGGCTCTTTATCAACATTGCACTACTTCAGCTCGTCTGTCTAATACACACTCTAGCCTGTGTTATGGCTAGGGCTTAGTTTGAAGGGGATGCCATTCCCTTGAGGAAATGTTCATCCTCCTCTCCTTTTTCCCTTTGTATTATAACTTTTTAGGATATTTTTTTAAGTTCATCCATCTTTGACTTTTACACACCATGTTGCTATGGTGAATCAGCCCCCTCCCGACTCTCAGCCCACCTCAGTTCAAACAGTTATAATTTATTGTCACTGTCAGAACAAAACCATAAATCTCCAAAAAAGAAACTTTTTTGGTCTAGGTGTAAGGTTTTGATCTGACAGTGTACATACAGTATAACCATTTCAGGCATTTATCAGGGTAAAAAAATACAATGAATTAAAGATGACAATTTAAAAAATGCACATATGCATATTTTAAAAATATACGTAATTTCTGGCTGATAGATTCCATTTTATGTTGAAAATATGTTAATGTTTTGTTTTTTTATTGCTTACATTGAGATTTTGAGTTCAATAAATTACATGTGTGTAAATTTGTTTAAATCTGGATTATTACCTTAACACGCTAATTAAATTGAACCAAATTTTTGCTTTATTCAGATTTTATTGAATGACAAAATCCACTGAATTATTGTGAATAACTGTTTTAAGGATAGATTTGCATCACTAGCACTATGATGATATAGAATCCCATTTTATCATCTTGGAAGTGTGGAGAGACCAGCTCTTAGAGTGTAACAATCCCGTGATTAAAAGATTGGTGGGGAACATTGGTGGGTTTTCACACCGTTTGATGTAGCACAGTAATGCACACAAATATGAACACATTGCTTTTGTTTCCAGAAGACTGTGTCAAAATTTTCATTTACAGTTTAAATCTAACCATTCTACAGGCTAAAGGGTCAAACAATCGTAAACATTTCCATAAATCAATTTCAGGCATTTCCACTCCTCACCAGCTTCCTGTACATCAAATATACATCTGAAAGATTACATTTGCACACATCTTACACTTCAGCAGACATGTTGAGCACAATATGTAATCACATATGTATTTCACATATCCATAGGATTCATGCCTTTAGGGCGTGTAGCTCATTATTCATTCACTTTAACTGGGTATGGGTGCAGAAAGCTGGGTGGCAGTCATGGGGAGAAGAGAAAACACTGACAGTGGAATCTAGATGACTTCATTAAGGATAAACGCCAAACGTCAGCATTCTGTCGCGCTTGCTATAAATATGCCTAATCTGCTGTGCGGCTTCAAGTAACCATGATATAAAGTGACGATATTACTTTTGGGTGAAGCTACTGACTCATCACGACACACACACACACACACACACACACACAAATATCAAACCCTACAAAGAACTGTTTTAACAACTAATCAGCAAACTTATTAAGGGAATAATTAAAACTCTAATCAGAAGCAGATGCTTTTGCTTGAGCTTCATGGCGTTTCATCAACCATTAATCAGAGGCCTCAGTGAATTAGCTATAAGATAAAAATTCAAGACTGTCTTTTTTTTTTTTTAAGTTTAAACCTGCACCCCCGCATCCCCCATCCCAAAAACGTAGTGCAAATGCTCCTGTAAAATGCTAAAGCCCAGTGGCAGACACAAAGGACCCTGTGAATTATCCATTACTCCACTAGCAGCCTTCACTGCTACTTCTTCCAGCGCTGTGGGGAATTCAGAGATTGATGCTTAAACTGATTGGCTAATTTGGGGGCTTGGACAGCACACCTGCCTGGCTTGGGCTTCGTAAATAAGCCCCCACCCCAAGCCCCGTTCTTCTTCTCCCTGCTGGCTCCAGCTTATTTCTTTCAGCTTCCTATCACCACACTGAAGGAGAGAGAAAAAAAAAGTAGAGGACTCATATCATGGTCGGGCCAAAGGTGACGCGCCCAGAGAGAGCGTGGGGAATGAAATTCTCCCAGCCCCATTTTAGCAGCCATTCAAAGCACATTACTCGCCGAGAAGGGAGACTTATAAAGGATCCTGGCGCCCGAACACATTTCAGTGTGTTTATGGGTGAGGGTGAGGAGAGAGACGCACGGGGATCCATAATAGATTCCCAATTTAAGCACTCCCGTCTTCGGCTGCTGTGTCTCATTCCTGCCTTTCTCGCTTCCTCTCTGCCTCTACCTGGACGGAAAACCCAAGCAGCACTATAAAACACCAATTGGCCTCTATTTCTATCAGCTCTGTGGATTCAAATGAATGTGTATTGCACATTTGTACAATTGACACCAACTTTTATCTAATAACAGGCATAAGCATGCAATGAAAGTAGTAAGACAACATTCTATGACTTTCTCTGACAGCAGTGCTCTTGGTGCTATTCAGAACATTTTGTAAAATGATCCTTCAAGAAATATGGAAAGAATCATGGAAAAGAACCACGTAGCCATGCAAAGAACCATGTGAACATTTGAAATGGTTATTTATATGCTATATAAAACCATTTAGAAAAACTATAAAAATATCCAACAGGTTCTGACTAACGGACAAAATATATGAATTAATACAAAGAACAATTTGAGCTTTCAAATGTTTCCTTGAGTAGTATAGACAGAAAGAACCATGTGGCACCATGAAAAAGATGCCTTTATATATGTAAATGGACACACACACACCCACATACACACATATTTATATACATATATATAAGCATTGAAAGAACCTCAAAGAACCATGTGCAACAGCACAACAGGTACTCCATCATGAACCATTTAGCATGCATTTAAATATTCCAGTATATACTTGTACAGATGTATTAACCATTCAGTGAACCATTCATATTGCTATATGCAACCATTTTTAAAAGGTTATTTTATGAACCACATGCTGTTATGGAGATAAACTGTTTAATCATGCAATGTGCCATTTAACAATTGAGTGCTCCATGGCACCATTGTAAAATGTTCTCTGTATGTTCTCTGTTGTTGAGAAAAACTTTTTATCTATGAAAACACATACAACAGACTCTAAACATCCAAATGGTTCTTTTTGTTGTCATGATTCTAGGCATTCTCTTTTCCTTAGGAAACCTTGAAAAAACAAGTGTGTAGCCTACATATGGACCCTGTAGGTTTCCCTTTTGTTCTAATGTAAAACAATGGAAGCTCCTGAAATTCCACTGAGCATGAAGTATATCAAATATGGGACATCAAATATGTCAATCATCACCTTGGAATTGTTCTGCATATCAAGGTTGAAGATGAGGTAATTGTAAATTGTGTCACGTCTTTATGGTCGATCCCCATAACTTACGTGCCGCTGCCATATTTTTATTGACACAGATAACTTTGAGTAAAACTGAACTAATTAAAAGGATTGAACATATCAATTACACAAGGCTTCTCAGAGGCTATGATTAACCTGTGGACCTCTCTTATTTTTACATCCTGACGGTCATTAAACATCAAATAGAAGTGCTTTTAATTAGGTTACCATGTTACCTTTAGCTGAACGAGTTGAACAGAATATATAGCTTGTTGGGTTTATCGTATTATTCTTTGTATGAAGAAGGAAAGCTTTGCCGGATAAAATGGTTTTGCACAGGCATGTAATTTTCCTCAGGCAGCATGAACTAACATCATATTTCTGATACGTTGCATAGTAAACAGAAGGGTCTTTACCATCTGTGTGTATGATTACACATCATTATGAAGTCTTAAATCCCTCAGAATACACCTTTATCCTTAGGCATCAACTTAATGCTCTGAGTTGTGCTGAAAGCTGAGCGAATGAGTCCAAGCAAACAACTGCATGTCAGATGGAGTTTGATTTTAGATGCTGGATCAGGTGTGTTGATGGTGAGTGATGGTTACAGCCACTGGTATGGAGGTGATGCCAGGGCAGCCACAGAGGGACAGTGAGGGATGGAAGATGGCAGATGTACTTTGGCCTGAGGTTAGGGCTGGACACACAGCTGGGCCCTACCTGCAAGACCCCCAGGTCATGTGACAGTGAGCGAAACACATCATTCACTCATAAAGCTCACTGTCAGCTGCGCTGGGCGTGAGATTAAGGTCTGTAGACGTTTTAGGAGTACAGGTGACATGCTGTGCACATGGTCAAACTTTCAATCACTGGTTTGGTGCATTTCTTTCTTTTATTTCTACCTCATACTGCTGTTCAAAAGTTTGAAATTACTGTTGTTAGGACTATAGATTCAAAATGACTGTAATATGTTGCCACTACTCTACAGTGATATAGATTTTGTCATGTGACCACTGCTTATCGATTTCATGGCTGAAATATACAGTTGGCAGGTTAGCAGGAAGCTAACAAGCTAACACTTCAATAATGAAGATTGACTTTGAGTTACAGAAGAAGCTTTTCGAAATTGAAACAAACAGTAAAAGTATGTAACTTGAATTCCTGTTACGAGTTTCACGTGTCTGTATTCCACCATTCGCCATTTAGGCTCCCTAAAGAACCTCAGACTGGTTTTCAAAGAACAATTGTTGTAAATGAAGCCAGATTGTGAAGAAACTTTTTAGAGTAAACCTCCACATGCTGTAAAGGTTTTGGTCGAACGTTATGTCATATGGAGGCTATGCATATCTTTAAAAGGCTCATCACACATACATACTCATTTTCAGAAATGGTTCTTAAATGGTTATTCTGTGGCATTGTTTAAAAAATACTTTCTAATGAAAAGACAGTTCCATTACAATTAAAAAAGGCTTAAAGCAATTAAATCATGACAAAATTATCATCCAGAATTTTAGTGTCTGAATTCATTATGATAGTTAATAGTTCTTAATATCAGCTAATAAACTAACATTACAGACTATATAGTAATAATATAATTATGTGAAAAAAATAATTACCAATTTCAAATAGGGCCAGCATAGCATATGCATTTTTTATGCATCTCTAAGAAATTCATAGTTTGTCTTTGACATGCTTTTGTAAAACATATAAGTTCAGGAACATGATATAAACAAACGCCAGATTTTGCTTACAGTGTACTCAGGCCTTTTCATTTCCTTACGGATGACCTCCGTTCTTCTGCATGATTTTTGACTGTTTTTGGCCAGAGATGCCTCAGTAATGGTGTCCTTCCTGCTTTTTGAGGCATACAGTCCTGTATTAATCAGCATCATGCGAAAATGAAATGAAATGTCGTGGCCTTTAATACAGGAGCACTGAGGGAAATGTCGATTAAAATGTCAAGTGGTTGTGGGTAATATGGGGCTGGGGGTGCTAATGTCATCTGTACACTAATGCACAGGGGCCAGTGGGCATACCCAACCTTACAGTCGAGACCAGAGGAGAGGACGAAGCTTGCTGAAACACACACCCAGATATTGCATAGAGGAGTGTGTACTTCTGCACAACAGTCATGGCCAAATACATACAATAAATCCAAAGAAGAAATAAATTTTGCCACTTTGTAATAATAATAAGAAAACAGTGCTGTAATTTAATATGAATAATTTCTGATTTTAAGCATATTCATACAAACAGGAATTCTGTAGATTCTGAACCTTCATTCGATATAACATAATAATAATAAGTAGATGAGGAAGGTATTT
This sequence comes from Hydrocynus forskahlii, assembly GCA_037974365.1. Lineage (NCBI taxonomy): Eukaryota > Metazoa > Chordata > Actinopteri > Characiformes > Alestidae > Hydrocynus > Hydrocynus forskahlii. Next base: position 7,205,560 of record JBBPCX010000040.1, on the reverse strand, counting down.
TCTCATGATTTGAGTGGAGATTTCACTGTTTGTGTACTTCCGTTCGTGTATTTTGTTGTTTCTTGACATAAAAATGAACAAAAATGTGCACGCTCGAACCTGCTGTTATGGAATGTTAGTCTAGAATAAATGTGATACAATGTATTTTAGATAAAACCCTGAAATGGTCAGAACTTGCTGGCATGTCCAAATGTGAATTCTTAACTTGGAATGCAATATGGTTGGGATTTGAAGAGGTTAAATAGGTAACTGCATTTTTATATTATATTTTTATATTTTATTTAAGAATAACTTTAGGTTTCTTCAAGACTATCTAAAAATGTTAGGCTGTTCTTAATACCACTGGGTTTCTGTTGCATAATGATGAGATCATTTTTGGATTTAGAGAGAGGGAGAGATGGAGCGAGAGCTGGAGCAATGGAGAGAGAGAGAGAGAGAGATGGAAAGAGTGAGAGACAGAGAGCGAGATGGAGAGATGGAGAGAGAGAGAGAGATGGAAAGAGCAAGAGACAGAAAGAGATAGAGAGAGAGATGGAGAGAGAGAGATAGCGATGGAGAGAGCAAGAAACAGAGAGAGATAGAGAGAGACAGAGAGAGAGATGAAGAGAGAGAGATGGAGAGAGAGAGAGAGAGATGGAGAGAGAGAGAGATAGAGAGAGAGCGAGAGAGAGAGAGATGGAGAGAGAGAGAGATAGAGAGAGAGCTAGAGAGAGATAGAGACAGCAACAGAGAGATAGAGTAAGAGAGAGAATGCTGCACTGATCATGCTGTATCCTGAGTTAAGCTCCAAATTAGCTGTGTGGCAGACTGGACTGTCAGCTGCAATTATCTGCTTTCCTTTTCCAGCCGGGCCTGTCTTCTCTCTATCCTGTCTCTCTCTCTTTCTCTCTTCCACACACACACACACACACACAAAATAAATATTTCCAACAAACAGGCCCCCATCAGTTCTGACATCCTAATAATCACAGCCTTACCTGGCCTCGCTCTTGCACATGCAGGCTATGGGTCCTCCCTTCCAGACCATATTATGGCACAATTATTTCCCTCTAGTCAGTGTGTGTGTGTGTGTGAGTGTGTGTGTGTGTAAGACTTCATAAAATTGAATAGCCATAGGCTACCATTGATTGCCTCTCTACATTTATTAGCTGACTAATTAGATTTGAAAACTCTGAATCTGGTTGGTAGTGACCACTCCGATCAGAGGAGTACATTATGCCAGAGGTCCTGCACCATGACCCCTACTGATTTCCTAATGGAAGACACAACCAGTCGCTCATTACTGCCTTATCCATGAGACGTCTTCATCAGTATGTGTGTCTATGACATGGCCGGACAGGGAAACAACAGCTAAACATCTCTTTTCTGCTTTCTCCTCATCCTCTTTTGATTTTATACTGTAACTCTTTTTGCCATTTGGAGATCATTTCTGATGACTGTCTTTTCTCATGACTCTTTCCACTGTATGATGTCAATGCCTCTGGCCCCCTCTTCACACCGGACTAACTGTAGACCCCAGTGTCTGTGCTTTATAAGAAAATGCCTCCAGTAGCTTATTAAATGTGTCAAGAAAGCGGCAATTGCCAATTTCAGCTGTTGTTAGAAGCAGTAACGGAATCAGGAACAGAACACAAATCATTAACAAGTTATATTAAATGCTGGATCCATGTTTTCAATCAGAGAAACTATAATAAGTGACAGAGGTCTGACATATATTCCTATGTTTTGGTTTGCTTGCAAAAATCTACCTTTTTTACATTTGTAGACTGTTTTTCTATTCTTTTCTTTTTTTAACATACAGCATCATGTTACTTAATACAAAGTATAAATAAAATGTAAAAAATTATTATTTGAAATACAAGGGTCACATTTCACTGATAAAGATGTATTGTTCTAGATGTGCAATTTCTTAGTGTGTTCTAAACCATCATCATTAGGTGCAATATCTTTATTATTATGTGCAATAGTCTTAGGTGCCATATCACTACTTATGTCACGCATGTCGCTATTTATGTTCAAGAGTTTATTTTGTGCAATCACTATTATGCGCAAAGACGAACACAGTGTAGGGAACAACTGCAACTACTCTTTGTGTTAACTACTCAATAACCCAGGCAACACTATTTTTTATCTATTGTATTCATATCCACCTCTCTTACTGGCCACAGCATTTTGTGCATACAGTGCATTTAGTACTAAGCATTTTCAGAGTAGTGTCCGGAGAGCTTTCATTTTGACTTTATACTACATTTTATACTGCAGTCGAAGTACAATAAATTTAGTCAGGGATCAATACGATTTTCTGATTTTAATTCTAAGTGCCATGATGCTCTTATTAAACGTCATAAACTGTTCTCAGACCAGCAAATAACACTGAACTCCATGTTGCTAGGGGCCATTACCACCAAAACAGGACCTACCACTATTAATTAATATTCAGGGAAGAACTAATATTTCTAAAATATTCACCAGCCCAGCATTTCAGTAAAGCATCAATACTTTTGTCTAATAACCATTTCATGCATGCAGCACACTCTTAGCTAAAGTGGTTCTAAGTAGGAAGACAACATTCTATAACGTTCTATGACTGCAGTGCCTTATTAGATGTTATTTAGAACATTTTGTAAAAGGTTCCTTTAAGAAATATGAAAATAATAAAGGGTGCAGAACATTGTGAACACTGAAATGGTTCTTTGAATGTCCATAGAACCACTTTTACATCCAACCGGTTCCTCATAATGGGCAAGACGTATACATTTATACAAAGAGCTAGAGTTAGCATATGTTCAACCAATGAGCTCTGCGAGCTCGTTAGTGTTAGCATAACCCTGTCCTGGTCGCTCAACAACTGAATCACATTAACTGAGGGCATGTGAAATGTGCAAGGTTTCTCTCTGGCTGAGCTCAGCCAGGGAGCCACAAAGCATCATTAGCCTTGCCAGCACCAGTATGTAGTGCCCCAGCCTCCACACATGGCCGACACAGATTGAGAAGAACCGATGCCGGGTAAGCTTCTATATCTGCCTCATCCCCCTGTTCACTCCCCCAGTCAGCTGCGACATTAGCTGTTACATTAGGAGCAGAATCAGCAGATTCATGGAGATTTCATGAGTGGATGAGTGTGTGGAACTGAGTGAGCAGAGCTCCTGTATTATTGCTCTCTGTCTACTGAGTGTAGTTCTCTCTCTCTCTCTCTCTCTCTCTCTCTCTCTCTCTCTCTTTCTCTCTCTCTCCCTCTCTCTCTCTCTCTCTCTCT
>JBBPCX010000040.1:7190305-7201542 GCA_037974365.1 Hydrocynus forskahlii | reverse complement strand
AGAGAGAGAGAGAGAGAGAGAGAGAGAGAGAGAGAGAGAGAGAGAGAGAGAGAGAGAGAGAGAGAGAGAGAGAGGGCAGTTCATGCTGGATAATATTGCTGGTTCCAGTCTATTTCCATCCCTACTGTCAAAATGAATTTCACATCTTAATATGGAGAAAGTGCTTACTTTCTAAAATCACAAAAAGGAAGAGGGGAAGGAGGGGTGGAGGAACAGAGAGCTGGATAACAATGTGAGGGTATAATGCTGACAGTAAAATAAAAGAGTGAATGAGAACTCAATTAGAAGCCCCAAGCTGACAGCATCACCATCAGCCCGCAGGTTGGGGGGAGCGGTGAGAAAGAGAGAGAGAGAGAGATTCTCCAGCTCTAATTATTATGCCCTCAGGGCTTGACTAGGGTTGTGCCTGTATGCCTGGGATGCCCCCCAACAACACCATTCCCTTTATGATCCATTCTATTCACTGAACACTATACATGCTTAACAGCATCTGTGCAATATTAGCCATTAGCGACACTGACAACAGAACTGCCACACTGTGTTCAACTTCAATAACACAAGACATAAATCATGCTATTATAACACATCAGCTATAATAACTGATTAAGTTCCTCAAACAGTTCAGATAGGAGAAAATGTCCTCTCATTTAAGGCAATAAAATAGTGGCTATTTAGCTGTTGGTGAAAGTTACAATCTTTTAAAAATACAGTTAAAGTGATTTCTATGCTAGCATTTCTATGCCAGTGACAGATATTTCATATACTTGAAAGTAAAAAGCAAATGTACTCTTTGTTATTAAATATATATAAAACATTACAAATGGCCAGTTAACAGCTCAGAAACAAATTATTTATGGAACCCAAAACATGACAAGACAATATATACCTTTACAGTATCTTTGAGAGATTGAGTACTGAGGTTACTGAGATTTAGTATGTCTAAAACAAATGCAACATTTGAACAATGTGGAATTCTGTCTCTGCATTTAACCCATTCACCAAGTGAAGCAGCGGGTAGCCAGCAGCGCAGCACCTGGGGAACAGTGTGTGGGGATGGTTCTTTGCTCAAGGATACCTCAGTGGTGCCACTAGCAGTCCTGGGATTAAAACTCACAACCTTCAGATCATAGGGACAACTCCCTAACCACCAGGCCACCAAGTGTGATGTTAGATAAAACTAATAGAGATAATAAAATGGCATTGTTCAGATCACTGACCAGCCTGTAGAGCTGTCCAGCCTACTGCAAATCTCCAGTCCCCTCATAAAGTTTGAGAGCAAGAACTTTTTTGTGACAAAGTTTGGCAGCCATGCAGGGATCCTCTTGAGCCAAGTACCACAGGGAGTGAGGAACAGTGGGGATAATGTTAGGTATGAGGCAGATATGAAACTTTGGGTTAAGAAAGAGCCTCGAGCTAGATTCCTGCTCGAGTTGCTAAAGCACCTGGCACAGCACAACACTGACTCACTGCTATCCGCTGGTGAGTGTACGGGGGGCTCCAGGGAACCCTTCGACTGGGGCGGAGATGTTAGCGCCGCACACTAACTGACTCACTACTGGGAGCAGCAGAGCCTGCTCTGTGGGGATGGAGTCGAGGGCTTGAACACAGAAAGCAAGGCAGAGCTTGATGTTCTCTGTATTGAGCATTTAGCTTCTTAATCAGTTTCTTTAACAAACTGAGAGGGAGAGAGCAGAAGAAAGAGAAAGAGATAGAGAGAAAGAGAGAGAATAAAAGGGGGAGGGAGAGGGAAAGAGAGAGAGAAAGTGAGAGAAACAAGAAGAAGTGAAAGAAAGAGACAATAAAAGGGAGATAAAGAGAGAGAGAGAGAGAGAGAGAGAGAGAAATGTATATGAGAAAGAGAGAAAAAAAGGGAGAGAGTGAGAAAGAGAAAGAGAGAGAAGGGAGAGGGGGGGACCGTAAAGGGGAGAGAGAGAGAGAGAAAGAGAGAAGGGAGAGAAGGAAGAGATGGTAAAAGGGAGAGAGAGAGATAGGGAGAGGTGGTAAAAGGGAGAGAGAGAAAGAGAGAGAAGGGAGAGATGGTAAAAGGGAGAGAGAGATAGGGAGAGGTGGTAAAAGGGAGAGAGAGAAAAAGAGAGAAGGGAGAGATGGTAAAAGGGAGAGAGAGAGATAGGGAGAGGTGGTAAGGAGGAACCAGTAAGGGCACGGAAAACAGCACTGTTATATAGAGCATAAGTTGAAAATCTAACTTTGGAAAACTAACTTGTTAAAAAAAAGTGACGATAAACACATCATCTGCACCACATGTTCGCCATGATAACAGCAGCGAGAGGGAGAAAAAGTCTGCGCCGAGCCCATGTAGACATATTAAGTCAGCAAACATTTTTCCTAATATATGCTAAGTTCACTAAGATCTCCATGATCGATGAGAATTCTGTTTGGCAACGTTACACTGAAGTACATCAAATGAGCCATAAATCATAAATGTAGTCATTCGTCAAGTGTTACATACCCCCATGGCTTCTCCCCAGGCTTAAACATCAACAGAAGAGCAAGGGGGAGAGAAGCCATCTCTAGACAACCTCCTAGTGGGTTCTGTCATCTGCACCTCATGGTTCACCGCTTCCAAGGCACCATAAAAGCAATTAATAAGTAAACAAAGCTCTGAACCTCCAAACATGCATCTTTCACAAAAAGGGATCAAATGGATGGTGAAAAATGCATCTTAAATCTCTTTGCAATTGAAAACGTCTATCCTGTCACTGAGACTGCAAGAGGAAATTAACAAATAGGGAAAAGGGATGGGGGGCAGCGGGGATCTGAGTGTTTAATATGTTTCTTTATAAGATAAACTGCCTCGTGATGACAGAGCACAGAAGTGGGTAAATTTCATTTTTGCTAAGAAAAAACTTGTGTGGTTTTGTGAAGTTGTACCACTCTGATCTGATAGATGTGGATAACTGACCTATTATCAAAATGGGGGTCAAACAGAAACAGCAATGCCTGAATTAAGCTCCCTTTGAACCTTGTAATTCTCAAAGCTTAAAATGAGAAGATGCAGAAATAAAGTCATCCATATATACATATGAAGAAAAATAAAAAATAGATGAATGAATCAGTGATACAATCAATCAGTCAATTAACAAATCAATGAATTAATGAACAAATAAATAAAGAAAGAAAGAAAGAGAGAGAGAGAAAGAGAGGGAGAGAGAAAGGGAGAGCGAGAGCGAGAGAGAGAGAGAGAGAGAGAGACATAAAGAATCCCCCCAGATGTTTTTCTGAAAGTTACTGTAGTCAGAACTGGCCAGTCAATAATCAGAGCGATAAACATATTGATATATACAGCTCTAGCACATTATTGCTCAATATTCCTCCCCCTCCACCCAAAAACTAGCAGGCAGAGGTGTCCAGACGAAGTGGCAGGCACATTTCCTTAAATACAGCAAAAAAGAATTTTTGATTGAGATTCCTCCTGCCTAAATTGCGGTGTACATTAACACCATCCGTATCCGCTGAATTTAATCCATCAATTACCGAAAGGAGCTGTTGCAAATTCTTCCCTGTCACTTGCAAATTGCTGCTCCACACACCGTCTCATCGCAGATTTGCCGCTCTCTATATTTATCTCGTCCCGATGCATATTTATTTCTAATTCTTATATGGCCGCGGGCTCCGTGGTGATTCGCCATCCTGCACAAGCATTAACCGCTCAATAAAAGGGCTTAGAATTACATGTGGAACTCGGTGGGAGCCTCATGGTGGGATTTATGTTGGAAATTATTCACGACTGAAAGAGCGAGTTCGGATTCGGCGGCGGCTCCTGAAATATGAAGATGGGCAGTCTGGAAAGGGGAAGTCTTGGGAAGGCTGGAATGGATGTGTAGAATTAGCCCTGAAACTCCTGGAGCTTACAAAAGAGCCAATTGAACCAATTTAAAGGCTGCATGAAGGCATGACTTACTGGATGTGGATGTGATTTCTGGCCAGGATGAGGCGGGATGAGCACACGCCTCTCTGTGTGTGAGTAAACAAGTGTTTAGAAAGTTCAGGCGAGTTCGCAGATCTATATGATTGGATTATGAATGCCTTTACCTCAGCGTGGGAGTGCAAATGTTGAAGAAAATCATTTCTGGCCCAACATCAGAACAAAGTAAGATTTTTGGGGGGAGAGCTTGTGGATTTGTTGACATTGTCAAAATTGCTTTTCCACAACAGGCGACTTGTGCTGACTCCCCGTTTGGGGATCTTTAAAAGGACATTAAGCACACAAAGCCAGGTCTGTTTAATTTTCATTTGACGAGATCAGCAATGCTTTGAAGGCTTCACTCATTGCCGTTCTATAGGCAATAAGTGGAAACAAATAGCTTGCTTTCTTAAGCTTGTTTTAGTTGCTCTGGCAATTACAAAGGAATCTTTCTCTGTTGTTCTATGACCTTTGCCCTCAGAAGGTAAGGGAGACAGCTGCAGTAAACCTGATCTCATTTCCAGCCTCTGGGCACTTTTTTTTTCTTCTTTTTTTCTTTATCAAGCATTAGCTTTCAGCCAAACTTCACAACACAGCAAGTTTCCTCTACCCTCCAGAACATGATGAAAAATGAAAAGTCATGAAAAGCAGCCCACAGGCAAGAGTCCGTCCGTCCGTCTTGTTGACAGATGTCAGTCTGGGAGTTCTTCCATCACCTGCCAGGATGGGAGGCCGAAAAATCGGACACTCCGTGTCCACACAAACCGAATACATTTGCAAGAAAAAAGAGGGGGATAAAATAAAGAAAAGAGGAATAATCACAGAGAACAACCACTGAGAACAAAGTTTAAAGCCTAGACATTCCAACGGGGATTATTTCAATTCTATCGCATACCTTTCAGACAAAAAAAAAAAAAAAAAATGCAACGCATGAAAAATAGTTCTGTAAACCAATTCAGCACCAAACTACATTTCACAGCTAGATCCTGGCTGTAAGAGCTGTGATGAAATGGAGGGAGCAGAAAGTGAAAGCAATAACAGAGCTTTAAAAACACAGCAGTTGACCCTTGGCTACCTCTGGCTGCAAACCTATCACCAGTACCCATATCCAAACACAGATGCCTGCAGCCAAACAACGTCCACACATTAGAGCAAGAATCCTGTTCTCTGGAGCTGGAGAGAGTGGGAGGCCCTGCGAGCGCTTTGTTCCAGATTGCATTGTGCCAACTCAATTCTTTTCTACTCTACTTTCACCATATGGGTCTCTTTCTTGAAAATCTTTCCTTTTGTTTTCCAAGATCATTTAATAAAGAACAGTTACAATCAATATGCTATTTATGTGTGTTGTTAAACACATTTTCTTTTTTCCATGTGCCTTTTGTAAACCTGATCTTTTAGTGATAGCAATGTTGTAAAGCATTGGATTTTGAAAACCACTTCAGTTGGTTAAAGAATATGAGAAGAATCAAGGGCATGTGTAGAAGCACGGCGTGATCCAAAGTCGCTGTTACTGCCAGCAATAGTTAAAGCATTATGTGGTTCAGTATGAATTATTTCTCCCTCAGTGAACCACTGAACTGAGTGGAGAAATTCTACACTTTCAATATACAACAAATAAGCTAGTTTCTGTCTGATTTGAATTTGATAAAAAGATGTTGTCGCGTATACAGCGCAATCTTTTTAAAAGAACATCAGAAATAACCATCACATTTTAGCCTATGAAATTTCTTTTTCTGTTATTTTTTACAGTGAAACTAAATCAAATGACAGCAGTTTCTAAGAAACGCTTGCAATATAATAAATCAAACATAAATAAACACTGTACTTCGCTGCATAACTTTATTGTGTAAATAATTGTGCAACTTTGGGTAATTATATACTGGCTACACTACACCTGCATTAAGGGTCACAAAGCAAATGATAATAATGTTAAGTCACTGATTACCCTTTAATTAAATATTAGTTAATTGTTGATTAAGCATACTTTTTATTTAGTAATATATGCTCTAGTATGACATGCTTGAGGAAAAATATAACAGCACATCAGTAGCTTAATTAACAGATAATTAATGATAAGTACTAGTTCTCAGATTACTTATGTATATGTTTAACAAACTTATCAGCTCATTAACAGTGTGAAAAGCAGCAGCTGGTACGCAGTTAGTGAGTAAGTAAGCTTTAAACTCATGACAGCGTTCAGTTAACAGTGTGGAGAATTACTAATTACTTTAACAGTGACTGAGTAATATTGCTTAATGAGTAGTTCACTAATATGTCAGTGATGGGTACTCAAAAGTTCTTAACATGTAAGTAACTCTTAATCAGCAAATACAGATTTGGATTCAAGTCAAATAGCAACACAAATGTTTTAACTATTGACTTCATAGTAGTGGCGTTTCTGGCCACAAATTTTATTGACCTCATTCCAAATTTGAGGCAAATTTTGTCTACCATCCAACACCATCTCTTTTCTTGTTCATGGAAGGAGGAGGTGGTGTTGGATGGTAGACAAAATTTGTATTGACCAGGGAATGAGGTCAATACAATTTTTGTGTGTGGAGGAAATCCCTATTGGTGTCCAATCAGTGACCATCTGTGCTCCACCTACTAAGTTAAACACATCCCTTGGAACAAAAGTTTCACTCAGTCTATTTTTCTTGATACGTTTTGTCTGACATCATTCAAACTATGTGTGACTATATTATTGTAACATCAGTTTACTGTAAACTGCATCTTATATTGCATGTTTAAGCCTGCAGGCTGATATTGTGAGTTCCAAGCGGAAATTTAGAAATTGGCGCTTAATGCAAGAACACATAGTACACGAACTCATCCTAGAAACAGCTCCTGCTTTCTCACACAAACACATGCATGGACACACATACTAATCAGGTTAGCAGAGACATGCTGTTTATGCAGGTTTTGCAAATTTCCTTGTCAATATTCAATTAATTTGCACACACACGCAGGCTGAATATTAAAGAAATATAGATTGGATTATCAGACACACTGCGACCGCCAGACACTGGAATGACTCATAATAAAAATCAAAGCAATTACATTTCAGTACTTTGGCATGTTTTATTTTGTTAGATCCATGATATTGCAGCATACATTATCTACCAATAAGGGGAATTTTGCATGGAAAACCATATTAACATTAAATGTGGGACCGTAATCAGTTTGGAGTAAAATATAGGCAATGTTTAATAGCTGTTCAAACCATAATAATCCACCCAAATCCAATATTAAGTGGAACAAAAATGGTAAATGAAAGGGACAAAGGATTAAACACAAAAACATGTTGGGATGCAACTAAACCAATCAAATGGATAAAGTAGTTCATCCACCACATCTTCTAATCATACTGTTACAAATACACATTTTACATATAAGTCCTTCGAAAGGTATAATGTGCATAAATACTATAAACACTGTTACTATAATTTATACAGTGCTACAAAGTAAATCTATAATCACTTGTGCTATCTTCACTTCTATATTATGTTATTGTAGTATAATATATAATATGTGCGCAGTATCCTGTGGTAGTAAACTACAGTATACATGGTTCATAGTATACATATCCAAACCTAGAGGTTTTTAAAATTTTGAGGCCTTTAAAACCAGTTAAATATAAAATTAGACCACAGAAACTTTGTGTAGTCTTTCTTCTATTCCTAAAACTATGAATCATTTGTATTTTTATTTTAATTTGTTTTATTCATGTTGTGCAAGAAAACAGCACGTCACAGCAGTGACTTCAGAGATGTTCCATGAAACAGCTATTTTAATGTTTGCCAATTAAATTGAGTTTAAATTGCAAAATTCTATAAAAAATGATTGTCATTCATTTATAAATCTTTTAAACAAACCCAGGAAGGTTTCTTGTAAACAGAATAGAAGGAAGGAAGACTAACTGAGCAGTCTATATGTAGTAAAATCTCTTTTGTAATTTTTCGCAAATTTGGCTATAATATTGACATCTTCGTGTGCTATAAAGGGTTGGTGTTCCTCTTGAAACGTGTGATTTTAAAACTGAAATTAAGTTACATACTGCAGTATTAATTTTACATGGACAGTGTCACTATGTTATAGAACAGTACAGATTTCAGTATTTTTGTGTTTTAGTATTTTGGTGTTACAGTCAGTGGCAGTAAAACAAGTTACGTTAGAGAATGGTTAACATCATGTTAGCCACTTCAGTAGAAAAATAACCCATTTATAGCAATTCTCTAGAAAAGTCTGTAGTATTGTTAGTTCTTTATCCTATGGGATGAATTGGACATTGCAAATGAGATAAATATAATGCTATCATACTTCTGCTGTAATATCAAAAGCTTGAAATCTCCATTCATTCACTCATTCATTAATCCGTTCATTCCTTTGTTCATTCATTCATTCCTTTTCAAAGTGATTGGACCAATATTACTTAAAATAAAATGTTTTTACAGTACTTTAAAGTCATGAACACTTCAGTGAAAAGAGGTTTTGTTGCCATTAATGACGTGTATGTTCATTCTACATGGCTGAAGGGGAAAAAGGCATCCAGGAAGCCAGACGTGTGTTTCTGAAGTGAGACTGGGGTAAGCCTGCACTCAGAGTGGGGTTTAGCAGGGCAAGCGCATGTTGTGTTAGCTTGCTGAAGAGTTCACACTTTGTGTGTATTGCTCTCTCACCTCTTCATGCCCTAGGGCCTGCAGAAATTTATCCTCTCACCTCTCTCTTCACTGTAACACACCACACCTCTCTCTCCCTCTCTCTCTCTCTCTCATACACACACACACACACACACACACAAAAGCCCTGACCTGGATGCAAAGGGTGGCTAACACAAGGTGACCCGTGAAAATGCTAGGCTAGGCCTAATTACCTGGACATGTTTTGCTCTGGTCCTGTCTCGCCCAATTCTCCAAATCTGCCGGACAAATGATTAATGTGCACACTGGCGACTGGAAAAATATTTTTAACCCCACTAAAGTTGACCAAGGGTAAAGCAGGAGTATGCTTATGCTGGCACAGGATCAAACTAGCCCTATTAGTCGTGATGGGCTCAGTATGTAAAAGTGTGTTTGTGTGAGCGCGTGTATGTGTGTGTGTGTGTGTGTGTCCATGTGTGTGCTGGATTAAAGGGGGTGCTGGGAGGGTGAAGCATAGGTGTGGGGTATCTTGTATAAACAGTCTGTGTAAGGGCATTATTTTTTAAAATCCCGCTTACTGGGAGCTTAAAAGTAACATTGAACGGCATTAAAGTAAAGTAGTATTACTGTTATTGTGAGAAAGGTTCAAAAGTTCACTCGCAGGTCTTGCCCAATGGACCCTGGCGGCCGGTGATAATAGCACAGCTCGGATTAATCCAGTGACCTTCTTTTTTGCCAACTCTTAATACAGGGATGTGGGGCTATGAATGTGTGCAGCGTTTAGGATTAGCTAAGAGGAGTTTACTCTCTAGAAGTGCATTCTCACTGTTAACACTGGCTGTGCTGAGCTGGCTGCTGAGGTCAGGAACAATAGTGAAGGGTCACACACACACACAAACACACACACACACACACACATACACACATAAAACAGCAATAGAAAACCAGAGCTGGGCGATGTAATCAAATATCAACAATGATTTATATGTAACCCGATGCTTGCCGGTGCTTGACCAGTGATAATCACCCACTGTGGGAAACAGAATTGATAGAAAGATAGATAGGCCTAAAAGGGCTAGCAATTTGGTTCTGATTCCTGGCGACCATATGGATAGTGTTTCTCCTGGATATCCGGCCTTCTGTTTGGTTCTTCAGGCTTCTGAATGATATTCCATTCATCCATCGTGTCGCTGGCCATGCTTTTTCTCTTTTACCTTCAAGTGCCCTGAGAATAATTGTCTTTTGAATTGTTGAGAAAATGTTTTTTTTCATATGTTCAGTTTCAGTTTAGTTATCTGGGCTTTCAGATGAGAGGTGAAACTTAATTTGGTCAAGGATCCATTTGTTTGTTTTCTTTGTTGTTCAAGACACTCTTAATGGTCTTTGTCAGCAAATAATAATGTTCCCATACAATGTCCAGTCTATTTCAATAAAGAACCACTGAAAAGACCACAGCCAGGAGAATTCTGAGCTTTGTTTGTAGAGACATATCAATACATCTCATGATCTTTTCAAGCTCAGATTTCTGGAATGCTGGATCCTTTTTGGTTAATAATTAATCCATGTAGATTGAAGCTGTCCACCAGATCCTCACCATCAATGGTAAACTTGGAGAGATCTTTCCTGTTGTTATAATTTTTTTTCTGTTGCCCTGAAGTTTCATCTTCTCGCTGTGCTCATCAGCTTTTCTTTTAAGGGCCTTCAGGTCTTCCCAATTTTCTGTATTAGGTCATCAGCATAGAAAAGGACATTAATGTTTCTTCTATCGATCTCAAATCCGTGATCATCTTCTTCCGGCATTGTTTTTTTATTATATATTACAAGTATGGTGACAGTATACAGCCTTGTCTTTTGCAGATGTGGAACCAGGCTGTTTTGTTGGATATCAGGCTCTGGTACTACAAATTAGCAGTCCAGCCAATAATCTCAATTTTCAACAAGAAAATATCATGTCTTACAAAACACGTAACTATCCAACGTACACCAGTAACACACCCTTCACATTCTGTATCACTGATGTTTCTGACATTATAAATACACATAACTTGTAAAATCACTCTAAATGGCAAGATAACATTTTCAAAGCAGTTCTTTGGTACATTATGAGCTTAAAATACCCCTATCAGGCCATGAGGTTATATTTGAAAACACATTTGGGTCAAGAGCTCAAGTCAACTGGGAACCAGTCTGTGTTGATCCAATAGAGCCAATGAAACAGATGCCCGATCAAAGTTTTGGCAGTGTGAAGTCACAGGGGAGTTCCAGGAGGCAGGCCAGGTTCTGGGTCAGGGTTAGAAATAAGGTCACATTGATGAGTATTAGTGTGATAGACCCTTCACTAACAGAAACACATAGACACCAAGAGTCTGCAACCTGAGGTTGACACACATCATGGACAATGTAGTGTGTAAATGTCTGTAGCATCTTGAACCAACACTTTCACAGACACATCTATGCTGCCAATGGATTTCATTCAAATTAGTCATAGTACACATGTCTGTTTTTTGTCAAAGCACCTACATTTATAGTGTAATTACTATTTTTTTATTTTATGCATGTGAAAGGGCATACAGGCATCTGAAAATAAATGCATTAGAAAGCTGCTGAGAATCCCATGGACGAAGCTGATGACGACAAAACAAGTATACAAAATGGCCAAACACAAAAGCGAG
>JBBPCX010000040.1:7179755-7190205 GCA_037974365.1 Hydrocynus forskahlii | reverse complement strand
GAATGGCTATAACCTTCTCAGTGCCGTACGAGACAGGGGACTTTGGAAAACACTCACTCATCCATGCAGCCTATCATCGCGAAGCGATGACGGCGCAATTAAATGAAATGAAATTAAATGAAAGGTCACACTGTTAGAATGGTTTAGGTATGCATTGTAAAAATTGCTGTAATTTTACAGTAAATTATAGTACCGTTTTTTTTTACATTGAAATACAGTTTTCTAAAATTACACCATATCACTGCATGTTGCTATCTCTTTGTAAAATGGGATATTACACACGAAATGACACACACACACACACACACACACACACACACACACACACACAGAACACAACAGCAACAAAATTTTTTTTGGTTATAATCATTCATCTTGCACAAGAACAAAAAGAAAGCAGAAAGAATTCAAAAACTACAAATCTAAATTTTGTACAAGCAGGATGGGAAAAAACAAACAAACAAAAAAACCTTTTAGTACCTCCTTAGTGGCCACACACACACTGGGAGCAGGACAGTACTTAACACACACCTCTCTGTCCTGTTCTATGCCTGACCTAATTTTCCTAAGTGTTTGAGTCATAGGCAAGGTTTACACAGCCCAAAAACATGCCTCGTATTCCAACCCCAAAAAAAGTCCTCCAAGCACCGCAATTCCTAGAGTCGTTTTGTTTCTAGCAGTGTTGATGGCTATAGGCCTCATTGGAGTTTCATTATTTGTTTGTTTGAGCAGAGTCGTTAGTGTACGCTTTTCACAGGCTGCCCTCCTACTCCGCTCACCATGCATTTTTAATTGGGCACCGTGTTGTTTGTTTTGTTGCGCTGGTATTCCAAACGTTGCATGCAGTGGAGTCAAAGCACTCATTTTCAGTGTTTTACAACTATGATCAAAGAAAAGGTAATATGAGAGAGAGAGAGAGAGAGAGAGAGAGAGAGAGAGAGACAGAGACAGAGACAGAGAGACTGTAGTCTCTGAAGAGCTAATTGTCACCATAATGTATTTGGTAATTTGCTTGGTTTCCTTTGTACGAGAAGAATTGCTCTCCCATGCTTCGTCTTTCTCAGCTGCCTGCAGAGTGAACAGAACAAGAGAGGGAGGAAAAGAAAGTGAGTGAATAAAGCGTTTCGCGACTTTCCTCTTATGAGCTTCACTGACAGCTTCTCAGAAAGAGACAAGGAAACAGTTCTCCATCAAGTGAGAACATGATGTGCCATGGTCACATTCTCCTCAGAAAAGAGAGAACAAGAGAAAGTGATCGAGAAACATATTTCTCATTTAAATATACAATCTTATGCAGAAGTTTGGACACTCCACTTACATTTCAGTAGTTATTTTTTATGCTTTTCTAAGTCAAGAATGTTATGAAATGTGATACATATATTATCTATGCTATGAGCATATCAATATATCCTAAATAGTAACTGTGCATTAAACATGCAGAGCTGTGACCGCTATAAAATAACCCATATTAGGGAAAACTTACATTTCCTTTTTCCTGCAATGAAATAGTTTGTTGTAGTGTTTAAACACTGGCTGGTAGGATATTTGAACAGTAGATCCAAGACTGTAATTATTACTGTGATATGTAGGAGTGAACTATGCAGAAAAGTGGACAAGAGAATAGTGGCTGACATGCTCAATAGTGCAATACTGTTAACTCCCTCTAACCTCATCAAGAATTGGCAGTTATTGTTCTCATCCAGATGCATATTAATGTCCAAAGTACGCTGCATAGCTGACACTCAGAGGAAGCGTGTGCCAGCCTTCCTTCACCTTCACAGCATTGGTGGTGTCATATGATTGGGGAGATTTAGCTAGCAAAACAGCACATGACTAAAATGGAGAGAAAATTGGGAAAAATTCCAGAAAGGAAGGCAGGAAGGACGGAAGGAAGTCTGGAAGGAAGGGACAAAGAAGGAATGGAAAGAAAGAAAGAAAGAAAGAAAAAAAGAAAGAAAGAAACAAACAAACAAACAAACAAACAAAGAAAAATGTAATTATACCATGGTGCCAAAACCCTTTCTATATTCAGTTAAGCAACAGTGGAGCACTATCACCTACACATTTCTGAAAGATAAAGTTCAAAGTATAAGTAGAAAGTACAAGAGTCAACCACTTTATTCAGTGAGAGAGAGCATGTGAGAGAGAGAGGGGGAGAGAGAGAGAGAGAGAGAGAGAGAGAGAGAGAGAGAGAGAGAGAGAGAGGGGTTTTGTTTCAGCATTGCTAGTGTGTGGTCAGTCTCATCATGTAATTAAACTAGAGGATTATGGAGCGCTCACACACACACGCACACACACACACACACACACACACACACACACAGACACAGCCACAGAGGTCTGACAGGACAGATTAGCTGAAGCAAGGTCACATGGGTCAGAAAGCCAGACTGACACAGACAGGTCAATGGACAATATGTAGATTTGTTAGTACAGTGTGTGCCGAACTAACAAGTAGGGCTCTTTTAACATTCACTCATTACAGAACTAAAGCACTACACCGTGTGCCGACTATTTAGTCGTGTTAATCGCATTCTCAACATTCCCCTGTCACTGCACACCAAGCGCTATGAAGTAAACAGTGAATGACTCAATGACTGAGCCGATGTAAACTACTTCACCAATATAAAGGCAAAGAAAGTGAGGAAGAGCGCAGGAAATAAAGAGCAAGTTGTCTCCAGCCCCTCCAGCTGTCTCACAGCCCTGGCATGACGGAGAAGTCATTCAAGCAGGACGGGGGCAGCCCTCGGGTGCAGATGAGATGCGTCCATCAAAAAAGCCCCTTCTTCTTTTCTCCCCTCCCTAGTGCACCTGGAGTATCCCGCCACCCTTCCCCATCCACCCCAATCCACCCCCCTCAGAGGCGCAGAGCTAACCCAGATGTTAGCCCGGGCGGATCACGGCCCACGAACGTGTGCGCTCTGTTGTGACTAGTACCAGATGTGCTCCATTGACCCAAATCACCCAGCCAGTAGACATGCCACATAGGCATCACACAGACCCACCGCACAATCAGTGACACACACCTGTTTCTATTCACTCTCAGGCCTGGGAGCCCCGAAACGCCGACTAAGAACCGTCAGTCCTTGCCACATGTCTGTTTTCGCTTTTCCTTTCCTCCACCTCTTCTCCTCCTCCCCCGCCAATTCCCTCGCTTTATTTTTTTATCTCCTGTCAAACTCATCTCTGAAGTGTTTACTCTAGGGGCTAATAAGGAACTAGAACAGATTTATTCATTAAAACACAACGGCTAATGATATGGGGGGGGCATAATAATTGAATTTCCCATCCAAACACTGAGAGCCATTTTCAGGAGTCGGGGTTGGGAGGGGTGAAACAAGATATGGGGAGAAGAGGATGCTTGTTTGATTTGAGGAGCTTGTTTCATGTTACTGATTCTGAATTAACCTAAGTAAATACACCTGCACGACCTCGGAGCAACGGAGAGGTCAAAGTCATTCAAACATTTAAAGAATGGTAATTAAATTACCCTTGGTGCTGAATAACTTTAATTTGGTAGCTTCGCAAATTGCTTCCAGCCTTCCCTCCTCCCCCCATCTCCGCAAAGTGCCCCTGGTTTTAGCGGAGAAGACCTGTAACTACAAACAAGCTCTTTATCGGAGCCTAAAGTAATCAAAGCTAATTTGCCTCAATTATAAACGCACTTCACTGTGGCTCAATTCGGAATGGGAACGAGGCCCAAAAGCCCTGACATTGCACAGAGTGGAAAAGTGCTTGAGAAGAAACAAACTGCTTAAGTCGCAAAGTCATGATTTACAGGTCGAAATAAAGTTGTCCCTGAGTGGTATTACAGAGGTCGTTTTGAATGGGGACTTAGGGGTCCTATTTCAGTGGCTTGCGGTCAACCCGAGGGCCCAGGTGGGCTTACTTATGAGTCGTCTATCGAGGCCCTCGTGAAGTGTAGCCATCGGAGCACAATAACTCTTCATTTAGAGCCCTGGCCTTCATCCAGTGGCTCTACTACCTGAGTCTGTTTGAAGAGCAACACGTCGGGCCAGGGTATTTAGCCATGCTGTTTGAGCTTTCTTGCCTAGAGCACAGAACATGGCCGCCTGGCAAAGCAATTCATCACCATTCCGTGATGAAATCATTCACTCCTGGAGCTGACACGACTGGCAATCGCATCCCGCTTCCCGACCTCGGGCATGGAAAACTATGACCTTCACACCAAAATGATGGGATTATATGGAAAACGCAGTGGCCCCCAAGGGATTTCATTACGCCACATTTCCGTTTGATAAGGCAAAGCATGCCATACCTAAAAATAAACATTTTACACTCTGCTCTTTTTCATGCTTCTCATAAAAGCAGAATTACACAGCCATCTAGTTCTCACACAAAAAAGAATCTACGACCAGAAGCAAACTGACATTGCAAACTGCCTGAGAGAATAGGGCTACCTTATTTGCTGTCTAATACAGACAAAACCAGCAGCCCAATCATGGTAGTAATCATTTCCTCATTAAAAACAAAATTAAAGTGCACAACGTGCTTCTAACGTAATTAATATTTTCTCTGTTCATATTTCAGAGGGTGAGAGGGCTGAGGGATGCCTGCTTGGGCTTTGATTTAGTTCACTGCTCAAACTTTTTTTTGCGGCGTGTTAAATATTAATAGCGATTAACCCAGTTCAGGCTCTGCGGCGGAGTGAACAGGCCGAGTTCAAAGAGCTTGAAGCCGAGAGCAAGCGTCAGGCTGGGGTTACTGCACTGCAGCACAGCATACAAACACACACACAGTTCCTTCACACCATGCTCCAGCCCTGGAACATTATAGAGGGTAAACGCAGGACTCCTCAAGGCTAATCCACTTGATGTCTTATTCCCTTCTGGAATGTTTTCTTCTTTCTTTCTTTCTTTCTTTCTTTCTTTTCTCACTTACTTACATACGTACAGGCATGCATGTGTGTATGTATGTATGTGTGTATGTATACATTCTTACATACATGCACACTTACTTTTTTTTCTTTCTGACTTTCTTTCTTTCTTGACCAGAAACTATTAACCAGTCATCCCTTCTTGACCTCTCCATCAACCGAGGCAACTTCAGATGTTCCTTTCTTTCTTACTCTATACTACACACATCATTCTCCTGAACAACCTCAGAAATCTTCCATTATACTTGCTCAACCATCAGAGGAGCTGGACACTTAAGGATTCATTCTTATTGTCTTTCTTTCTTTCTTTATTTCTTATACCCGTCCTCCATTCCTGACCTCTGTATCAACCTCAGCATTCTTACATGGAACTTGCTCAAGTATTAGAAGAGCTGAACACCTCAGAGATCAAAAGAAAACACAATTGATCTGCAATTACACAGACATCCAGCACATCCAAGGCCTCTCTCTTACCTCTTACCCCCAACCACCCCCCTCCATCCACCCCCCCAAGTCCTTGAAGCGGGTGGCTTTGACACATTGGCCCTTGACAAAAGGCGGCTTTGTTTACATGGCTCAACCACGAAGAGTTCGAGAGCAGCCAAGTGCTGTCAGAGGACATGTTCCCTGGATGCTTTGCAGAGCTTTTTGAGAACTCGCATGTGTGGATTTGTCACCACATGATCCCAAGACCCACTCTTTGCCATGGCACTACCCCAGGCATGTTGACTGTTGATGGTTAAGGGTCAGAGGGGCAAGGGGAACAGATACCACTTAGAACTCCTAGAACTGGAATTGGAAGGAATGAAACATTCGCATGATCCTATTTTATTGCTATGTGCGCCATATGAATGGGAAGCAGTGACAGTCTTACTGGAAGATATACTTGCTACTTGCGATGAAGGCTGCTCTTGTTTTCTTGGCCTAGTGTGACCTTACATCATCTGCGTACAATGTAGCCTGTGTCTTTGCGATGCATTGTGGTTTGACATGCCCTTTCATGGTTACATATTGTTTGTTGTTCTGGAATCAAGCAAAACGAAAACACATGTGGGTAGAGAGACATTTATTCATGTTAGCGCTGTCCCCTACATCTGACAATGCCTGTGAATTCTGCCAAACCATTCCACAAAACTCCTGATCTCTAACAATGCATTAGCTCTTTCATATCCAAGGCATGACCCTCAGCTTGGATGCTGACTTCATAAGACTCTCTTTGTGTTTTGGATCAGAAAATACCACTAAACCCATTGCCTGACCCTACAACATGCAGGATGAAAAACTATGTGGCTAAGAGAGAATCAGTACAGGGCAGAATTGGAATAGGCTAAAGAGACTGAGAGAGTTAGAGAGTATATGAGGGTGTGTTGGTGTGCTGGTGTAGGGGCATTCCCGATGTCACCCCCAGACAGGCTGAATGACTGCAGTATGGTGGGAAAGGAAGGTCATGCTGTCTGTGCTCTGCCTACGAGGATGCACCAAGGCAAATAACAGGCCCACTGTTAGCCATTATGTACCTATTAGTGCTGATTATCTCCTGATAGCCAGTGACTTTCACTCAGCCTGATGGTGGAAAAAGTGGTGGTGGTTAAGCTTCATGTCATGGGGGTAACAACAAAATCCACCACAGGCAGGAGGGTAGAAGAGATGTCTGTAATCAAGCTTACAGAACCGGAATTGGGCAAGGCATTCCAAATGGTAGCATAGAACGATCATAACGCACAAGAACGCATGAGGCACATTCACTGGTTTGGAACAAGAAGCAGAAGCTTCAGGGGGATGTTTACAATCAAGCTAACAATGCTTACAACATGTAAATGGGTACATACCATTCTGGATACCCCACTGTAGTAGGGTTTAGCATTTTCCCTGCTTTGGCACACTCATTAGGTAATTATTATAAAACCCATGATAAGTTGAATGAAGTGTTTGAGATCCTAAAACTGCAAGGTCTCATATATACACCAATGCGTCACAAAATTTAGCATTTTAGCTTTACAGTAGTTACAGGCCCAGGGCATCAAACATTGTAAATCATGTAAATTATTAGTAGGGAGTTAAAAAATCACAAGGATGCAAGAATTAAGTGGGCTGGGATGGGGAAGTAGCATACATCACATCCCTAAAAGTGTTGCATTCATCTATCCATCCATCCATCCCTCCATCCATACATCCATCCATCCATCTTCTACCCCTTTGTCCCCCACTTGAGGTCAGGGGTGTTGCATATAAACTATTCTTAATTGTTATAGCCTTTCATAAAAGACACATGTACAAGCAGCACACATTAGGTTTTACTGCCTGTCACAATAAAAGCATGCACAAAATACTGGTCTGTGATGGTTTTTGAGGCATTGCTCCTTTTTACAGTTTTGTTGTTATTCAAAAGATTTATGCTTTCAGAAAGGAAAACAATTACATTTATAACTTGGAGCTCCAAAGGGATTAGTGTGTAGTCAAATTAGTTCAGGTCACATTGTGAAAAATGTATAGGGGGATTTAAACTACTGTTTTATTGTTGCCATCTAAAACCTATGTTTAGTGCGCATAGTATTCAAAGTTATACATGTGTTCAAATAAGGAGTCTGAATAAATTTAATAATACTTTTTGTATGGTGCGTTAGAGCCGCAAACCTAAGGAAATCACAACCTGAGAGTAGTTCCGGAGTGCTGTGCTAGAATGTCTCAAACCTAAGATTGGGAAAAACACTGGTTTAGAGTGATGCACGTACTCTTGTATAGCAGATGACACTTTGATGAATGATGACTGCTAATCACAGGAGAATTGATTTTTGGACTTCACACATGCTCACACTTGTTTTGAGTTGCTCTGGTAAGAAGCCTGCTGGGAATTCAATCAACGTCCTGTTTGGTAACACAGCACAGCTTCTTTCTCTGAAAAGTTACCTCGGTCCCAGTGGTCTCCCCCAAAAAGATCTCAAACTTTTTGTTGGGAAAACAGCTCGGTGGGAACAGCAAAGTCTGCTGGTCCTCCATTAGATATTCCTCTTATCAGTACATTCTCCTCCATTATGCATTTTGTGGTGCGATAAAAGGCGGACAGATCGAGCTCGTATCCCTCTTCACGGAAAAAAAAACATCTCCCTGGAGTCCTCATGGTTCTCTCTGGGCAGACGTATTCAATTTGCAGTTATCGCGTTCCTCGTTCTCTGTTTTGTATACAGCATACTCCAGAGTGTTCTGGAGACGAGAGTCAGCTGTGTTTTTGGGACCCGTCCTCTCTGCTTGTTTACCTTGTTTACGTGTTGGGTCAGAGCTGGAACAGGGACCTGACATGGGGTTCTGGGATTGGGGGACAGGTGACCTTGGCCAGGCCTGCCAGATGAGAGCAGAGTTTGTAAGAGGTACACAATCTGGCGGACCTCCCGCGGCTGTGCCTGTGATGATGTGAGGCAGCGTTATGTTAAAAAGGAGTCCCGCGGCTGCCCTTGCAGCTTGCCGAGAGCTGATAAGAGCAGCAGAAGGTGCTTGTCTGGGGCTGAGGGTGACACTGAGCATGCAAGCTCCTTGGGGGGAGGCTGTTGTGGGCTTAGAGCAGGGGGAAGAAAGGGGGGGGGGCAGGAACAGGAATGCCAATCGCATTCACACTTCAGTTCAGACATTGCCCCTGTGGCTTGTTTCAAGCTTCGATTGGAAGTGCTTGGCACTTAGTTAAAAAGATAACTGTTGCATGGGGACACCATCAGGGCAGTTGGGTGGGGAGGCATTTTTGGCTGTTCTTACTAGTGCTTTTAGCTTTCAATTAACGTCACACTGTGTTTGTCTGTAAAGCAAGAGATTTGAGAAAAGGTTGCATGCAAGCTTATTTTGGGAAAACTACATTTTGGCATGTTTGTGTCAAAATTTGACATTGAAATAACCAGGACAAAAGTTGGAAGTGATGACTCAAAATTGTTGGCACAGAAAGTAGAAAATGAATGTATCATGTACATGTGATTCATTGTGTAACATGATAAAAATTGTTTGTGTAATCTAAATGCATGGCAAAATGATGGTGGAGAAAAACAAACTGCAATCCAAAACCAGGTTAAAAACAAGTTTGTTTTCAGACACAGGGTCAGGGACTATTTTGAGATCAGCTTAAATTCTAAGCACATTTGCAAATGTCTGTGACTCGTTTCTAATAATGTGGAGTCTTCACACCCCACACTCATGGGATGAAGAACTGACTGATCTTGTTGGGTTCTCTTGTTTGGGTCAAGAAGGCCATCTATCAGAGCTGGTGTGAAGGGTAAACAGAGGAGCCTGTGGTTGGATTAGACAGGAGGGGGGGGAGCCAGAAAAGGCCTAATCCCCCACATGTAAGATCACAGGTGACCAGCCAAACAAAGAGGAAGGGCTGGGGTTTGAAGGAGAAAGGCATTTTTTTCTCTGATATAAACAAACCAGGCCACAAAGAGAGACAGAAAGAGAAAGAGAAGAGAGAGAGAGATAAACACACAACCCGGGCTGAACCTTTGAACTCTTTCTGCTTCCCCAAAGCAGAAAAACCACAATACTGAGCTCAAAACAGAAACATGCAAAAAAAAAAACAAAACGAAACAAAACAAAAAACAAAACAAAAATAAAACAAGAAACAGAAAGGCAACCCCAGTTGTATTTTATTATTGAATACCTTAATGTCCATTTCGCTCATTCCACTTCACCTATGCCTGGCAAAACAGCTTTACCCCTGCCTGCATTTCATACATTGGGACTGTGTGAAGATCAGTGATATCAGTGCCCAAAGTTATAATAGTGTTCGGTATTTCTTTATTGTTACAATATACTGAAAATGTGCAGCCCTTCCAGATCCCTTGTGGTGTATGCATTATAAATGCTTATTCTTACATTTGTGTTAAATAATTTCTCACACATTGCTCTTTCAAACTAGTGGATGTTTTAAATTCTGTTGAAAGACTGCAGATCTTAAAACTTTCCATTGAAACCACATTTGTGTTTTTAGGCAGCGGAAGAGATTATTTATTATACGTTGAAAAATGTATTATGCATGTTTTACATTTTTTTACAGTTTTAAATGTTTTACATTTGCCTGTTTTGACATTCCTTGATGCTGAAAGTAAAAGGAAAAAAAGAAAAAACGAGTTGAATGTTGACAAGGTGGGCATCTTCAAAGCATTCGCAGGGGTTCTCTCAAAATGAAGTGTAACCAAAAGTTCAATTTATCAAGTCAATAACTACATACTGCATTACTAATTACTAATTACAATGACATAGTATAGTAGAAATAGCAATTATACCATTGCTAAAACAAAGCTGAATGTCATGGTGACGTAGGAAATGAGGGACAAATGCTTGACGATAAAAAGTGTTAATTCCCTAAAAACAAGGCAAGTCCAGCTGTGATAAGAAACAGTGAAACAGAGGCATGAGAACAGAAAACAAGCCAAAGACCATGAAATATTCCCAAATGCTAAACAGAAGATTCAGGATGATTCAAAACAGATAAGTCTGGCTCAAACATATTTGTACAAAATGGTGTCCATTCAAAACTCCTGAAGACTCATCTGTCCAGAGAGCATCACTTCTCCT
>JBBPCX010000040.1:7162877-7178751 GCA_037974365.1 Hydrocynus forskahlii | reverse complement strand
GAGAAATTAAATTGAAAAACAAGAATAAAAAGCAGCTTTTCTTCTCACCTTGAGTGGGGGGGCTTTAAATGTTATTCAAGAAATAATTATCCAGTGTAATATTTACTTCTGCTGTCATTTACTTCTGCTTTTTTTGTCATTGCTGGGTTTTATTTTGGTACATATAATTAAAATAGTAACAATTCCATACCTACCACAAACACACATACTCACAGTGTCTCACAGCCTTGGCCTTTGATCAGCTAGACACTTCTAGAGGAGGCCCTTTAAACACAGGTTACTATTATTGTGGCTTTGTGAAGATAATAGCAAGCACTAGTTAGCCAAACAGGTTTCCAGCAGCATGTTGTTAATCCTCCTCTCACACTCATTTTCAAAGGACACGCATGTTTATCAGTGGTCAGGGTGGGGTAAAGAGGGTCAGGTCAGTGCAGAGACAGAGTGTGCTCCCTTGGTCTAACCCTGGAAGACCTTTCCCTTAAACACTCAGACACAGGTCACACACCCAGAGTCTAGACCAAGGCTACTTAAGGGAATTACAACACTACACATCTTTATTGTGTGACCGGAGGATATGAGTATGCAAGTGCACGCATGTGCATATTCAAGTTTTAATTCCTATCTTTACATAGGTAGAAGAGTACGTGTGAATCAATGGGACTAATATTGATTAGCTTCACCATGTGATTCTGTTGTCACACTACAGGTTCCATCTAAACAAAAACCATTAAACCGTAGAGGAATAGAATAGACAGAGTGGGGGGATAAGCTATTATCTAAGGGTGCTAGATACTTGCATTTATGTTATACTTGCAATTATTAATAGTTTTAGTTTATGTCCATTGTGAGTAAGTAAGAAAGTAGAGCTTTATTTATGAGCTCGATAGAGTCTATCGATTCATGCTACCCAGCCGAAAAATGCTCCCTTTAGGTTAATACAGTTCATACAGTTTATAGTCAGTTTATAACAATGATAGACAAATTATATGCATAATAAGAGAAAAATATATTTTATTTTAATTATTTACTTATAAGCAGTCTATCGATTCATGCTGCCTTGTTGAAAAATTCTACCTTGAAGCTTATTCAATTTATACAGTCAGTTTATAACACTGATAATGATAATAAATAGGCAAATAATTTGCATAATTTGAGAAACATATATTGTATTTAAAAAATCTATTTTATATGTGTTCTTGTAAAAGTGCATTTTTCATGCTACCCTGTGGAAAAATGTTCCACTGAAGCTTATACAGCTGCCAGTGACCCAGCTGCGGGGGGTTATAATGGTTCTAAAGCTATAATGGTTTATATACATATATATGAACCTACAGATACTTTACCTAAATAAATAAAATACTATTGGGGGACACAACAGGGAGAATAAAAATGCAGCATTCTATGCAAAACTGTGATATAAACATATATGTCTGTGTGCTATAATACAGGGTGACACAGAAAAACGGGAATTCTTGAGGTGCGTAGAGGCAGCCATGTACAGTTGGCAGCACTACGGAAGGGGGACTGAGGTGTAAACAATCACGCCATTCAGTAATAATGGAGGAGTGGAATGGCAGACAGCGTGCTTTCGTGATAAAAATGTTTTGTAAAGTGAACCTACTTGGAAGGGTTTCTAAAAAAGTGAAGGTAGGGGTTTTATTGTTCAGGCAGACCAGGACTATTAGACATCATACTTTCATGCTATTTCTAAACTTTCCTGCGATTTTGTACCCTTGCTTACTTTGAATTGTCTCTTCAAAAGATTGAAGCGGAGGTGATTTATATGGGTCAACTTAGGACACGAGGGCAAGCCCTTCTCCGTACAGAAGCAAAGAATCTTAATGTATTAAAATTGTTCAGCTAATGCCAAGAAAATTCAGCTTTAAATTATTCCATTACATTTATAGGAAAGCTTGTAACCTCAGACCTTCTTATTCCAGCTGAGTTCACAAAACACTGTGATTTACTGTAAAGTATATAGAGTTCCTTATCCTAGAATTGGCCTATGAGATGATTCATTAAAGTCAAGACTTAATGGAAGAACGCTTGCCTGTGCAACCTCAGTTAAAAAACAGTTGGTTAATTGCTCTGCAAATTAGGTAAATTCATGGACCGTGGAACATATTTTTGATCGGTGGGGCCAGGCATCAGGTACACCCCTTGGGCCTGTACCAAGAATGTGCAAGATAGATTATAATTTTACACAGTGTTAATTTAGAGTACAATAGGTTAGACCATGATGTGAGTTGTCCCACCCCGCCACAATCCATGGGAAAAATTGCCTGGGACATACCGTTCTGAATACAAATAAGAAAAATCTGAAAAATGAAGGTTCCCTAATGGTTCTTGGCTTGGATTCCCAGTTCAAGGGGAAAAAAAAGGTACATAACCTTCACTTTAAACTTCAAAAAGGGTTTTCATACGTGCACATCTTATTCACAATTATTCTTCAAAGAACCATCCGCTGAAAGGTTCCTTGAACCCTATGAAGTTCCTTTATGGCATCACTCCAGATAAAACTCATTTGGCATTTGAGTGTCCTGCGAGATCCGTGCATCAACCCAGTTATCATCAGGCATCTGAAACTGTACCAGAAAGCTTCAAAATAAGTTGAAGGATCACAAGGGGAGGCATCATGAAAGCAGAGTTTACGAAGCATCCTCACCTCCCTCAAAAAACATCCTCATTGTTTATTTGAATTAATCAGATTAAAGCGGCGGGCCCCTCCCGCCCCACTGCCTACCTTATGCTTTCGAGTGGCAGTGCAGTGTGGAGCGCCTGCCCTCCGTGAAGTTATTGAGGCTTGATCAGAGCCGCGGGAGGCCGATAAGCAGATTAGGCCTGATTAAACTCCTATCAGTGGAACTGGAGCCGGAGACCTGCCAGGACAGAGGCAATGTGCACTCCTCCTCTGCTTTCTCTCTCTTTCTCTCTATCTCTCTCTCTCCCCTTTTGCGTCTTCAGGCATTCACAACTGATCTGTTGCTCTGGCAGGGAGCCAGATGCCATCAGCGACAAGCGAGCTTCATCAGATACTTAAGCAGCAGATGTGCTCACTCCTCCACATTGATGCACTCGCTCACACACACACAAGCGCTTACATACACTTTGATTGTGACCTTAGGGGTGCTGCTGGTTTTCTGGGTCAAGAATGAGAGGTGGGGAGGGGAGAGAGAGACAGAGAAAGAAAGAGAGAGAGAGAAAGAGAGAGAGAGAGAGACAGAGAGACAGAGAGAGAGAGACAGACAGAGAGAGAGATTTAGGTTATCTGTTTAGGAAGAGATGGTGCCCTCAGGTCAAATAGGGATAACTGAAATTAGACATAAGCCCTGGATTCAGTGTTTACCGCTTAACAGCTATGATTGTCATAATGTCGAAAAGAAAATCAATAAAAGTGATGTTAAATGCATTTTGGGATGCAAGTCTTCAATTAAAAATTGTCCAGTGTAAAGGGCCACATATCACACATTTTCCCCTATAATATATTTTTGCAGCTCAATATATTCCACTGTAAGACAAGTGTAACAGAATCTTGTTTGGTTAGACTAGAGGTCAATCACTGTGTTTTGTTGGTTTCCAGCAATAATTTTGAAATGTAGCGTCCTAGCTCCTTAGGCCACATTAATGTTCTGAAGTACATTAACGAAAGCAACAGCTTGGCTTCAATTACATTTAGCAAAGAAAAACCAATGGGTCATGCTTAAGAAACCGCCTGAAGAAAATTCTTTGTCAATTCGACAAACAACAAGGCTTCTTGTGTTAACAAGCAATTTTCCTATTTCAACTGAACTCAAGATACTCTGAATGAAAATAAGCAAAGTGAAATAAATAGGCTTGATGAGCAAAAGCAAAATTTTACTTCAATTAAGGCTAAGGAACATGTCTGAAGCAGTAACCTAAAGTCACTTCACAATACTTTAACCCTTTAAACCAGTGTTTAAACCAGTGGAGCCCTCCTGGTCTGCACATTTTAGTGTTTTCTCTGCATGCAACAAACCTGATCCAGCTAATCAGCTAATTAACAACCCCTTACAGGGCTGAAGCGAGTGTTGTAACTAAAGGGAAAGCAATAAAATGCACAGGGCAGGTGGGCTTCCGGGACAACGATGTGGAAACAAAGGTTTAAACTTCACAGACACCACATCTTACATTTTTTTTATCCAGTAACTCTGTAAACTTGGCCTCCTGTGTAATAGTTATACTTATATAATATAGCAAAGCGGTATGTTTCTAAAGGTGGGTAAATATAGCATGCATGTGCGTATCATGTAATAAACTGTCTTTTTCCCATTAGCAGCTACTTAAATCCTGTCATTAGTTCCTCCGTTGCTTGGCCATTATCAGCGAGGGGGAGCGGGTCAGTGGCGCTGTGTGCGGAGGCTCTAAGCTAAAGGCAGAGGCCATATCTGAGACACATGCCCTCTGGGGCCTGACATCCTGCTAAACAAACGAACTGTAAAAGGCTAAAGAGAGGGAGGGAAAGAGAGGAGGAGGAGAGAAGAGGGAGGGAAGGAGGGATGCGGGGAATTCCGCAGCACTGGGGCCATCTGTGGAGGTGGGACAGGCCCGGTGCAGGCAGTCGAGTGACAAATCTCATGCGCTCTCAGCTAGAGTAAATAAAGCCTGCACTGTTACTCTAACCCTCACTGCAGCTCGGACCACCAGACCACTGAGGCTACAGACCTCTGACCCACAGAGAACAGTCAGGGCATACCTGAGAGCGCGAGAGAGAGAGAGAGAGAGAGAGAGAGAGAGAGAGGGAGAGAGAGAGAAAGAGAAAAACAGAAAGTAAGAGAAAGACACAAAGACAGATATATATATATATAGAGAGAGAGAGAGACAGAGAGAAGGAGAGGCAGAAGGCAACAGAGAGATACAGAGACAGAGAGTGAAAAACATAGCCAGAGAAAGAGAAAGAGAGAAAACAAGAGAAAGACAGCAAGATAGAGACAGAAAGTGAGTGAGAGAGAGAGGAGAGAGAGAGAGAGAGAGAGAGAGAGAAAACACTTGTTATCAGTGCAATACTATTAATCAAACATTCATAATCACCGTCATGATCAGAGCCAACTTATACCCTGTTCTCCTACACTCTCCCTTTCTATCTGTCCTCTGCCAGCAAATCCACCATTTATCTGTCTAATGGCTTTTATAGACAGCTTAAAATAGTTGTCAAACATTCCTCCCTCACTCATCACTTTTATTCTCATTTCACTGTGTGGAACGCACCAGCCCTGTTGAGTGTTTACACAGCAGAGAGAGAGAGAGAGAGAGAGAGAGAGAGAGAGAGAGAGAGAGAGAGAGAGACAGAGAATAATAGATAGAAGAAGGGTAGAACAAAATAAGCATCTACTCACTCCATAGCACAGACAACTAGCCAGAGAAAGAAACATTGTATCTGGAAAGTGCAGTGTGTGTGTGTGTGTGTGTGTGTGTGTGTGTATGTGTGTGTGTATGTTGCAAGATGGTGCAGGGTACTTCTGAGTATTGTGGTAGGTTTCTTACTGTAAATCAGATCTCCAGCACAACACACACACACACACACACACACACACAATCTCCAACTTGTGACCTGCAGTTGACTGTTTGAACTCCGGCGTGAGGGTCACAGGAGGTCCTGAACAGAAAGGTCATGCTGTGGTCATGTTGTACTGGCTGAATGCTGAGGCCAGTTTATTGCAGTGATTTATGCGATTAACAGAGACCGTTGGTAAGGAATGACAGAGGGAGGAAAAAGAAATGAAGAAAGAGAGAAAGAAAGCGAGGGGTGGTGCGTGTCCCCTTGTTCCCCATCCCTCCCCCCCTAAACTCCAGTTGCTTTCGGATATAAATTTTCAATGTCTTGCCACCCCCTCCAGCTTGAAAGTCATATAGAAAGAAAGAGAGAGAGAGAGAGAAAGAGAGAGAGAGAGAGAGAGAGAGAGAGAGAGAGTAGAGAAAGAAAGAAAAAGAGGGAAAAAAAAGACAAAACGATTCATTTCCCACACTCGACCCCAGCCGGGCCAAGGTTAGGCCTCCACCCTTTCTCCGGTTTATTCAAACAATGCCGGCGGGCCAAATGCTCCACTATTCCAGAACCAAAAAGAAAAGTCCAGCTGATGAATTGTCAAGACAAAAAGTTTCATGAGTAATGAATTATATTAATGACAGGGCAACTCGTCCAAAAACAAAGCTCTTAAATCACACTGTGACACAGGCCTTTTATTCACTGCCGTTTTCTCTGGCCCTACTCTTTACTGTTCGGACCCCATAGACCATCATGGCATAGAAAATTAACCTTTTTCCACATCAGAGGTGCAGATTAATATGGTCATTTAATTTTAGCTTGCATGTAAACCTTTTTTGTTTTCCTAACCTGAATAATCTGCAGGGGACTTTTACCAAGATAATATTTGTGTAATTCTCTGTAGAATTTCTCTTCCTTTGTTTAACCCTTTAAAACCTAAGTGCTCAAACTGGGGCCCATACAGTCTCGTAACCTCAAAACATTACAACTGACCCGTCCATGCTCTGCACACAAATGTGTCCTTTCTTAGCAGCTGTTGCAAACCTGGAAAAGCATTACAAATTGTTGGAAAAAGTCTCATTCAACCTAATGAGAAACTGTAGCACACGTTTAAAGCCAGTATATGACACTGGCTTTCCAGGTTAAAATGCTAATGCTATGCTACAGAGCTGGACGAAAGCCAGTTGACAATTTAAAACAAATGTGCCACCACGCTAATTTTACCTTGATTACATGAAAGAAATGCAAACAAAAATCATCGAATGTAACCTGACTGTGTGACTTTATGAACGTATACAATATCAATTTAAAGAACACAGCTCAGTTTCTGGCAGGATACCTTACATACCTCATATTTAGGTCATATTATTACATTTTGAAAGAAACAAACTGAGCACTACAATTTCTCATTATTTCAAATTGATTTTCTTTCTGTCCAACCTTGGTGAAATTTTAGGAGTTTCTAAATAATAAGCCTTTAAAGGATGACCACCACTGTTTGGACTTACACAATCAAAGTATGTAGGCTACCTGAAAACTAGTCACATAACAGTGCTATAAACTGGCCACCACAGCCCAAGAAATTCACATATTTATAACTGATTTTAAAGAGTCCATTTGTCATACGTGAACCTGCCACAGCACACAGTCTGAACAGTACAAAATTCTTCCTCTGTATTAAACCCATTCACCAAGTGAAGCAGCGGGCAGCCAGGAACACAGCGCCTGGGGAGCAGTGTGTGGGGACAGTACCTTACTCAAGTGTACCTCAGTGGTGCCACTAACTGTCCTAAGATTTAAACCCATAACCTTCTAATCACAGGGGCTACTCCCTAACCACTAGCTCACCAACCACCAGCCATTGGGCTCCATGCCTGATTGGAGTCTCCATGATCATTATTTTGGAAAACAGCAACTTCCACCATGCATCTTTTGGCTAGATTTATGTGTACAAAATGAATTCAATGAGTACAGCTCAGTTTTGTCAGGATATTTAGTTCATGTTACTACATTTTGAAAAAAAAAAGGGATCCCCATGAGCATTATTTTTTAAATCAGCAACTTCCACCACACTACCCCAAAAAATCTTTTGGAACATGTGGTACCAATTTTTGAACATACCACCCCTGACTGGGCAGCACACAGTAACACCTACTGCTCCGCCTGTTGTAGCTGGAAACTAACTCTTGAACTCTTGATTATGTCACTAGTATTTGAAGTTTGATCAAAGAAATTTCTGCCCATTTCTGGATCCATTTCTGGATCTGGCATCCTGTCTCAGTCAGATCTGTTCACCTGGTGATAAGGACATCCATTTTGGTGTGTTAAATTGGCACACTATCCCTTAAAGATCAATAAATCCCTTTATCCCTTTAACATTGATGTATATCAGCCTGCAGTTTGCAGGGTTGAAACAAAATGTCCTGTCTCAGGAAGTTATGGGATCGTGTTTTTATAATCACGTCCATTACGAATACAAAACGCTCAATTTGTACTCGACACTCCTGCGTGAGACTACATGTGACAAACTGATAGGGTTCATGTTATCCATAAACGGAATCTGAGAGGAGTAGTTTGGTCGGAGGCCAAGCTCACGCTGCGCCACTCTGTCAAAGTCCCATCATGCCTGCGGACCCCCAAGGCGACCCAGCGCACCCCTCTAAAACGTGGCGAAAGCAAGGCCCAGTAAAGCTCGCTAATCCTGATAGTTCCTCCATGCCTGCTGCGGCCAGCTTCTCCTTATTACCTGTAAAATAATCCAATGAAAATCCTCCAAGGCCTCCTAGCAACCAACAGCAGCAGCTGTCAATCAGCTTGTCGCTAACGCAAACCATGTGAGGGCAGCCAGTGAAAAAGTGGTCAACCTAAAGTTGCTCATGCGTTATATTCTTTGCTACAGAGCCGGTTTGGACTCCACCGTCGATGTGTTTGTGTTAAAGATCACCGGCTCAAATTCAGATCAAAGACTCTGAAACGATAAAGGAATAAGGACAAATGAGAGGTAATGTGTCCTGGTTTGGGGAGTTATTAAAGAGCTGTCCTCTGGCCTTGATCTGACCGGGGGGGCTCACCTTCCACCCACCAGTGTGGTGAAATGAAGCACATAATTGGAAAATCTCGCATGCAATCCAAAACTAAGCAGGCCTCCTGAAACAATCCCAGCACACAACAATTTAATAAATAACTTCTGGGCGGGCCCTTAAAGGAGCCCAATGTTTCGGAAAGGCTGAGGGCTGCCGCGTGTGTGTTCTGCCCTGTGTGTGTGTGTGTGTTTGAGTGTGTGTGTGTGTATGAAGCAGAGGTGACACTGACTGTGTTGTCAAGCGTAAATCCCGATGCTGAGGGGCCGGCGAAATGGGTGTCCATATATCAAAGGCCGCAGTGAAGGAGGCTGCCATTTGATCTGGCTGCAGGAAATTCGGGATTCCAGGCAGATGAGGGTGTGTAACTGAGAGGGCTGCAAAGTCCTGGGCCCTGGAGCCCCCTTGGAACCCCCCGGAGCCCCTGGAACGGAGAGAGAGGTGCACCAGCTGTTTCCACTCACCCGCCCGCCGGACTTGAACCCTGCAACCTGCCGCATTCTTAACATGGCAGGGGTGAGGAGTGCTGGGTGTAGGCCTGGGGTGGGCATGTGGCTAGTGGCACATGAGTGTGTGTGTGTGAGTGTGTTTGTGTACTATGAGAAAGCGAATGAAGACAAAGATCAGGTGAAGAGTGCAAGGTCGTAAACCATAAACCTTTAAACCACAGTCCTACAGTCCTACAGTGACTACAATGCCTGAAGCAATTCGTTGGTCTGGTTTTGAAATCATAGAACTGATTCAAGCTATTTTAAGTCTTAATAATAGGAAACACTGATCACTCTGCTCTCTCTCATCATGCAAACAAGCTGAGCTATGACCAATCAGACGGCTGATATGTGGCACAGTAAACAACTGTGACATGTCCACAGTCAAGCTACATGCTGAACGCTCAGTGCTCTAATGCATGTCAAGTGGCTTCAAAAAGTGTGAGACGTTTCAGTTAAAAGAATACTACATTGCTCTGGTGCTCAGAACGAAACTCTGGACACCTGAATCTGCTTGTTTTAACAGTTAACAGTTAAACAGTTGGAGAGGGAAGCTACTTGCTTCTGAAAACAGTGTTAAACAGTGCAAAAATAATGTCATCACAGATTCTGAGAATATATAAATCGAACAAAATAAAAATACAAATGCCAGCGTACAGCAAACACACATACTTTCTTTTCTCTTTATCTTACTTTTAGTAGTTCTGAGGGTGAAATCTGGGGGTGCTGTGTCCCTTGTTCCCAAAATCCTTTAAAGATCACAATTTACAATAAACAATAATTTGACAAATGGAATCATTTTGATTCACTCAACATTCCTAAAAACATCGTATTCTGATTGAGCTTTACAGCAATAGCAACTACTGTGAATTATTCACTGCTGCTGGTATGAAGAATGAGGAATCGAAACATAGGCCTGCAACTGGGCCCTTACTGCTTACCTAGTTAACCTGAAGTTTGTGTGTGTGTGTGTGTGTGTGTGTGTGTGTATGTCTCCTACAGCTACTGACCAGCTCTGTGTGAAACATCGATGTGGACATGACATTGAGGAAGAGCGAGAGGGATAGCGAGAGACACAGCAAGATAGAAGATGGAGGGAGAGGCGCACGACAGACGCGGAGAGAATGAAGCCGGCGCGAGAGCGAGGAGCGGGGCGAGCGAGAGCCCGTAAACGATTACTCCCAAACGTGAGCTGACAGCTGGATCCGTGACCTTGGCGGTGTCGGAGCCAGCTTCATTTACATTACTGCCATGCCAAGTCATTTAGACACCATTCTTATTCCGCCCCAGAATCGCACTGAGCCCCCCCAAAGGCTTAGCAGGCCAAGTTTAGAGTAATTGCCTACAATGAGGTGCTATCTGCATTACAGGCAACCTCTCGCACAATCTGTCCTTGCAGCCAGCAAGTGAAATTGGGTTAAGAATCATATTACACAGTGTCAAGGATAGCGTCTTTGGATGAGTTCACTGTACTTCAGGGTCTTTTGCTCAGTGTGTGCGTGTTTGTGTGTGTGTGTGTGTGTGTGTGAATGTATTTATGTTGCTCCAAAGATGTTTTCCCTCTTGGACAATGATCCGTGTTCATTAAAATCGAGGCTAGGTCAGCAGCGGTCAAGGGTGGTCACCTGTCTTGTCTATCAAACACGGTTGCTGTAAAAAGGCAAGTACAAGTTCATAACAACATAAATGCATATGGTTAACGTAGTGATTTACAGTGTTATTTTAGGTTTATATTAAATTTGTTATATTAAAATATCTAAATATATATATATGTTGTCCAAATGTTTATGAATGTTTGGTGTAGTGCCTGGCTGGATCAACGCACACTCCTCATTTAATGAAAACTATTTCAAGCCGTGTCTACATGGAAGAGAGTGCTCTCACCATCCACCATTAACCACGAGCAAGCTCCCTGCCCCACGTCACAGGTGGAACCTTTCACCTGTCTCCGTCATCGCAGGTAGTACCATAAAGTACAAAAAATCTAAACATCAACAAAACAACTCATACAACCCATATTTCATAAGAACAAACAAAACAAAGTTTATACAAAATAAAAAATAAAAATGAGAAATGGCTATAACAATATCTTTACTGGTCTTATAAATACTGACATATGCACCCACAACTCACAGAAAGATCCTATTTGGATGATTTTCCTATTTAAACACACCTGATGCAACTAATTATTTATCAGGTTTTATAGATGTGTTGGAAGAAGAAAGTTATCAAATTGTGGTCATTGCTGGTATAGACTGCAGTCCATCTGGCATGTATACTTTATTGTGAGGGACTAGCTGATCAACTGAGTAGTTGGTTCAGATGTGTTGGGCACAGAGAAAACACTAAAATGTAGAAGGGTACTCCAGGGCAAGATTTGGCAACCACTACACTAGAGGAAAATTAATACAACTTGTTTGTCAACCGAATGGCTTCAGTCTCTATTAATACACCAGCATAACAGAGATACCAGTAGGGGTTTCTAATAGGACAGTGAGTATGTACCAGTCAAAGGTTTGCAGAGAACTGTGTCTATTAGACATCAAAACTAAGAAATAACATATTGATTTCTAAAAGAATAAAACTTGTTTGGGCTCATTGTGCCTTATTTTTTATTTAAAAAATGAATTAAAGCAAAGATAACTTCACTACATACTGTATATATTTATCTCAAAAACAAAGAATTATGAAAAATGCATATTCTACCTTTTGCATCCATTTTTTTTTTTTGCATTTAGCATTTTTAATTCATTTTGCATTCATTTGTATTCAATTACTGTAAAATATTTTCCCTTACCACCCTCTTCTCCTGAACGTCCAGCTCCAGAGGAAGAGACACATTGGGAATGACATCGTCGCTGTGGTTTATCAGGAGGGCCACACCCCTTTCATCTGTGATGTCATCACCTCCCACTTCCTTCACTGTTTCATTGCTGTGAGGAGGGTGAAGAGGGAGAATGGAGCGGATGGGGGGGACGGGGGGGCATTTCAGGTGAGTCAGAAAAGTAACTGAGTGTGTCTGACATGATTCAGTGCACCATGAAATCTTAAGTTTCATAATTGGATTTTATTGCGAATAAACATTATTTTGGTATGATTCAGAATATTTGTATACACATTAAACACACACATACTGAGCCTTTTAAATTCACAAACAGAAAGAAAAAAATATTTAGTGATTAATATTATTAGAATTAATTATAATCCATTCAAATATATCATTACAACCCCTATTAAACCGTCATGTATGATTGACAGGTGTCTATCACTGCAAGGGAGGATGTACCCCCATTTGGCCCACCCCTCCCCTGTCCTCCTATTTTTGCAGAGGTGAGAACTCATGATATCCACTTGCTGGATGTTCACTTGTCTTGCACTAGATATAAAAATGTCCTCAGAAACTTGTGTTCATCGAGGCACATCACACACTATAGATCTATGGGTAACACTTAATTGTTGTACTTCATTACTAATCTTACAAAGTATTTTGGAAGATTTATACATTACTTGAGTATTGATGAAACAACACAATTTTACTTGACACTTTACATTTCCAAGATAAAAAACATACTTTTTACTTTGTACATGTTCATTTAATATAATCTCAAAGACTAGGTGATTTGTTTATTTTTTATTTTTCTCTTGCCAATCAGTTGTGTTCCTAGGTTCTTTAGTTTTTCACCAGTACTTCACAGCATCACACCACCATCTAAAAAGGATTTTTAATTTATTTGCTAAAATATCTACTTTTTTATACCTGAGTATGGTAAATATGCTTTTTCACTCAAGTACATTTTGGCTCCATGCTTCAACATTTAAGTGGGCATGATTTTCCAACACTACCCAGTGTAACCTGCACCACGTGGGTCAGTGGACTGTCATCGCATTCAGAGTCTTTTAGAAAAGTGGAACTTGAGCTACTTTTGTAATGGAGAAAAATATATTATACTCATCTTGGGCATTACAGAAGACATAGTTTGGTTTGAAATATATGCAATTTTGCCCTCTCAAAAAAAAAAAGTTAATCAGATAAGCCATGTGCAGTGATTAAAATGTTTGTTTTTAGTGTGCACTTGAGCAATGAGGTAAATAGCCAACGAGGACTGGAAGCTACACTGGAATGTGGAAAGAACTGTATAAATTCGTTTTTTGCCACGCTATTGTCATGATATTACGGGAACACTCTTCTCTTCCAGGGATCTGTGTTTCGGGAGTTTCTCTTGACCAAACTCATCAATGCTGAGATTTCCTGTTACAGGGCTGAACGGTTCAGCAGGCTAGAGGTACTAATTACATATTTTTGTACCTGTTTGACTTTTATACACTATGTAGATTCTACAAAAGCTGTCACATTTGACAGTGAGTCTCTCCATTCATGTTTTTATCCCTCTTTCTCTCCCTAATTCTAAGTTGCGCACACGTTCCTCGCTCTTGGAGGCCCTGCGCTCAGAGTTGTCCTCCCGCTCCCAGGGTATGCAGGGAGAGCCGGTGAACACAACTGCCCCCTTGAGTGAAGGTGGGAGGGTGGCTCCGGAAGGGGGAGGAGGTTTCATCGAAAACTTTAAGGTGGACAGATGCTTCCGATTTTACTAAAATCTGCAATTGCAAGTCTGCCAAAATAACTTGATGCCTCAAATGTGGTTGTACAGTAATCTCAAACAAAGCCTTGCTTCTGTGGT
Organism: Hydrocynus forskahlii; assembly: GCA_037974365.1. NCBI lineage: Eukaryota > Metazoa > Chordata > Actinopteri > Characiformes > Alestidae > Hydrocynus > Hydrocynus forskahlii. The sequence continues at coordinate 7,165,001 of JBBPCX010000040.1, read as the reverse complement.
TTTTCTAAAAGTTTAGGTTTCCAGCTGGATGTCACTGCTGTTTTAAGCTATGAATTTGAGTCCTATTTTATAGATGACTGTAGATGAGTCCCATTTTATAGATGACATGGGGAGCCACTACTAGAGCAAGATCACTGGCTGTTGTCTTGCAGTCACAGTCTCTCTCTGTTGCAGAGAGCCATCAGGGTGCGCAGTCACTCTTTTGACACACTGGGAGGTACAAAAAAGACAGGAGGGACAGCAGTACAGAAGCAAAGGGTAATCTCTCTCTCAAACACATCCACGTGTATCCCTTTGAGGGGTGTTTTCATGGTCTTCTGTATGCATGTATGTGATTCCTGATTGTTAGACCTAACTCCACTCTAATCTTCACTTCAGCAACCAAAATGTACCTGCATGCTCTAAACTGTTCTTAGACTAAAAACATTTTCTTTGCCAGGAGCAGTTAAATGTGCACACAACAGCGCAAATAATAGTAGTTGGGGAGGGGGTATTATAAATAGGGATCACTGGAAGTTTCATTTAAAAGATACTGATCCTGTACTGTTTTTTTTTCTTCTGATTCAAACACATGGGAACAGGATGGAGAAGCGTAAGTAACATCTCTCTTACTACCTACTTTTGCCTCTCAACACTATGGAATGTCACTGTGTATATGATCACTCTCCAAGTCATTTCAGAATGGTGAATAGATTAACCTTTGTTTTACATCCTCTGTGCGACCTATAGGGAATCAGGTCACAGGACACCTGGTCCTGGCCCACTGCCAACTGACAGCCTGGTCTACACAGACGTCAAAGGACACTTAAGCCCTCAAGAAGACATGTAACCCACTGCCTGCTGACTCCAGTGCTCCACAAAAATCCACCTTTTCTGAACTCAGACTAGACATGAAAGACTGACAAGCAAGGAAACCAAACAAAGGTGTTCAAGTATGTTTGTGTAATACTGTCAGAACGATAGAGGTGCACATGGTTTTTTTTTATTTGTTGTTTTAAACACAGTATACAAGGATTTGGTTCTGTGAGGTCAAAATCTAGACATGCACCAGCATAGCAGAGCACCAAATCCTGTCCTTGGAGATATGCCCTCTGAGACTAGAGATCCAAACCTCATTAAACATAGTTGTTTCAGAACAAATACTCTAACTCCTTGAAGATGTTTTGGGTTTGATAGTTTGGGAATGAGTTGCTAAAACTCTTAGCAGTGAAAACATAGCTAACAGAATGGAAAGCCCTAGAGCAGCCACACATGAGCATCCTGTCACAATACCCAATGTCAGATGTGAACTAGAGGGGTACATTGCTCACCAGGACTGTGGGGATTACCTAAAGTGATGAAGCACCATTCAGTAACTGTGAGATGTGTTGGAGTAGAGTTTGATATACAGAACTAAACATCAGCATACCTGACCTCACTAATGCTCTGCGGCTAAATGCAATCAGATCCTCACTGCATGTTCTAGGGTGAAGCCTTTCAGGAAGAGTAGAAGCTGTTATTGCTAAAAATGGGGGACAGACTCCCTATTGATACCCTTGATTTCAGAAGAAATGTTTGTCAACACTATTTGGACAGCCACCTGTAGATGCTCCTAACAATAACTGTTGTCCTAGAGTTAACACTAACACTAACTCAAATTCTAAAGCTTTTCAGAATCGACTGGGTTTCATTCTGGACTATGTTCCACTATGTTTGTTAATATTACATGGAACTGGCATGTTGAATTTGGGCTTGACATGGTGAAATTCTTTGGCAATGGTAGCTCTCATAAGAACAGGATCTAGTGATCACTGAATCTGATCCTAGCCAGATTTTTTTACTTGTCATAGTAGAAAACTGAGAACACTGAAACATGAGGCTTGCTACAGCAGATCCCTTCATTCCAGAAGTGGAGCAACTTATTTATTTTAAGAGTTATATCTGTCACTGAAATTCTGTATAAAGTAAAGATGATAAAATTGTTACTTTTATCTGGTCTTCCTTACCTTATGTCAGTAGTGTAAGGTTTTATCATTTTTTCTTCCCTGAGATGGTCAGTCTATTTGTTCACAGGGTTCCCACCCTAAGTCAGACTTAAAATTCCCTGACTTTTCCATGACTTTCCCTGACCAAAAAGCAGAATTT
>JBBPCX010000040.1:7135170-7151102 GCA_037974365.1 Hydrocynus forskahlii | reverse complement strand
GAGAGAGAGAGAGAGAGAGAGAGAGAGTATTTAAATTACTGAAGTGATAGTTTGGCCAAAATTTACACACGTTTCCCATTTCCTCAAATGTTCCTCAGTTGAGTCATGTTCAGCATCCAAAATTTGTTCTATCAGTTTTGCACTGGCGCTAGTGTAGCTAACGGCTAATAGAAGCGAATACGGCATCAATCAGGCATCATACAAACGGCACTGACCTGCCTCAACTGTCTAATGATGTTAACTGGGCTGAAATAGATTCATGTTGTTTCTGACACTGTGACACATACTGCTAAAAAATGGACAGAGGTATAAAGCGTAGCTAAAAACAGCAGGAGCTCATTCCTGTTCTTAGGTTCCTATGTAAACATAACATTCCTTAACTGGTTTGAACAAAATGGTAAAATGGTTAATTCCCTTCCTATTACATTGGTTGTACATAGAACTCAACCACTCACTCACTTTCTGTAACCGCTTAATGCTCACAATGGTGGCAGGTACCCAGAGCCTATCCCGGGGTCAACGGGTGCGAAGCAGGGACTCACCCTGGGCCATTCACTCCCACCTATGGTCAATTTAGAAACCCCAGTTCATACATAGAACTAATATAATAAAAGAGTAGGTTATTAGTCCCAGCTGATGTGTTTGTATCAAAGTGGACATGTCTGCATACACAGGCTAAGGAACTTTACTGTGAATTTAAAATGGGATGGGGAGAACTAAAGAGTGAATCTAGACTTACACTTTTCACTGCCATTCTTCTAACCAGTTCAGAGGCCTGAGCAAAAGTCTGGCTTTGGTCCCTACTTCTGTCCATTTTTACACATCACACATTGAGGGCAAAGGGGAAAGTGTACACATTTGATTTCAGTCAAACCGCAAGACCTTGACCATGCTTCTGCCCTCCGCTCCCATAATGCCTGGTGCGGGGGCTATGTATAGCAGGCAGAGGAAGTGTCGGGGGGAAAGGCGGCTCTTTCATCCTTCGTGTTGGCGTGTGAGTATGTACTGGTGTGTGTAGGAGAAGATGAATGGTGTCTAAGATAAATGCGCTTTGGATGCTGTGCCACAGCCCCCCAGTCCCTAACCCCCCACCGCCCTATGCACCCCAGCACCATGACATCAGAACAGAAGGGGCAAGCATCCTGGCTTTGTGGAGGGGGCTAATTTAATTTGTACCTTCCGACGAGGGGTAAATATGTTTGAACTGTGTGTGCGAGTGCCACGTATGCGCTGTAACGTTCTCACGGGAAAATTAGCACGTAGCATCTCCAGTTCCGTTCGAAAGAAGCTAATTTGATTATTTCCTTTGCTTTTCCTGTTCTCGCCCTCCCCTTTTTCTCTCTCTCTTGTTCTCAGATTCCTCTCTCTCTCGCTGTCTCCATCTGTTCCATCTCTTTGGGGTTGCACTCCCCTTCATGGCTACATGTACACTCACACACACACAGTTTCTGACATACCCTGGGGGTGGCCCCATTGACCTTCCTCATGTCTGTTTGGAATCTGACGTAAAAAGTCTCGTTGCTAGGGACAACGGTTTTGTTTAGTAACAAATATGACCTCTCTCACCTCTTGGCGTATCTGGTGTATTATTTCTGTTTACTTTAGCCTGCGTGTATATAAATGACCCCCTTTGAACAGCAGCCTCAGTGGTGACTAAGGAGATAGTACCTGATACTAAGTGATCAGTGAATAGTACCTAATATCAGCCTCTGTAAGTCCAGAGAGCTTTGAACACAGCTGTTAGCCAACACGCACACAAAATATATGTCATCAACAAGCCACACCTAATTTAAAGAAAGCAACAAATAATTTATAATAATAATGTTGGCAATATTATAATGTATAATGAATAACAATAATATAGAATAACAATAGCAGACAGAACCCACAGAGACACGGAAACACATATAATGCAAATAAACACAAATGATAACAGAAATGCCCAATCTTGTTTAACACAGTGGTGAACCCTAGGATTGACCTGTTGATGCTGTTTCCATATAAACCATTTGTCAAAGTACTGCTGGTATTAACAGGCAATGGTGTATAGTATATTTCCAGAAAGTGTGACATTTATATTTAGAAAATTTGTCCCACCCATTGTAAATCAAAACTTGACTGGGGTGTCACTTTCCAATTATGTTGGCTGTTAATCTGACACATTAGGACTTCTGTCCTGCTCCTGAAGGCCTAACCAATTAGGCATTTCAAGATTTAAGCCCTTTAATTTCAAACCAAAACATTAGTTACTACAATACAGAACATAAAGGCAGCAACTCATCAAGGAGAATCCCTTCTGACTGTATAATCTGAATATGTATTTGTATGCCATTGTTTGCAAAACTGTCAGTACTCGAGGGAGCAATAGGGGACAATTCTGAGCAGGATCTGGACTGCTTTGCTTGTTCTTTTAAGGTGAAGAGGTGCTGATGTATCATACATATGTTTTTGCAGGCAAATTAGTTCTGTGACCTGGCAAACTACAGGTCATGACAGTTTACTGGACAAAAGCAGCTTGGAGGTACAAGCCAGGCTTGGCTGCTGGAATAGTGCCCCTTGCTGCAGCACACAGAATGCAGTTTACACTTGCACTGTAATTTGAATTGGGTTGTGACTCATTTTAGCCTGAAACAAAGCATTTGCATTCATGTACTTCTGTGAAGAATGTTTCTGGCCTAAGGTTAGCTCATCACAGCATGCATAAACACAGAGCATGCCGTTTTGTTTTACTTACAGTATGTACCTTTGAATGAGCAGGACCACCTAAAACACTCTCACATCTTTGGGTTGTTTTATCTCTTTGTTTTAGCCTTGGTCTATATACGTGACCCCTCTGAACATGTGCATCAGTGGAGGCTATGGAGATGGTGAACAGCGCTCGATATCAGCACCTATAAATCTACAAGGCTTTGAAAAGAGCTCTCAGCCAGCGTGCTAAGGTGTCAGGGTGACACCTAACCTTTCACACCACCATGACTACAGGTCATCTTCCCTGACCTCTGCCAGGCCCCAGTGTCACCCGATGACCCCTGGGCTGGCTGTGGCCTCTTGCAAGCAGCTGGGACTGATCCCTCCTCTGGGGCCCAGCGCTACCATCACCAAGGCTTCAAGTGTAGCAGCTAAGCCCTCACTTTGTGTACACACACACACATACACACACACACACACACACACACACACACACACACACACACACACACACACACACACACACACGTGTGCATAAATAAATGAATTATAAGTGTAGTTCATCACATTAGATTTGAACATCCTGCAGTAGCATGAATTTATTTAAAACATGTGCAAATTACAACTTTACAATAATATATGAATTAGACATTAGACATAATTATTTTTAATTTTGCTTTAGTTTGTGATTTTGACCACTGACCGAATATTGTGTGTTACCATAACATTATGATAATATTACATATTTACCAGAAAAATAGAGAAAAGGTGAACACCGAATGAAGAGGTCATCTCATTGTCCATCAATCATAATGACCCATGACCTCTTAATGCAGGCAATGGCTGCACTTCATGCAAGCAGACGTGCTTCTGTCATGCACTGATCCCAAATATATATTTTTAATACATTTAAATAATAAAGAAGTTAAATAAAAACTTAGCAGAAAGAAGTTAAGTTAAATTATTATTATTTTTTACAAATGCCAAGCTTTCAATTATTTTGCACATTTTTTATTATAATTTTTTTTTTAAACAGTTCCTGGGATGCACATTGTCTTGTGTAGCGGTAGGAAAAAATAGCCAACATTTGAAAGAGCAGACTCAAACCTGTGGATGAAGAATGTAAATCCAATCTAACCTATCGTGTAATTATTAATGCAAACTTGAATAGTGCCGCAAAATAACTGTAATGACTTTATGTAATGACTTCTACATCGAAAGTACAGTTTCAAACCTGTCCATTCTGAATCCATACATAGATTAATGTGGTTCAAGAATGTCCGTGAGTAAATGTAATTACACATTTGTAATGTGTAAAAACACAGCAAAATGACAATCCTAAATCTTGTCCTTTCAGTGGTCAAGTAACTGAAATTCTTTAACCATTCACAGTTTTCATTATGCAAAATGTCTAGCAAAATAATTGTATATTGAATTATAGCATTTTACATGGCTGTAAAATATAGGAAAAGAAGATTTCTCTCTCTCTCGCTCTCTCTCTGACCCTAAGTCTGACCAGGCTGGGCCTCTGACCTGCAGCTGTGTTTACAGTCAACACAGCACCATGTTAGGACAGCTGGTGGAACAAGAGAGGCAGCCGAAGCAAGACCCCCTTCACACACGCACAGATACACACACATTAAAAGTGTAGTTTATCACACTATGCATGAATGCAGAATATATATCATGGTTTGTCTAGCAATATGTCTGAGTGCACTAACACCAAAACAAAACTAAGGAAATAACAGCTTTATAATGCTACTATAATGATGGATAATTCATTCATTATTAATATAATACAGGATTTAGTCATATTATTGTGCAAAACTCATAGAGTTAGTCAAAGGTAATTTTGACCACTGACCTGAAGCTATTTGTGCATCTTTTTTTTTTTTTAAGAAGTACTAATGCTAAACTAAATCTAGTTGTTGGCTAGACTGCTCCTATACAAGCACTGACCAATGATGGATGCTGATGACACAGCACACAGTCGTCTGTTAGTGTGTATGGAAAGATGCACAAGGTCAAAACAACATCTGTCTGTCCTCCATGCTATTGTCAACAGCACTAAAGAAAATGACAGGTCAAAGGACCTCTTTTCCCACCAATGCATCAAATTTCTCTCTCTTTCTTTCCTTCTCACACACTAGGAGGGATCCTAGGATCAACTTCATGGGAGCCTGCAAACCCCAGCATTTTTGTGGAGAGACTCCTGGTGCAAAATCTTTATTTAGATGCATGGAAACTTCAGCCGTCTTTAGAGACACATTTTCAGTGTTTAGCATGTGAAAGTGACTAAATCAACATTTCTTTTAGTGGTGATTGATAGTGAGCCTTTCTGATGGTCAAACCACAAACAGTCTTAAAATGTAAATATGGCCAAATCAATTTGATTGAGTGCTTCTCGAATATTCAAACACAAAGAAAGGGAAATTGAGTGAACTCATTATCTTTTATTCATGATGTTTTATTTTTCAACCTAGGCAAACTTCCTAGCACTATAATAAACCAGCAATACACTACATGATTATTTAGCACCACTGATATCAGTAATTACAACCAAATAAAAAATACAAAAAGGGGTAAAAAGTAGTGTAACTATACCAAGGCTGACTTGCCATTCAGTTGGTTGTTTCCAGCTTCTCTCTCTCTCTGTCTCAGACAAACAAACACAACCAGAGAAGGTTCCTTTGATGCTTTTAAAGATATTGACACCTCTTCATTTGTATTGACATAGCTCGGTTAGCATCAAGACCGTCACCCTAAGAGGATATTGACATCCCACTTTAAGCATTGACATCCCTGTCCTTTCTGCTGAGGGCTTTCGTTTCATGCCATTTTCACACCGACCTGAACTTTCTTTCTGTTCCTTGATGGAGAAAGCATTACTCAAAGTACTACTTGTCGAAGAGAGACCAGTAAATACAAGAAGAAGAGTTGAAGGTGTCTGAGCAAGACAAGAACAGTAAAGCCACGGCATACAATGGGAACTGTCATTACAATATAAAGTGCTGCATAAATTATTTTAAACCCTTTATATAAGATCATTTAGTATACTGAGGGAATACACCAACAAAAAAAGTTTGCCCTATTATAACTAAATCATCCAATTAACCAGATTTAGTTGGTAACTTTAGATGATACATGAATTAAACTAGACACACCCTAGCCAGGTGCAGTCCTGCTGAATCTGAACATCAGATTAATAGACCTTTTCTAGCACTGTAAAGGTAAAAGGTTTCAACAAGAGGCACATAATCAGAAAAAAAATCTTAAAGTGATCTTATTGAGATATATAGGTCTAGAAAGGTTTACAGTGACGTTTCTGTCAAACCTCAGCAAAAGACAGTTTCCAACAAACCACAGTGAGAGCCATTTCCTCCAAACACAGACAACCTGGAGCAATGATAAATCTTTCAAGAAGCGGCCGGCCTACCACAATTCCTCCAGGAGAGCAGTGATGACTCCTAAAGGAAGTCACAACAGAACCCAAACAAACACTTAACAACCTAAATACCTCATTATCCGTCTCATAACTGAGCAGCAGTCCACCAATGGAAAGAAACTAGGCAAAAAAATGTACCAATGGGAGTGCTCAAGGCAAAAACAACTAACCAGGAGAAGGATAAGACCTGAAATATGAGCCTAGCCGTTTAGAATAATGTTGTGTGGAATTATGAGCTGAAAATGATACTTTCTTAGTAAGACAGGATATCATCTGATCATCAGTCTGTGTTGTGAAGCGCAAAGGAAACGGAGCTTTGCAGCAAGACAATGATCCAAAGAACATGAGCAAGTGCCCCTCTGAATGGCCCAAAAAGAAACAAATTGAGGTTTTGGAGTGGCCTTGTCAAAGTCCAGACTCGAACCCCATTGAGATGCTTTGGCAAGAACTTGAATGAGCAGTGCATGATAAACAGCCCTCCAATGTGGCTTCAGTCCAAGAAAATTCTGCCTGAAGGTGACTGTTGTCAGACAAAATTCTGTCCAAATCTGACTGCAACCCAACAAAATGCTGTCCAAACCTAAATGTGGCCTGACAAAATTCTGTCTGAACATGACAACCTGAACGTGTAGCCTAACAAAATTCTGTCCAGACCTAACTGTAGCCTGACAAAATTCTGTCCAAACCTGACTGTAGCTCAACAAAATGCTTTCTGAATGTGATTGTAATCTGACAACATTCTCTTAAAACATTCAACATCTCAACATGACATCCTGTACCTGTAGCCCAAAACATCTGTTTAAATCTGAATGTAACTTGACAAAACTCTGTCTGAGACTTTAGCCTGGCAGAATTCCATCTGAACCCCACTGTAGTCCAACAAAATTCTGCCTTTATCCTACCGTGGCCCAGCAAGCTTTTGTCAGAACCCATTTGCAGCCCAACAAAATTCAATCTGAACCTGAGAACCTGACTCTGTAGCCCAACAAAGTTCTCTCTTTGATCCCAAGTGTACCTGACAAAATTGTATCTGAGCCTGACTGTACGCAACAAATGTATCTGAACTTCATAGCAGCTTAGCAAGTCTTTCGGAGCCAAACCACCATAAACCAGGTACTGAGTGAAACTCCCTATTCTAACGATAGCACATCATTGCCTCATGGCAAAAATGACAGTTGTCATCAGATCCACTACACACAAAATAAAAAAGTTATTAGAAGTCTAAGATTAATGATAAAAAAATTAATCAACTAGTTCACAACATCCTAAAATATGTCTGAATGAACTCCGCAGGTTAATGTATTGTTCTCATGCTGACCTCTTGATCTTCAGTGAAGCATACAGCCATCTTAAGCGATTTCATTGTGCCAGATGGGAGCAAACTAAAACAAGGGTGAATGCCTACCAAAATTAATTAAAGGTAGAAGATGGGCTAGAAAAACCCAAATTACAAATTGAACCCAAATTTGGGCCTCACAAAATTGAGAAAGGGTGTCTGAATCTGATCAAAATTTACATAAATAATAATAAATAACATGAACAGTGCATTTTTTTCTTTTACAGCAACTCCTGTTCTAAATCACTTGAACTCTATTGCATCCAAGTCCCTCTGCACTTCTGAGGAATTACAGAGGTTGCGGAGGTCAAGACATCTCTGTTTAGAGGGCATATTTCCTGGAACTGCAATGTGCCCAGAAGCCACTAAATTAATATTGAGTTTGGGCTGTGTTTCTGACATTGCTGAATGATGAAATACAGTAGATAGAGATTTGAATTTCAATGAAGAAAAAGCAAGGCTGGGGAGAGAGCAAGCGAGAGAGAGAGAGAAAGAGATGAAAAATTATAGTGATGTCGCATTATGTCATCTGAAAGCTTGGTCGAACATGCTGACAATGTCACAACAGAGGTCTCCTCAGCCAGACATTCCACGGCCTGTGCCCAAAGGGCGGCATGAATGGAGGCTTTCATAAAAGAAACCAGCAGGCAAGTTCATGGGAATTAAACAATCAGCAGAGCCCAGTGATTAATAATCCAGTCAGCTGGAAATATGAAATCTGTATTAAAGGGCGGAGATGGATCCAATTGCTTGCTTGACGTGAAGATCGATGTAGACAAAATATGAAATGTTCGCAGACATAACACCAGTTGAAATGGATGGAAATGACATCACTTCCTGGTTGCCCTGGTACCGAGTCATGCTGATGCCCCATTTTGGAAGTATTTTAGGTCAAGATGGCTGAACAGCTGCCTTCCTGGTGAGGAGCTCCATATGAGGTACCACTGACGAGTCAGACGAAGTGATGAAAGGTCAGTATGCAGCACCGGGGCCACTCTCCATCACTCCACCCTCACTCCAGAGGTGTCCATATACAACCAGCCCAGAGAGTGAATACAAAAAAAATGAACACGGAAGAAGAAGAAGAAGAAGAAGAAGAAGAAGAAAAAAAGGAGAGGTGATTTGATACCCCCTAGTCGGCCATACAGCGGTTTATAAATCCTCCCTCTACTGATGGAAGCTTTAAGCTTTCCTTCTCCTCACCCTGTGAACGGATAGGAGGGAAAAAATCCCCCCCCCCCTTCCTTTTCGCAGGAGTTCCACACATCTAACATGATCCATTCCGGCGAGGAACGATGAGCTGACAATGAGTTCACACCACCTGCTCCCGACCTTTTCGGAGAGAGACGGGGCCCAGGCCTATTTTTAAAGAGACAAAGCTGGCCCTGGGTGACAGTTCCAGCCCAGACGTGCCTTTCCCCCATGTGGAAGATCCATAATCACCGCCAGAGAACGAGGAGAAACAGAAAAAGAGAGGGGGAGAGAGAGAGAGAGAGAGAGAGAGAGAGAGAGAGAGATAGGTTCTGAGACCTGGCGCTAGGGGAAATGATGGAATATCAATATGGCAGAATGAGAGTTCCACATACTGGCATGAACACTGGGCTTCTTCCCCTTACTCACTCTAATGGACTGCTCCTACTCAACACTCCATCTTCCTGAGGAGACACTGCTCTCACCAGTAGCACACAGGGAAGGCTCCAGAAATGGAAAAGATTAAATGTGTATGTTTAGCCTTCCCACTGCTGTGTGTCAAGGTATATAACAATAGGGATACCTTGGGGGTGGGGAGGCTTAAGAATGATAGGGAAGTTCTAGGACTTTTTTGAGACCAGATGTATGCAGATAGTATTTAAAGAAACTGTCTAACCAAGTATAAAGTGATTTCACCACTGATCTATCCATGCTCCATGTTCTTTTATTGCAATGAATGCAAGTTTTCTTTGTTTCAACCTGCTTTATTTTAATTAGCTACAATTAACTAGTTATGGTTCTCACCAAAAAAAACTTTTTGGCATTGAATGTATACATTACTCGCCATGTAATGGAGCCAACCTCTACAATTTTGGTCATGTTAAGGTTTTTTGGGTGTCGTTTCAACCTGCTTAGTTTTAATTAGCCACATCACCACAGTCTACGTATAGCACTTCAGACTCAATGTTCTGTAGCAACTCTTATGTTTCACAAACACTGTAGCAGTGAAAAATGTACGCATGTTGATAAAAATGCTATAATCTTTCATCAGTGTGGATGGGATTTTTGCCATGATTCTGTAAAGCTTGTCCAACTTAGCAACAGTTGCTTTGATAGAACTCATCTGTGGGTAGAACACGGATAGGTCAGTTTCATTACACTTAAATTACTTAGGGACGTTCATATTTGCTTACTGAGGCTAATACACACTTGTAGTGTCATAACATTATTCCTCTCAACTTTTGAGGGAAGAGGGGGAACCCTGAACTGTCACGCTGAAATATGGGTGGAGGGATAAACGCAGACTGTCTGAGCCAAACCGTCATTCATATTAATTATTCATTATTCTGACACCTGGCCCGATCCTGGCAGTCCAACACTCTCTTACCTGTGTTAACTCTGTCTCTTCTTCCTCCAGACCCAGGCGGTGTAAATAAAGCTGACAGGTGACTTCTGTTAGAGGAGCTTGTGTGTGTATGTGTGTGTATGACAGAGAAGGCGTGGTGCATCAGTGAGTGGGAGGCCACGTTTTACATGGCTGCCATGCACTTGGCAACAGTGGGTTGCTTGTTTTTCTTTTCCAAACTGACACGGGTCCTAAATGCTGATAGACATCTGGCACAGCACTGAGCTTGACACATTATTTTTGAATGTGCAAATGGCACTTTTTCTCCTGCATAGCTGAACATAATGCCAACCGGGTGACGACATGTGTCACTTGCTAACAACAGCCCTCCAGAGACACAATACTTTATGCAGCATGACATATTTAAGTTTAAGTAAAAAAAATAAATTATGCACAGGTTGTGATTAAAATGGCTTGCTGAAGTTTTTGTGTGTACATTTGCATAGGGAATCCAAAAATATTTCATTACAGTCTGTTATTGAACAGGGCATTGCAAAGACTTCAATTATATTTCATATTTAATGTCGAATGACATACGCTCTCACAGAGAGAATTCAATTATTTTCCCTTGCAGTCTGAGGAAAATTTTATTTAAACTTCATAGCCTTCGTGCACTTTAAACTTCTCATTTATAAAAGTGGTTCTTTAAAGCAGTGATTCTCAAAACGGTTCTAATACAGAGCTTTGGATAGTTCCACATTTTTGCTCTGTTTCTGTATAAATCCAAAATTTCTTGTGAGCTTGGCTGGAGCAAATATTTAGACCATCTGAAGGCTGGTTTGAGGACATCTGCTTTTGGTTCCTTAAAAGGGCCTTTCACTCTATGGTTCCATGTTCTTTAGAGCACCAGCTGTGGTTCTTCTATGGCATCTCTCCAAACCTACTTTTTGGCATCTTAACTTTTAAGACTGTGACTGAGGTCAAAACAGAAGTTGAGGTGTTGATTTGTTTTGTAATTAAAATTCTGTCCTAGAAAGAAAAAAAAAAATCCCCCAAACAGTTAATTACGGTGTGTTTACTGAGCCCTTTTTAAAGAGACACTTAAAGTCTTACAGTCAGTATAATGGACATATAGAAAAGACACCACCACCTGCTGAGATCAAGCACCGAGGCTGCAACCGCACAAATCCAGCTAGCTTTGTGACTCTGTTTATACATTTGCTTTCTTACGCCAGGCTTGAAGTCTGTATTAATATTCGGCTGTCCCTCCCCTCTCGGCAGGCACCTGAAGAGAGAGCCCTTCTGGCAGGCAGATTATTTAAAGACTGATTGAGATGCCAACGTCAGCCGGATTGCCAGCACTGAAGCAATCAGCAGAAGATAAGGAAGCCTTACCTGTAGTGGCATTCTCAACCCACCTTGTCAGGAGAAGCCCCCCTGCTCAGGCTGATAACAGGCCGCTTTTAATGGCCACTGAAAAAGCAGCCAGTGGACAGACTCTAAACATTTCCGGCAGGTTATCCTTGCTACTACTGAAGGAGAAAGTGAGAGTGCAGGAGAACATGGGGCTCTGCCATCTAGCCTAATTCAGTACTGCTTTCGGGAGGTAGGACTATATGTGGCAGTGGTGTAGTCCACATGATATGCAGGTGTATTCAATGTACCATCCTGGAACTACAATAAGTATATTCATTTAAAAATATAATAATGATGCATAAAAAAATCCCAAGAACATTTCACAGAGAAGTACTGAATCTATGCATAGTTTTCAGGCTTTGCACCGTGCAGAACTTAAACCATATCTTACTGGTATGCACATGTTGATACTCGCCATGAAAATCTTCATGCACAAAAATACACTCCTGCCACATTTTTTTCTCTTGTGAAAAATAAAAAGCATCACAGAATGCTTTGCTTTACTGGCCAAAGATGCTTTGCTGGTTCTTTTTGTAGCAGCATCCATGAATAGAAACGGATTCACCCACTAGAATCACATTTAAATACACTCCTGTGTTGTTCTCAATCAACAAAAACATAACTGAAAAACCAAAACCTTTCCTGTTCCATCACTGGCAAGTACTGGTAAAAGTGCATGTTTGAAAGGGAATATTGAAATCAGCACAGCCATGGAAATACATGATCATTACAAAACTAGCTAACAAACAGAAAACAAACCGTCTTAAAATGTAAATCTTGCAAATCTTAAAATGTAAATCTTAATTAAATTAAAAATGTCCCATTATAATATTGATTTCCCCTACAAAATCAAAATCTTGTAAAATGTTGTAAAACAATTAAGCTTTTCCATACTCATGTACATGTTTGCAGATCCATCATGTTGGATCCTGGTGAGCTAATGCTAAAATTAGCAACCAAAGACCATATGTTTATTGTATAATAAACATTAATAGAAATTACATTGTAAGTATCACTACAAAATTAAAAACAAATTACACTTTGCATGTAATGTTAATGCATATTAGCTATATATGTGGCCAGCTAAGTGATTTATTCACACACTGGTAGCTATGCTATGTAGCAAAGCTAATCTTTTTACTATAATCCAATGCTAGTTGCTGGGCAGCTAGTTCACTGTTTAAGACTAGACAACATAATTAGTTTTCAAATATGCCTATATAGGGAGGGCATATATTACACATACTGTTCACATTCACGTGCATTTTGAATCCTGACCTATATAGGCGTTCTGTATTTTTAGGTGCAATGGGGCTACTGGATAGACTGAGAAAAGCTGTGTATTTATTGTTGTGAACAAACACACATTTATGCATGCACACGCACACACACACACACAGACCAGTGCTTTCCTTCTTTCAGACACTGAAATACTGAAAGAAAGCACACACATACAAGCCTTCTCCCACATTCTCCCAGCAAAGCTCTTCGCACTATAGGTAGGCCCTTCACGTGTCTCCTCTTCTGGCACATTACAATTAGCCAGGGATTCTCCTTCAGGGCAAAAATGTGTTGCTGTCAGATATGTGGGATCCATTTCACTGGAATTATTGCGGAGGGTGGAGGGGGGTTGTTCGCTCTCCATGCCCTCGTCTGGAACAGATTAAGGGCGCTCTCTCGCCCACAAGACGCTCTCTCACCTTTGGCACCTTCTTCTGGAACCCTCCTAAGCCCCCCCTCCCGACCCCTTCTGCCAGCAATAATGTGCCCCATTTGTTTGTTTTCTCTCCGCCACCCCGACACCACTCTCTCCACGGAGCCAATCGATTGGCTGCGAGGGGGTCAGCTGTGTTTGAGTGATTGTTCAAATGTTCAGGGCCAGCGACTCCATCAAAGGGGCCAATAAAGCCTCCCTCTCTTTGACCCCCCACCCCTACAATCCTGGTCCATGGTAGCCCCCGGTTTGTTGTGTCACATGTCTTGCCAATGTTGTTGGCCCGCGTGCAAGATTATACATCTGGCCTCCGCTTGCCAAGAGGGAATCCGTCACATTTCTGCCACCTTTTCTATCCCCTTCTATCCCTCTTTTTCACCCCTCCGCTTTCATGCCCTACTGTCTTTCTTTGAGCCTGCCCAACCCCCTTCTTTTTTCTTTTTTTTTTCCCGATACATGGTTTTGACATCAAAGTGGCAGAGAATATTAATCCTGGCCTGACCTATCCGCTCAGAGCGCAGGGATCAAGCCAGGGCTAAGATCACGCTTTGTTCCTCTAAGAAAGAGAAGAGGCAGTAAAAAAAAAAAGAGAAAAGTATGAAAGAAAAGGGGGAGAGAGACGGGGAGATCAACGGCATAACTGAAGATGATGCTTAACACATAAATCTTTTTTTTTTTTTTTTTTATGACTGCATACCATATTAGGTGAAAGCCTTCATCTTCATCTTCGGTCCATCTGAGGGTGTGTTCCTTGCTCAATTAGACTGTAGCCCAAGCTGATTTTCATGTATCCACACTAGAACTTAGCAGACCTGTCCTCAGGCTAATCAATAATAAGAGGGAATTACAAAAAGGCAAAGATCAGTCAGTTACCTGTCGGAGTGCTTATATCTACATCAGATGTGACGTAATGATCTCAATTTTAAAGTAAATTGTCCATTTATTATATGTGAACACCCCATAGTACACAGTGTGAACAGTGTGGAATTCTTCTCTGCATTTAACCCATTTAATCCATTCATGAAGTGAAGCAGTGGGCAGCCAGGAACACAGCGTGGGGACAGTACCTTGCTTGAGGGTACCTCAGTGATGCCACTAGTAGTCCTGGGATTCGATCCCACAACCTTCTGATCACAGGGGAAACTCCCAAACCACCGGGCCTCCAGCCGCACCTTGTGAAGGCTAAAGTGCTAGCGTGCAAATATAAAGACAAAGAAGAATATCAAAGACATTAGAACACATGACCATCCTCCTGGAGACATTTAGGAATTTTGGTCTCTGTGGTCTCTGTGACCCTGTGCTTGTTTCTCTAAGCGCTAAAGCATCATGCTATCCCACTAGCCTAGCTTGGGCTGCAGCTGTAATTATCCAAACAAACAGAGTCGAGCAAAGCTAAACACAATTAACTAGCCGCTGAACGAGCGGCGAGTAAAATGAGACTAAGGTTTATACGTTGTGGTGTCAGTGATGGTGAAGGGAATGAAAGGAAAACAATTCAGAAGGCGACAAGCAAGTCCTGTGACCAAATATTGCAAAGGGTCAACAAGAATATGTGGAGGCCGAGCAAAGAAAAGGGACGTTTTTAGCGTCTCATCGCAGTTTGGGTTTTCTGCCAGTTTGTGTTCATTGGCCATTGAGGGTGAATTTCTAAGCGATGATAGCAATGGTGTGTATACATTTGATCATTTTCCAATCATCTGTTTGCAGCCCTGACACCTCTTTCTCCATTATGTCAGCGAGCTAAATGGTTTCACACACATACACATACACACTACAACAAGTACACCCACCCACACAGGTCCTTCAGCAGAGATCCTAGAGGTGAGGGAGGGAGTGGGAGTGTGTGTGTGGTTGTGTGTGAGTGTGCTGAATGTTTAACAGTGTTCTGCACACTGAAACTGTCCAGATTCCCAGTGACCTCAACCCAATAAAAACAGAGACAGCCAAGGTAAAGTAAATCACAGCCAAGCCAGCGATGTGATGACAAAGTAAGACCCCCACCGTGTGAACAATTACACTAACAGACACTGCCACAAGCAGGGTGTACGCACACACTCATGTCCATTGTGGGTCTTTACAATGATCGTGAAGCTTCAAGATCTGTTCATGCTCCCCCCATGTATGTGTGTGTGATGTGTAGCAACTTGACGGTAGCATGGCATCAGACCTATGTCAGTGTGATTTCTGAGCTTGTTGGCTTTAACTAAGCAGTGCAACCCAGTAGAACTGTAACTCAGTGTTCTGTAGCAGTTTTATACAAAGACTGTAAGTGGTCCAGTTAAAATAATTACACAGTTTGACAAAAATTAGTTCAGAATTTCTCATTACACTCTCGAAAGAAGGGGCGGCAAAGGGT
The DNA here is from genome assembly GCA_037974365.1 of Hydrocynus forskahlii. Classification (NCBI taxonomy): domain Eukaryota; kingdom Metazoa; phylum Chordata; class Actinopteri; order Characiformes; family Alestidae; genus Hydrocynus; species Hydrocynus forskahlii. The sequence goes on along the minus strand of JBBPCX010000040.1, from coordinate 7,135,611 downwards.
TCTTTGAGCGATTTCATAGAAGACCCACTTTATTTTTGTGAACCATTTTTGTAAATGGTTCTTTACTCATTTTTGGGTTTTTCTCCAAGATCTTTTTATTATTTGGAGAACCATTTCTGTGGGTTAAGTAGGCCAACATTCAGTAAAGTCTGTGAAACAGTATTTATAAAGAGTGCGTGTAGGTGGAGCATGAAAATGTCAATTTCTGACTTATTGCCACCAAAACTCTTCTTTTCTTAAACAGTTAAAAGGAGTTCTTTATCACAAATAAAGTTCATGAAGGTCTCAAATATGTGCTGTTGTTTTTTCAGTTTACCACAACAATAATAATAATAATAATAATAATAATAATAATAATAATAGTAATGATAATGATAATAATAATAATAACAACAACAAACAATAATTCTTCTTCTTCTTCTTCTTCTTATTATTATTATT
>JBBPCX010000040.1:7115950-7135070 GCA_037974365.1 Hydrocynus forskahlii | reverse complement strand
AATGATAATGATAATAATAATAATAACAACAACAAACAATAATTCTTCTTCTTCTTCTTCTTCTTATTATTATTATTGTAGCATTTTCTCTTCCAAAAAATTGAGTTTTATCAAAAGTGGTATGTTTGCTAAAATTATACCAATATCATACATAACAACACAGGAACAACACTTTGCCAGCAGTGAAGTTGCGTGGCCGGAAATGACTGATTCTCTGTAATGAATAAAACATTTTTATTACTTATTGGAATTTGTGGTCCAAATTTCAGATGCTCCTGTGAGTCAGTGTGTCAGGACAAGTGGACGCAGTCAGCCGCTCTGAGTAATGACTGTTGCTCGGGAGAGATGCTTTCACTTCCTTTTGGACAGGCTGAGACGTACCAGACATCAGATTCAGCACTTCTGAGGTCCACATTCACACTGCACTTCCCACACTCCCACACTGACGCTGGCTAATTAATTTCAGCTGATGGTCAGTATACCATAAATATAGCTAAGACTGATGAATAGCAGGAATTAGCAAAAACAAAGTGGGACTAGGTGTTAAAATGTGGCAGCTTTATGCAACTGCTAATTATAACAGTAGGGCTACAAACTATCTGTCAGTGAAGGTGTTACATAATGAAGCCAAGCGGCCAGATTTTAGCAATACTGGCTGATGTAGGAATGAGTTCTGGAGCACAGGGTTACACATGTCCTTTAAAAGTTTTAAAAGTGTAGAAAACCTAAATAACGAAGAACTTAATATTACACAATGCAGTAAAATCATATTCTCTGAGTTGTGCTACCCTTTAACACAACCTAATTTGTCAAAGTTTAATTATACAAATTATACTATGTAATAAGATATTTAATAACATAGCCAGTCAGACAATGATTATATTTGTTCGATTTACATTCTGCATCAATGTGCTTGCACTCCTGACTTTTTTTCCGTGTTTGATTCATAATGATTGTGAACAAAATGATTACAGCTTATCTCTCTGCAAAGAAATACACTACGTGTAATTCAAGGTATAATAAAAGGTCTGCGGTCTAACTTATAAATTTAAACAAGACGTTGATTAAAAGTTTAGAATCTGCAGTTTTAGTTTTGCAGCTTGTTTCGGTGAGTGATGAGTGGGAAATAATTACTAACACTGATTTCATGGCACATATATAGTGCATATATATGTATACATATATCAGCCACTGCCTTATAATCTCTCTTAGTTATTAATGATGCTTCATAATAGTGCTATAGATGGAACAAATGTCAATACATTGTCACTGACTTTATAAAGGATCTCATGGTATCTTGGAAATGCCAACATAAGCTGCTCAATAATACTCATTGCTTTATAAAACAGGCCATTCGATGCTTACTCGTGTGTAAAGTTTCTACACTTAGCTTCTAAATAAATCAAATAGTTAATATCAAACCACACCATGATGGTTATTGGCGTGTCTGTGATAACTGTGAAGGGCTACTTACTAAAGTCTAGTGCCACGATCTGATTTATTGACCAGCTGACAAAAGCTGTAAGAAGGATTTTTGATGCAGAGGGACAGACATGTCCTTATAAGCATACGCTCAAGTTCATAAGGAATGTTTGCCATTTATAAGCATGTAGGGACCGTCTCTGAGGGGATATCAGAGAAGCCCCTATGTCACATCCATGCTCTGACAAACGTAGGGTTTTTTCTTGGGCCGCTGATGGCTATTCCAGCCGTGTCTGCTAGGCCTGACCGTGCATAGCTTACATACGGTCACCCCAATCACACGGCCACAGTCCAGTGCACCCGGCGCGAGTGCGTGTGTGACTCCACGAGGGTGGGAGAGCTTAGGCCGGAGCGGCCAGGTCACGGCCAAATGAGCTGGATCTTACACAGATGCATGAATGTGCTTGCACACACACGGTGAGAACACATGCACACATGGTCTAAGAAGTCAAAGGTCAGACTACATTTCTTTTTTCTTTTTTCCCATACAAAACAAGAAGTGCAACAGAAATGCTCCTGGTGAACTTTTAGAATTTGATTGCTCTCAAAAGCTGTCAGGTGAAGAAAGCTTTACCATAAAAGTGACACTTGAAACCAGCAATTAGCACCTTGTTAAACTCACCTTAACGTACGTTTTTTGGTGTGAACCTCCAGCAAACAAGGCAGAGGCTCCTCATCACATATGGCTGTACTTTTTCCAACTCCCTCACCCGTCCCTGTTATGGGAAGGCTCGTTTCGGCCAAAGCGCTCCACAGACATATGCAAACATTAGGCAGACATGTGGTGCGCTTTATGAAGAATGGCATCATGGGAGTTAAGGAGACGGTATAAAACGGTGTGCGCGGACGGAGCATCTTATAATGTAGTTGAGTGCTGTAAATTTCAACCCCTAGGATGAGTTATGGACTGGGCTCAAGAGTGCACGGTGAATATGGCCGTATCAAATGCATGGAAATACACTCCTACTGCGAAATGGGACACAACAGGAAATAGCTTAATGTTTTTTTTTCCTGGGCGAGAGGGGCCAATAACTGTCACTTCGGTTTAGAGAACCCAAGCACAAAGCTCCAACGTCTGCTGAAGAGTTCGGGATGGAGGTCTTCACCACTAAATAGGCAGAAAGCTCACACAGACACACTAACCAGGACGCCAGTATCACATTCACACACTCACTCACACACACACACACACACACATCCCCACCAGCACTGGATGACAGTCTCACCTGCAAACTAATAAAAAATAGACATTGTGGGAGAAGAGAAGGAGAAAAAGAAGTTAGAAGGAGAGGACAGAAGGGGAATAAGAAAAAAGAAGGGGAGGAGAAGTGGGGAGGACAAAGGAAAATAGTCAGAGAGGAGGAGAACAAAGGGAAGAAGGCAGAGAGACGGAGAGGAGGAGAGTGAGGGAAAGAACAGAGAGGAGAACAAGGGAAAGAAAGTAGAGAGGAGGAGGAAGAGGGAAAGAAGGTAGAGAGGAGGAGGAAGAGGGAAAGAAGGTAGAGAGGAGGAAAGAATGAGAATGAGAGGAGAAAGTCAGAGTGGAGGAGAACTATAAGAAGGCAGAGAGAAGGAGAGGAGGAGAACAAGGGGAAGAAGGAAGAGAGGAGGAAAGGTGGAGAATGAAGGGAAAAAGTCAGAGAGGAGGAGAATGAGGTGAAGAAGGCAGAAAGGAGGAAAGGTGGAGAAAGAGGGAAAGAGGGTAGAAAGGAGGAGAAGAGGAGAAAGAGGGAAAGAAGAAAGCGAGGAGAAAAAGAGGAGAACGGAGGGAAAAAGTCAGAGAGGAAAGGAGGAGAAAGAGGAGAACGAGGGGGAAAAAGTCAGAGCGGCGAGGAGGAGAAAGAGGGAAAGAAGACAGAGGAGAGGAGGGAAAAAAATCAAAGGAGAAGAGAGGAGAAGAATGATGAATAGACATCCGAGAGGAAAATGAGGGAAAGAAATCAAAGAGGAAGAGTGGGGGAGAGCGAGGGGAAAATGTCAAGAGAGGAGAAGAATCAGAATCAGAGTCAGAAAAGTTTATTGATCCCAGAGGAAATTGCTTATATTACGACTGCACAGACACAGAGACACAGAGACAAGAACAACATGAAATATATAGTCTATATATCCAATAAAACTATGCAGAAAAAAACTCTATGAAATACACTATGCTATATACACAAATGCTGTGGTATTAATACTACAGATGAGTAACTTACAGTTAATACTAGAACTGAGGAAGTCAGAGAGGAGGAGAATGAGGGGAAAAGTCAGAGGGGAAAGGAACAAGGGAAGTAAGGCAGAGAGGAGGAGAGCAGGATGATGAGGAATGGAGGGCAGAGAGAGTGAGGGATGAGAGGCCACAGGAAGCTCATAAAGCTGCAGCTCTGAGGTCAGCACTCACACATCCACAGTGCTAAGAGGAATCATAAAAACTCAACAGCAGGCGACTCTCGTTAGTCCAGCCAGATCAACCCCGGCACTGAGCTCCGAGACGCTCTGGACTCCAGCCCTCCAGCTGAGCTGCACACAGGAAGCAGAGAATAAACAGACGGGAAACATCAGTAACGTCAGCAATACAATACACACACAGCCCCACAATGTGTGTGAACACATGCACATACATTTAGATTCAGCCTCGGAAAGTCCCAGCAGGAACAGCATTGAGGTTTCACTGTTGTTTGGCTACATTAATGAAATGCAATTACATAATTCCACAATTACTGAGATGGTTACATTTTGACTTCTACTGCCTACATTCTGTACTGGAACAGTTGATCCTTTTTCAATTGGTTTCAGTGTGGAAACAAATGTCCCCTTTGATAGAAATCTGTTTTAATCAGTGATGCGGACACCATGGCAATGTTGACTGTCATCTGAAAAAGAAGGTACACCTTTTTTCAGTTCTATGGTTTTACAAATCAGTTGACAATAATACATCAATTGGTCTTAAACAGGTTTGGAAATTATTTACATTTCCGTGTCAAATAATACACAACAGATTCCTCTGTGTCATTGTTTATATAACAAAAACAAAATGGAGAAGCCATGTATGAAAAACTAAGTACACCTCATGAGTCAATAGCTTACCTTTAGCTGCACATTAACTAAGTGATTTTTGTTTGACTTCATCAGTCTCTCACAATTTTGCATTGCACCTCTTTACAGTGTTGCTTTAGTTAATACTACTAATATTAATAACTCTTAATACTTGTAAATAGTAAACTACTCTTTTAAATTATATTTTATCTTATTATTTGACTTACTTTCTACTGTTTCTATTTCTTGTAGTATCTATCTACTTATGTTTATGTAATGTTGGAGGGGAACATGAGACTAAGAATTTCATTACAGGTAATGATGTTGCATCTGTATATGACAATAAAACTTCAGTTAATTGAGTTTGTGAGCATTCGTTAATGCTCAGGTGTCTTAAACTCTTTTGTCTTTTGTAAGTTTGCTGAGATCATTGTCCTGTAGCATGACCCAATTTCAGCCAAGCTATAGTTGTCGGCCTTACATTTGACTCCATAATGCTTCAGTATAGAGGAGTTCATTGTTGCTTCAATGACTGCAAAGTGCCCAAAACAAGCCAAATCATTTATTCTCCAGCACCTTGCATGACAGTTGGAATGAAGTGCTTGTGCTGGTATGCTGTATTTGGTTTTCACCAAATGTGGTGCTGTGCTTTATCTCCAATTTGCTTTTGTCTGTCCAAAGATCATTGTTCAAGTCTTGTGGTTTGTTCATATGCATCTTTGCAAGCCTAAGCCATTTTCCTCACAACCCTACCAAACAATCCAGACGTGTTTGGGTTTTTTTCTAATTTTACTATCCTGTGCTTTACAATTTAACATGCTAACTGAGGCCTGTAGAGAAAGAGATGTAGCTCAGATGTTTTGTAATTTCTCAGGGCACTGCATGGTGAGACTTTGGGGTGAATTTGCTGAGACATCCACTCCTGAAAAGACTGGCATCTGTCTTGACTGCTCTTGTGAACAATATTTATCACTGTGAAATGATGGCCATTCAGTTCTTTAGAAATGGCCTCATAATCTTTTCCAGACTTCTATGGAAGCAGTAAGGATGTACTTAATTTTTCATGCAATGCATGTGCATTTTTGTTAAAGAACTAGTGCCACAGTGTAATATGTAACGTGTTGTGTATCTGAGATTGTATCTATCTAATTTTAAGACCTGCTAAAGATGAATTGCAATATGGTGTACTTTCTTTTTCACATGACTGTATATGGCTACTATGAGGTATTTTTCAGTGCCGACAAATAAATGCACCAAAGGAGTTCACCCAGAAATTAAAAAATACTACATTATATTAAATTAACAGCTAAATACCCACTTAACAGAACATGCATGTTCATAAACATGGACAGAAAGCAGACAGACCCGTGTCTTCTTATTGTAGCATACTCAGTCTCCCATGCCCCCATGTCCAGACTGCTCCAGACATATGAGGAATACAAACAGCATGTGGAGGAGTGCGTAGAAATGGCATACTGGGTGGATCAAGAGGCCAAAGGCTTCTTCTCAGTCGGCCCATGTCCCCCAGACCTGTGTGAGAGGTTAAACAGAACCTCCTGACCAGAGGAGGATGAGAACAGGGAGGACAGACCACCTAGCAGCTTCAGAGAGTGACTGCAAAGGCCTCAGCCCACGCTGGGCCCATGCCGGCCCCTGCAGGCGCATAAATAACCCGGACGGGGGCCGTTCATCATCACTTATTGGTGTATGTACATGCTGTGGGTTTGTGGGAACATGATTGGTCGGTGCATTCATCAATCTGATAGGAATCGGTCCCATATAAGGCCATATAAATCATTAGTCTGGCTGGGGCCGAAGCCTCATGGCGCAGATAGTGATTATTGATGGTTTAATCCAACCCACGCATGTTTGCATTCAGGGGAAACTGTCTCAAAAGCCTTTTTATTATTGTCTTCTATCTATCTGGCTTATGACATCACTATTAGGGCTATTTTCATAAAGACCCTCATTATTATCGCTACAGAGTGTAATAATAAGACTCGGCTAAGGCTTTCCTTCATTGAACTGGGACTTATTTTTACGTTATTATTCATTCCACGATAAAAAAAAAATGCAAACCCAAACAATTTAAAATGCATAGGGTGGAATGTGAAGATAGCAAGATAAGTCAAACCTCCCCCAAAGGATTCCAGAAAGAATCAACAAGCAAAAAAAGGACAATTTCAGGAGAAAGATGAGATGCAACTATCCAGATTCGACTCCTCCTCATAATGAGCTCTGGCATTCTGGAGGTCCTTCGGCCTAATGCCTCCCTTTCTCCTCCGTATGAGCGCACGGCTGCGCGTGTTTTCTTTCCTCATGCTTTTCTTGGGTGAAGTTTAGCAGGATGCTTTTCAAAAAAGGCCCTGAGGGTAAATACTCTTCTCCAAAAGTAAACAGAGTCACACTGACCTTGCCAAGAGAACACTGCCGCTGACAAGCCGTGTTGTTTTAAAACTCTGCCTAGCAAGGGTCATGGTTATATCTAAGCTTCTTTTTTTCCCAATCCCAACAAAAAAAAAATGGTTAATGTAGAAAAGCAAGTGTGCCAGAACGACGTAATTAACCTTTTCAAAAATAAAAAGATCTACTGTGTTTTACCAAGCCGCCCCAAAAACAAGTTTTGCTGAAGAAAAAGTCTGCGCAATGATGGAAAAGGCCGGGGGAGAGCAGAGGGGTGAAAAATTCCTCACCAGTTTATTTAAGGGCCGGATATGAGTCAGTTTAAAGGCATGTGTTTTTGGTTTAACACTGGGGTCAGAGGTCAGCGGTCCTTGGCTTGGAGTGAGGCTGGTCAGTTCTTCAGACTTGCAATGCGATAAGCCTCCAAATACCTCAGAGTGACTCCCTTGTGTGGCCAAATGCGTCCTCCAACACACACACAAACACACACACACTCACACACGCACACACACACACACACACACACACACACACACACACAGATGGAGAGGTGTAATGTTATGAGGATCATTACTAGTCAGTCCACAGCCTGCAACTTCTCCTCTGACCTTTCCTGTCACTGAAACCAAGGGTTAAATCCACTTGACGGACATTTTGGCCCGAAAAAGAATGCCTGGAGCAGTTTCTGAGTTATACACTTGAGAAAACGATCCAAGGGAGTTGTTTAACTGAAAATATGTCAGAAAACATGTCAGGATAAGACACAATATTATACCTTGTGATTTTACTATGAACCTCTTAAAATTCCAGCCTTAGGCTCATAATTCAGTAACTATGATGTACTACAGTTCAAACTATTCTTTGGTTATAGTAGTGAATAAAAAAGAGATCAATATACTACTGTTACGAATCATAGACTAATTCTGTTTGTAATGTTTTTTTTTTTTTTGCATAATACAAAATGCAGACAAACTATTTAAAAAGACTTACAACTGCAGGATAAGTCCCCTTCCCAATAGGATTCCAAAAGAGATAAAGAACAACAACAATAACAACAATAACAACAACAACACAAGGACATTTTTGGCTCCCGAGTGCCATTACTGGCTCTTTTATCAGGATGTCTCGAGTTTTATCCCTGGTGATGCCATCTGTGGCGGGGATTCCAAGAGAGCATAACTGGCGCGCTGTGGTCCCCCTCCCTCTCCCTCCATCTTTTGGACGCGGGCAGTTTGAAAAGATGCGGTGGCACTTTGTGCGGTTTGGAGGAAGCACATGCTTGCCTTCACTCTCCCAGCTTGAAAAGATCGTGTGGGGAATTTGGGGGGGGGGCATGATTAACTGATGAGGAAATCAGGTAAAAATAGAAAAGAAAAAACAAAAAGGTTTTATGCAGCAAACTGTTTGCTGAATTTTTTGAGTTTATCCGTGAGATCAACATGTTTTGACATTTTTCATATCAGATATGTGAAATATTTGAATGAATCTACATTGAATTAAAAGACACAGATCTAAAATGGCATTACTGTCACTGTCTATTTGGTATTAGAAATGCATTCATGGCTCCTGAAACACTTATTCTCTATAAACTCACATGAAACTCAAGTATCATTATGAACCCAAATCATTTATTCATTGCATCTGTTATAAAATTAATTCCAGGAAAGAAAAAAAGGCTTTAAGGCTGTATTTGATATATAATAGCAACAGTTTATTGTTTTTGGTTTGTTTTGAATGAATGCATCTACATTATATTGAAACAAGTCTAAAATGGCATTAATGTCAGTGTGTATTTGGTATTAGAAATGCATTCAATACTAAAAAGCAATGGTTCCTGAAACATTCTCTATAAACTCACATGAAGCTCGAGTATCATTAGGAAGCCAAATCCCAAATTACCTGCATCTGTTATACAATGAATACCAGAAAACACTGTAGGCCTTTCACTGAGTGTCATCAGTGTGAATATAATAAAACAATTACTGTAAACAAACGATCGTAAAAGACATTTTAGCATGGTTATGCTCAAAATAAGACAGCACTAGACTCACTCCCAGCATTGGGAACCTTCTCAGAGAAGCAACCTTTAGGTAGGATTTAGGAGGAAATCACAGATGTAATTTCCTAGAGGAATTCAGATCTTAGCAGGAGGTACTGATGAAGAACACAGAAGGGTGGCAACAGAGATTATTCTTCAGAAGTTCTGTTACTGTTTAATAAGTGTCTGATTATTTCAGTGGCTTATTGTGCAATACAATTTTAGACCCAGCGCTGCTCATTGCTCATTGAAACAGAGAAATTCGGTCAAAAATGAAGATTTTAAACTGATAAACACATTTAACTGCAGTATAATCACATATCTGTGATTGTGGGCTTGAACTTGATTTGATTATAGCAGCAGAGAACATGTTTGTCTGTTTTCTAGTAGCTCTGTTTCATTAGTGGCAGTAGTGTAGGAATGATGTAGAAACAAAATGTATGGAAAAGTGTAAAGCTGGAAATCACCATCCACGTTTCTAGTCTATCATTTGATTCAGTATATGCTTATATTCCCTCGTCCCTTCATTCTTTTATCTTTCACTCTTGATTTATGAGCAAACACATTTAACAACACGTAGTGTAAAGTAGTAGTGTAAAGTGTTGTGTAAAATGTAGTATTTATGTGCAACCATACAGGTAAATACTATACTTAAGGGGGGCATTTATTTATTTATTATTAAAATAAATAAATAAATGCAACAATAACAGCAATAATAATGATAACCACCCATATAATGTAAAAGCTCTATACAGAATAAAAGTTTTTCTTATAGAATCATACATCCAAGCCAGTAAGCGTTATGGAACCTTTATTTTTTAGAGTTAGAGGTGCTTCTGAAGTGGAAAATATCCACATCATGATAAAGGAGCCAAACATATAAGCGGAATAGAAATGCCTGTTAAGGTTCTAACCAAGACCTACACAGAGGTGATATTAATCCCTGCAGGCGTATGTGTGTCAGTGTGTGTGTGTGTGCGTGTGTGTGTGAAGGGCATCAGGGCACATTTGTTGGCCCTCCAGTGAGAGGTCGGGTACAGTGTGTGTCCTGGGGGTGGTGTTTGTCACGTCGGGGAATCTTGTTATATACTTGCTGTTACTCACCACTGCGATAAGTCATCGTTATGGCGCTCCAACCTGGCAACCCAGTGATAAGGGAGCCATGTTCAATCACGGCGGCGGCTAATATTTCAAATTCCATATTGTTCGCCTCCAGCTGGAGATACCCCTCCAACCTCACTCTCTCTCCCTCTCTTTCACCCTCATACATACATACGCGCACACACACACACACACAGGAGTCACAGAGGGGAGGGGAAGAGGTCTTCTCTGCTCCTGATGAAGCTCTCTAGGGGCAGAGTCAACATTAACTACCCCACGGTGCCACTGTCACGGCCAGAGACGGATGCTAACGTTCAGCGCTACAGACCGACACACAGTGGGGAAGAGGCCCGAGTGTGTGTCAAAGCAAGGCAACTGTTCAACTCACATTATCCAATGTGCAAGGACGGGCCAAGGTCTTGCATATTTCACCAGACTCGGCAGTTTCTTGTTTTTTTATTTATTTATTATTTTTTTTATTTAAACCTTATTAGGAAGTATCAAAATAAAATCATGCCCAAAACATGACTTATCCAAAACAGTAATATTACTGAAGTAATATTAAAGTAATATTAAAATCTTTAGCTACTTGAAGGTTGAGTTTTTAATATTGTATTCGCATTTTACTATGCAATTTACCTGGCTAATTACGCAATAGACACAACAGGTAAAGAACAGCACTTCTGACTGTTTTCATTTGTTTCAAACCTGCCTGAACATTCGTTTCAGGCCTGTAGAACTGCTAGAAAATATCAGCTGACACTGTTGACTAGTGTTTGGTTTTCATTAATTGAAAGAGATTTCACTGCTTTTTTGCTGAAAGAAGGTTCAGCTGTTCATTTGCTGTTCATATGCTGTGATAAAGAAAATACTTGCCTAAGTATGAAAATACTTGTCTAATTACAGTAAAAGCAGATGCTGATAGATGTGCATTTACATAAACTATGCTGCTGTAAGCAGTGACTGGGTTTACCAGTAGTTACATATGGTTTTGTATATAGACAATATACATTTGGTTTTGTATATAGACAAGATTATGGGTTGGGGCTTTTGGGGCAGCTTTGGCCTGGTGGTTGGGGAGTTGCCCCTACGATCCGGAGGTCATGGGCTTGAATCCCAGGACTGCTTGTGGCACCACTGAGGTACTCTTGAGCAAGGTACTGTTCCCCGGGGGCTGCTTCGCTGGCTGCCCACTGCTTCACTTGGTGAATGGGTTAAATGAAAGAACTCACATTGTTCAGGCTGTGTGCTGTCCTCTGTATGTGGGTATATTTACATTTACATTTATGGCATTTAGCAGATGCTTTTGTCCCAAATGACTTCTATTCCTTAACGACAGGGGACAGTCTCCCTGCAGCAACTTGGGTTTAAGGGTCTTGCTCAGGAACCCAGTGGTGGTGTGCTGAAGGTAGGCTTCGAACCCATGATCTCTTGGTCCAGAGGCAAGTATCCTACCCCCTAGGCCACCACCACCCCATTGCAGATATAATACAATGGTTCAATGATGCAGTTTTTGATATACAGCTGCACTTTACAGTGTCCTAAAACTAACATTCCATCATCCACAATTCCTGACTGAAGCTAGAAAGTCATGCATCATCACATTTCTGCAGTTACCAAGTGGCCATGACTTAATCCGCACGTGATACCGAACTCAAACTGAACTCGAAGAATTGACGTAACGTTACCTCAAGATCAAAGTTTCGTGTGTTGAATATGAAATTCTGTTCAGCAGTTAACTCTAAAGCCGTAGCCCACAACTTTTTTTAAAGCCGTAGCCCCCCCCCCCATCATCCATTACTTCAGATATGGCATTTTATTTATTTATTTAGTATTTTTTTGCAGAGGAACTTAGCATTAGCTTAATATTCCAACAACAAGGCATGCCGATAGTCCCCCTCTGTCCAAAGCCGGGGAGATTGGGGCCGGGGTGCTGCAGTGCTGCCTGTGTTTATACAGCTTTAGGAGACGGCAGTTTAGCAGGTGCATGGTGCTGTAAGTACAACCGAAATCCAGCGCTAAGAGGATTAAAGTAAGGATGATATCTTTCTAGTAAATAACGCTTCGTGACGAGAGAGAGTGCAAAGAGAGGGAGAGAAAGAGATACTGAATAATGGAGCTTCCATTCTGCAGCTTCATCCCATCCGCTTTTGAAAGACAAAAAAAAAAAAGGAGAGTTTATATAAATAAAAACACAGGTGTTAAGTCCCCTGTAAACAGGAGCATTTAATGCAGTTGTATTTGGAGGGTGTGCTAAAGAAGATAAACACATTTCTAAACAGACATTTGGTTTTTTTTCACCTTTTTTTTTAAACTTTAATCCATAGCTACTGCAAGCGCATGCAAAATCAGAGTCATCACTTTGCACACCCACTGCTATTTTTCGTTCCTTCTCTCTTTTAGAGTCTGAGATTGGTGCAGAACCCACAAATTGTTTGATGTTAATATAATTGGTAGCTTTTATTGGCTCTAAGCCTGTAAGAGGGTGGGGCATGTCACTGGACTCCCCCCTCCCCACTTGTTTTATAGTCTAACCTTTGTGCTGAGCCTATGATATTTGATGATAAATGGTGTAATCTCTTGGCCTGGTGGTTGCAGCTTCTGTGGTGGCTCCTCATGTAAAGTCACACCAGGTTGGGTTGGGCTTTTTAACCCCTCCTCCCATCCCTCCAAACACGTTTTTCCACAGTTTTAACCTTGCGCATGGCCTATGCTTTTTTTACGCTGATATAAATGCTAGAATATGGTCTCTTAGCCTGGTGGTAGCAGCTTTAGTAGGTGGGTGGCCGTGTAGTGTCACAACACTGAGCCCAGTGTGGCACATTTTGACCATGAAAGCTGAGCTTTTCTTTTTATTACAGAGACTCCCAGTGCATGAAAAAAAGCCCTTGCTGGGTATCAGTAGGCTCCTCTGAAAAGGAAAGAAAGGTTATCGCACTCGCGCCATGTCAGCCCGGATAATAAGGCTGAACACCTGGGGCCTGGTCTCGATGGCCAGCCTTTTGCTCCGCCTCCTCTCTCAATTCCCGCCATCCCCTCCCTCTTCTTTGCAACCCCCCCCCCTTTTTCTCCTCTTTTTAATTTCTTAATTCCACAGAGGCACCCTGCATGACTACCTGGGGTCCTTAGTTGCTCACTCATGGGGAGCGAAGTGCTGGATGTTTACACCTGCTAGGTCCTGCTCAATGCCTGGGGGTGGGTTAGGGCGGCCCGACTGGCTCCGCCTCCCCAACCCTTCTCCCAAAGGGAACAATCGGCCCGTAGCAGGCCATCAATGGGCTCCCCAGCTGGGAGCCGGGGCTCATTGAGTGGAGAGCGCTTGAGGAGAGTGGAGGGGATGGCGAGTCGGGTGACTCCAGTGGCCAGAGAGTGTCTGGGTGGGGTATACTGCTGATTCCTACACGCCGACCGCCTACAATGAGGGTAATTCCCAAACTGCTGAAGTGGAGAAAGGGGGCGGCTCTTGCTTGGAGTATGTACCAGAGACTTGAGGGCTATGAAGAGGTGTCTGTTACATAGTGGCTCAGATTTAGGTGCAGGGACTATATTGTATGTACACAATAGATGCATGTAAAATATCCTACATATATATGAAATGTGTTCAATATGTTTGATACTGAAGTAAATCACATGTAGTGAAGTCAATTTAAATTGCTAATTTACATTATGCACCAACATATAAATATGCAAAAAGACCATTACACAACAGTTACATGATGAATTACAAATCCATTTGATTTAAAGTCTCCATAGGCAAGTCAGCATTTCTTATTCAAGATTCAAGATTCAACATTCAAAACGTTTGTAATATGTACAGTAGAAAAACACATTTCTCAGTGCAATTAAATTCTTACTTTGCTGTCGACACACATGTCGATGTTTAAGTTAAGAGTTTTCATATAAAAAGTTAGTAAATACTTGGAAGTGTAATGTGCAGATATACTGTATATTAACTGTGCTTTTGCATATTGAAGGGAATGTGCAAAAGAGTTTAATGTGCAAAAATGACAGTATGAGGTAGATGAAGGAGATGTGCAAATAGAGCTTAATGTGCAAAGAATTTCAGTATGAGGTGATGATGCCCATTAATTATACTCCTGTCAGCTGTTAAGGAATATAAAATCTTATAATAAAAATGTGCCAGTCCATTACCATGCACAGTCTTGTTTAATTTGGTAAAACAAGCCTTTACAAACATCAACACTAGTTCCAATTTTAAGCCATAACAAAATACACCCGTTTTGATTTTCAAGCATACATGTAGTACAGACTGAAAGTTTTGAATCCAGATGTTGGGCAGAATTTCTCCCCTCGTTACTAGGAGCTACGAGCGAGAAATAATTAAAGAAAGTGAGAAGAGTCATTTTGAGATCTACACAATGGGACCTAGGAGGGTTAATGATAACACTATCACACGGCTGAAGTCTTCAGTGGCAAGACAGCTAGGTTACTGCTGTTATTACTCCCGTTTCATTATGTGACATGATAATTATAGGTGAGCTTATGTGCTCAGACCTCACGTCTTAATGGTTGGAAAGCTGTCAGTAACCACTTGAGGCTTGTCAAGAAACATTTAGTGTGGGACAAATGAAGCCGACGTGGGCAGCCTTCCAAAACCTCAGTCAGCTGGGACACGTTTTTGCTCAGTCACACTCTAATTCGGCTGAATGTGTTCATGCAGCATACAACCACACTGAAAAAAATGCTGCATTGGTTTTTCAGAGATATTCTTTAAGAATACCTACATAGGTGCTTCATGGCACATGCATTAGCATTAAATTATGCAATTACAAGCAGCATTTGAGTATTTATCAACAGCTAGTGCCAGAACATTTCATGAAGCAAATGCCATATTTATTATATTCAGTTTATATAACTGCTATGAAACAACCTTACCAGAGAAAGGAACGGATGTCTAGTTTACATCATATACCAGTTCTTTGAAAGATCCCCCCTAACTAAAGTAATACTGGAATGTATCTATGAAAATTACTTTGAGAGCAACAAAACCTTTCATGGAACTGGTATGTGGGACATAGTGTTCTGAACTAGGCCCCTTGATGCTTTTTAACAGTGTTATATTTTTAATGTTACTTTAGTAACATCTTGATATCAATCCAATGCGATACACTTCAAAAAACATCTTATGTCATTTTGCCCATATTGACATAACCTATTTAGGTAGTGTTTTTTAACCTTTTGAGAAGTACAATCATAAATACTATGTAGGATTAGAACAGAGTTTTACTGGCATAAAACATACTTTCCAAAATAATTCAGCTTTTGTGGACTCAGCATGATTGAACTGAATATTGTTTAAAACAGATTCAATTATCCATGCACTTCTGACTTTGTGAGCAACCTATGTGAGAACTTATGCACTTATACTCATGCACATAATGAACTATTCAAAACGATTAATCACAGACTTCTACAGGCAAAATCCAGAGTTGAGCTGCAAGTATTCATATACACATTACTAGGATTCATAGACATAAAAGTTTTCAGTGAACTTATATATCATTAGAATACATGCTATGAGCTAGGCTGCAGCTGTACCTTTTTAATTTTTTGTGGTCTTGTAAGTGTGAGTGAAAATCTCTAATTGTATAAAACCCAGAATACATATATTTTCAGCACAATTAAGTGTATGAGGAACAAAGAAACAAAAGAAGTTATTTGCAGGAAATGGTAGACTTGACATGCAACATTCACACTGTGGCACCATTTTTTCTTTGCAGGATGAATGAGATACAGTCAATACCACGACTGTATCTCAGACTTTCTTTGCTAACATAATGTAATTTTTTACTTCTGTACACAACTTTTAACCTGTGTCAGAACTGAAGATGACAACTGGACACCCAAAACATAAACTGAAAGTAATCACACAGACGTCATGAGAAATTTAGCCACAGAGGGGTTAATTAACTTTTAATCACATTTCTGTCACCTGCAGCGTGAATGATATGTGGCCTCATTCTAAACTGCATACAACCACACTAAATGGTGTGTGAAAATCGTACGCCACCATTAACAGTGCATTCAGAATAGTATGTGAAGTATGAAAGTAGGGTTGATTTGGGATGCAGCATGTGGCAAAGCAGTTGGTGACACTTATGCATGTGATTGGTCCAAGCCAATGTATAAGGTTGCACTTACATTTTGCACTTAAATTGTATTTAAAGCATAAATAAATATATCCAGATAAATGTAAAGAGAAAAGTGTATAACTTGGCATCAGACTGTCATCTCAGGTTTTTCTTTTTTCGCACCTTCCAGGCTCCAAGGTACGTTTGGGCTGATTAATGTTACTGAATGGTAGAGGAGTTAATCTAGGTTAAAGTTTTTTTATATGTGAAATGAACCAATCATTGTTTCAGCTAACAATGAAGATCTAGAATTAAATAGGGTTAAATAGGTTCTTCAGTGCTTATGCATGCGTGTATGCGGCCTTCCGATCGAGTGTCACCAAATTTTCTGGAATATTATTTCCACATAAATAGTCTATACATAACCAACACAAGTTTGTCTGTCTGTCCACCAGTTTTTGGCAATATCTGTGCTGATGTAATATATTTTATTCAGGAAATAATAAAATGATCCACATGGAAACGATGAGGAAACCCGTCTTTAAAAAGCGGGCACCTCGAACAGAAGTTACCGAAATAGCACAAGGTGTTTCTTGTGGAGCAGCGACAGATTCATGACCCAAGCTAATTTGGTCGCAGCCCCAGTAATGCCCCCCTCCCACCATTGATGTCTCTTTCATAACTTTTTCCCTGGCACACACATAGACTGCACACGCACACCTCTGTGAACTACAAGCGGTTCTCTCTCCTCTGCTTTAAAATGGGTTGACAGTGCTCTTTAATCCACTGGGTTTCAAAGGTGCTCTCCTCCGTGAATACAAAACACACAGGTTTCTGAACTTTTGATCATGGTTGAAGGGGGAAAGAAGAGCAAAAAAGCATCTCTCAATGAAGTCTTCACAGGCCGGGTTCAGTCAAAGTTCATGCTAGGTCTTTGTGCCTCTCATCCAGCCATAAGACTGATTTTCTACCTCACTGGAAACAAGGCAAAGCAGCAACAAGGCTGCCCCAAAGCCCAATCTGTAAGATCTACACTTTTAATCAATCTCAGCTGCAACTCACATGGCACATTTCCATGATGCCACTTAAGATTACAATTGCATTAATCGTGCTTTAAATGCAACCAGCGATTGACATATAGGCCTGCATGCTTCGCCCACGTGTCTCTCATAGCCAACTTGGATGGTCACTAAATTAGGGAACAGAGCACATGATTTTCATTCGATTACTTAAAACATGTCAAACCATTTGATTATTGCTACATGTTAAATTATGCTACTCACTTATAGACAGGAGCTGGTTAGCATTAGCATAGCTAGCATGACAACGGCTCTGCCCGCCACAGAATAAGTCTGATTCTATATCTAACCGAGGCTCCGACACAAGTTTAGATGATAATGCTTAAATCTGAGGGGGGAAGTTAAGTATTGGGGGGACAGAAAAGCCTGTTCCATTGTATTTAGATCTTTGCCGCGCTCGGTGAATGTTAGGTTAGTTGAAAGTTTTCTATGGTTGGCCTAGCTCTTAGTCGAGGAGGCACTGTCATACACTTTTTCCTGGCCCTCCTTTACCTCACTTTTACCAGGACATGAGATCACCAATCAGTGAACCCCCTTGTAACTGACAGAATATGTTTATTTGGCCGTTAACTTCGTAGATGTGGATTAGAAATTTGACTCATATTTGGGTGCTACACGGTGCCACAGTAGGTAGAACCCTCCAGGGTTGGGGTTTCGAATGTGGGTTCTGGCCTTGTGTGTGGAGTTTGCATGTTCTCCTTGTGGTGATGTGGGTTTCTCTCACAGTCCAAAGACGTGCTTCAGGTGAAATGGGGCTTTTAAATTGACAGTGTGTGTGTGAGTGAATGGTGTGTGCCCTGTGCTGGGCTAGGGGTCACATCCATTGACCCTGGGATAGGCTCCGGGTACCCACGACCCTAAAGACGTTTAAGAGGTTAAAGAAAATGTTTGAGATTTGGATGTTCTTCAAACTTCACACTCATTAACAAAACTAGTCATTCAAATAACCCTTTTTGGTGCCTTTTTAATTATAAGCATGTACCAAGTTGGACAAAATTGTCATGGCTAACTGAAGCTAGAAAGTTTCGAAACAGCATTGATGAATCTGCCACCATGCTGATGCACCATATGTTACCTCTATTATATGACACATATGCACAAAAAATTATGTAAAATGAATTATGCATTTTTAATTGTGAGTATTATGAGTTGTAATGGGATTTTGCAGACAGTCTATAAAGCTTGTCCAAACTCATGGCAGTTGCTATGAAGGAATGTATTTGTGGGCAGGGCATGGATAGGTCAGCTGGGACTAACGTATAGCTCACATTGAGACAAAACTCTAAATATTTTATAAACGTAGCTTAACAATACCTTCCTTCCATTTCTAACACATTTATCTGAGACATAAAACATGAAACAGTTTAGCACTGCATCGATGGGATCCGACCAACAGGTTTCTGCTCCATATGCTAATCTCATTGCGTAATGACTGCTCATAGGGTGGCCTAGTTAATGAGGTTCATTAATAAAATGTAAGGAGGTGCTGGATTTGTCCATTAGCAGGAGCCTGCATTTACTGTAACAGCCTGTTAAACAAGTCAGGAAACGCCCCTCCATGGGAAAACAGCTGGTGTAATGATGGAAACCCTTCTCATCTTTTTTTTTTTCTACTTTCCCTCCTCCCACTTTTTGTTTATTTTTCTTCTTCTTCGACCGGTCAAGAACATCTCTAAGCTGGACGCTCTGTGGTATTTTTTTTTTCTATCCTCTCTCGCTTTCTCATGTTTGGTTCCGTGAGAATTTTCAGGGGATGACAAGTAGCGTACAGTAGCAGGAATGTGGGCTTGAGAGCGAGGGAGAGAGAGAGAGAGAGAGAGAGAGAGAGAGAGAGAGAGAGAGAGAGAGAAAGAGAGAGAGAGAGAGAGAGTGAGGGGACACATACAGGAGAGAGAGAGAGACAGAGA
>JBBPCX010000040.1:7096998-7114498 GCA_037974365.1 Hydrocynus forskahlii | reverse complement strand
CAAGCTGGAGATGAATTGGGATTTTAAATTTGATACTTTTGGTCAGGTCAGATAAATATTAGGCAGATTATGAAAGAGCTGAGAAAAAAGAAATGATTAATTGGGCGCCAAAAGAGAACCGATCAGAAAATCTTTTCTTGCTCTCCTCAAAGGGCTGGACTGGGACAAAAATTCTTACGGGGCATTTTGAGACCGGCAGACCCGGGGGGTTATCCCCCGCCTACCGGGGCCCCTCTCGTTGTCGTTCCGGCCCAGTATGCCCGATGGCCAGTCCAGCACCGTCTCCTCATGAAAGGGTCATGGAGGCCACAGGTTTTTCATCGATGTGACCTAAAATTCAAGAAGTCACTATAAACGTTTCTTTTCAACTGTAAAAAAATCATTCCAGCTGTTGCACTGCTGGACTAAAATGAAAAGTTGAACGTTTATCACAATCATGTAACATTTAACCTTCCAAAAAATGTCTTTGATGATTTCTCGACAAGGCAGATGTACTCCTTGGGCCCAGCCCAAACTGGGATGAATCTCAGACATCATCTATTTTTCTACCTTTTCTTCTATTTTGGATGGGGGAAGGGGGTGGGGTTTTGTGGAGGGAGGCTTTAAAACATCACTACATCTCTCGTCCAAATGCTTCAAAAGATTACAAGAGTGAGTCCTGGAGGCATAGTTTTTAATAAAGCGCGGAGTGAGGGTGTGTGTGGAATTTGACTGCAGACTTTTCGAGAATGTTTATTAAGGGGGTGTCGAGGAGGTGTTGAAATGTCTGAGGGGTGAGAGGGCGGCAGAGAGGGGCTCTGTGGCTCTGCAGCATGTGGGCAAAGTCATCGCTTATTTGCAGATGTTATCGGGTCACGACTTCGGCTAAGCCCGGCCTTTCCCAAAAGACACACAAAAAATGCCCAGATGTTTAAGACATCACACAAGGGATCTTTAACTTTACATTTGGAAATAGTCCAAATAGGAAAAAACTACAGACTATGGGCAAAAAGGCATGTCTTACTGGACATCAGATCCAAGCAGTGTCCACTTTTCACACAGACTTGCCTACTCTCGAAATGAAAGTTTTAATAATTGGATGCAGTTATAAAATATACATAAAAAGAGACTTGGAATTCACACTTGGAATTTTAGATCTTTACAGTATGTATGTATGTATATATATATATATATATATATATGCACACCTGTTTTTCACTGTTTGAGCGAGGTCCTTTACTTCCAGTGAAGAGCAATCTTAATGCTTCAGCAAACCAAGACATTTTGGACAACATCATGCTTCCAACTTTGTGGACACAGTTTGAGGAAGATCCTTTTCTATTCCAGCATGACTGTGCCCCAGTGCACAAAGCAAGGTCCATAAAGACATGGGTGGATGAGTTCAGTGTGGAAAAACTTGACTGACTGGTACAGAACCCTGACCTCAACCCCATCCAACACCTTTGGGATGAACTGAAATGGAGATTGTGAGCCAGACCTTCTCATCCAACATCAGTATCTGACTTCATAAACGCTCTACAGAATGAATGGGCACATACATATATATCTAAATGGATAAAGATCCCCTTTGCTGAAGAAGAGCCACAACCTCAGACTCGATTTTCATTAAGAAACAGCTCTATAAACTGCAGATTTTATTCATAAAGGTTTTATTTCAAGGCAGCTGAATTGTTTCTACAGGCTAAGTTCTAAGTTTTCCAATAGCATCCGAAATATTAATCATTTTAATCAGGCATAACTGGCTGTTTGTTGATGAGAATAAAGACATGCCTTTTCAATGATGCTTACTTTGCTATTTTTTGTGAATTAAAAAGTGAAAAGACATTGCTGTTTAGATGTGTATAGATTTTAGAGTGTAATGTAGATGTAAAGAATTTAATTGTGAATTTCCTTTTTTTTAGTCCTGGAAGAAATGTATAGATGAGAATTTGTTTTCGCTTCTTGCAGCGACGAAGTCTAACTCTGGTACGATGATGAGTACTGAACTTTGCCGAACACAGCTGTTTCTTTTTCCTTTTCTGCTGGATTTTTTTTGTAAATGGATCCAATTCTTCCTTTTAAAGACAACAGCCTAATAATGTCCCTTAGTGCCAAATACTGAAGGACTTCCTCATCTTTGGCATCCTTGGGAACGCTGTCTTCTCTCACCCACTTTTTTCTCACAACACTCGAAGAAGGCAATTACTCAAACTGGGACTGACTCAGCCAGAAGTCCACTCTAAAGACCAGGGGATGGTGAGAAGTTATGAAAGAAAGACAATAAAGTGGCGTTCTGAGGTTTAACAGACAAACATGCAGTCGTGAGAAGGTCACTGATTACTGCCAGAAGATCTTGGAGAAAGCTTCGGGCTCTCGCCGAGATGAATGTTTAGCCTGGATTTCCGCACTTCACTTCCTGTTTAATACATCGGGCTATGAGAATCTTATAAATGCCTGCTTGTAATAGAGGCATGGGCGTGTATAAAACCAGGCATGCATCCATTAAACAATCTTCAGGAATTAGATATTGGAAGGAAACTATCAGTCTAAAGAATCTCCTCCCTGACTCCCGCTCCCTCTCTCCAGCAAAACGCATATCACAAAACACAGATGGACCTCTTCAGTCCCAAATTGGACATAGCAGTTTTAGCACAGTCCAGCGTTACTGTACCACTGACTTATTCGTACTGTTACAGACTTGTATATTCAAAACAGTAATGTTACAGGAGAACTGAGAAAAAAACGCAGTATGTAACAAAGTAATTTTGGGCCATTTCTACTGGTCCATTCATTCATTTTTCGTAACCGCTTAATCCTTACTAGGGTTGCGGGTACCCGAAGCCTATCCCGGGGTCTACGGGCGCAAGGTAGGGACTCACCCTGAGCGGGGCACCAGTCTACCGCTGGGCAAACACACACACACCATTCATTCACACACTCTCACCTACGGTCAATTTAGAATCCCCAAATCACCTGACGTGCATGTCTTTGGACTGTGGGAGAAACCCGAGACCCCAGAGGAAACCCACGCCACCCCAAGGAGAATATGCAAACTCCACACACGAGGCCAGGACCTGGTTTCAAACCCCCAACCCTAGAGGTGTGAGGCAGCTACCCACTGCACCACCATGGGGCCGTTCTATTGGTCTATTTACCATAAAATTACATAAAACATGACACAACGACAGAAAAATGAGGAATCGAGATGACAGCAACCCTATACATGCATTTTTTGTTTCTTTGTTTTTACAGTTTTGTAAGCCCAACTATAATCAATATACAGTGAAGTAAAAGTGAAGCCAATATTCTTGAGGGGTTGATTTGCCATCAACAAAGGATAAGACATTATCCCTCTTATCACCATGTTTTAGTATACAAATGTATGACATTTGGAAATGATGGGTTCCTTTAGGCCTGTTTTACACTTGCAGTGTTATTTGGAAATTGAATGGTAATGGTTAGATGTGAAGATCTGAATCAGAGTCACTCCTTAACTCCTGTTAAATCTGATCAATATGTTGTTGGGAAAACAGCAATGGCAAAGTGGAATGTTTCTGCAACACTTTTGTTTTTACACAGTTTTATGAGTGAAAACATCACAAGACCATATTTTGGACATCATTCTGGATAGAAACAGCAGACTACTTCATGCATGGTTGCTGTTAATCAAAAACGACATGGCGTGGCAAGTGAAGCAAAGTGTTTCTGCGACTCCGGATGAATCTTCCAAGAGAAAAAACGTCACTGAAGTGTATTTCTCTACATGATTCAGAAATGAAGGCACTGTCGGTCATTCTTGCTGAGGAATGGGACTTTCATTTAATGGCATGTATGGATGTATTTTACTGGGATGGATGCATACTATTTGAGAGCTTCATGTGTGAATGAGGCAAAGGCTTAATATTACCAGTAAAAGTAGCCCAGTACAGTCCCACTATTAGACTGCTGGCTTGCCTTGTTTAAGGAGTGACTGTTGGCTACAGCTAGGGATACCGGACAATAGCTGATACAGTTGTGATCTCCTGCTTATCCAAGCTGATCCTTGCCACAGGCTGCATTCATGTTTGGTCTTGTTACTGTATACCTGATGCATTATAAATATTTAAGACTAGAAATGCTCAGATAAAGCCGAGCAAAACCACCGACGCCTGGCCACAGCTGTAAATATGTCAAAGTCTGTGAAGCATTTAGGGAGTTATGTGGGTAGTATGGTAATGTGATATGTTTAAATGCAACATGTTTCGCTATAATAATTATCATGTGGCTTTTTAAAAAAATGCACTGAGCCAATATATGACTAACAATGCAGCATGAGCGCGACTTCCTATTGTTGTTGTTGACAAAATGTTGAAGTTGACAAACGAGCTTGCCACATCTGCCCCATTTCTTTAATAATGCTCTTTTGCAAAAGCAAGGGTTGTCATCCATTATGGATCAAGGACCTGAACTGATTTTTTTTGTGCATGTGTGTGTGTTTGTTATGAGCACAATGTCAGTGTGCACAAGTCAAGGGGAAAAAGTCCTTTGTCTTTCATTCCGTTAATAAACACGGGGCGTTAAATATTTCATCCGGCAGCGAGCGCCGAGCTGCACTTCGGTGTTTGTTGGTAAACTCGGAGGCCTTGCCGTTTTGTAACTTATTTAACAAGAGCTCCGTTCTCCTGAAAGCGCTTCCACCCTGAGGAGAGACGTTTCCACTCGACTTTGTGTCTGTCTATTAATAAATTAGCCATTCTGTCACACTCCGCAAATGAAAGATTCAATTATTCACAGAAAGCGATGCATAATTCCTTCGACTCTGTTTTAAAGCAGCCTATGAATAATTTGGCTATTTTACTTTTGGGTAATTGAGGCTATAAATCTAATGGCGGGCCCTCCGAATGGGCTCACACACTGACTCACGGTGCAGGAAACAAGCGTGAGTGTGCGGTTCCTGTGCTGGCTAAATACTAATCAACAGCATTGTATATGAATATGCATGCAGTGTTGGGCTTGTATTTCTTATTGGAATATAAATCACTCACTTATTGGCAAGGAGTAGGGAGGAGAGAGAGAGAGAGAGAGAGAGAGAGAGAGAGAGAGAGAGAGAGAGGGAGAGAGAGAGTATTTCCTCTGGCCTTTTTCCCATGCTTAGTTAGTGATTGGGGGGTATTGCATTAATCAGTGGGAAACATCCCCTCTCCCCCCTCCCCCCCCCTCCCCCTGTACTACAAAGGGAAGACAAGTGAGAAAACTGCAGCTATGGTGATGCTGCTCATTGCCATATGGCTCTTATGAGACAAAACTGCTTTATTTTATTCATTTCCTGTGTATTTTTTACCTTTTTGTTTCCCTCTGATGCTTGCATGAAAGAGACCCACTGTTGACCCACGTGGGCTAAAAATATGATTTATTTATTTATATTTATCATGGTGATTTTTTGCTAAGACGTACAGTTTTAGTAAAAAAGGAGGGGGGAGTGAATGGGAATCTTTACATTATTTTTAGTGTTTTAGGGAAACACTGCTGCCTTCCATGCTCAGCCGCTACCCCTGTAAGAGTCCATGGACAAGACTCCTCATTCTACACTCCAAAGACATAAATGTAATCAAGTGTAAATCCAGTGTAAGTGTAATTTATTTCTAAAAACGGTTATCTAGAGTTTGAAAGGCTCTGTATGAAATAAAAAGTGGGTCTTCCGTGGAATCACACCTAACAACACTTTCTGACATGATTATTTTCAAGAGGGTACAGCTATGTTATTGTATATTTATTGCTTCACTAATGCAAGAGCATAAACAGCATGGTAAAGAATTAAGAATATTTTCCCACTTTATCTGAAGAGCTTCTTGCAGCTTATCTACACATTTTCAAATTATTACCTAACTATCTAAATTACCCTCAGCAGCATTACCACCTTAGAGCTACAAAGAGACCAGACTTAAGCTTAGAATCAAGGGCAGGATATAGATTAAGGTTAGGGTTAAGAAAAAGTGGGGTGCACTTAACAGATATTCAGCTGAATGTAAAGGACAGTTTAGCATCTATAAAACATTTATGTTCAAAGTTCAAGTAAAGTAAGACTGAATATTATGCTCCCAACATACACACAGCTGAGCAGTTGTCTTATTCATAGGATGTTTAACTAGATAGAAAGATGTTTAACTAGATAGAAACCATTTGTCTGCTAAAAACCCACACTTCTTAAAATAAATATAAAACAAACATGCTAAACCATTCCCAAATCTGACCTCGAGTATTTATAGTCACCAGCTATAACCTGCCTAGGCTAGTCAATCCTTCATTAAAGTAAATCTGGAGCTTCTGATGGAATTGAACAAATCAATGCAACGACTGGAGTGATCCGAGGTTCTAGAAGTCAGAAGTTCTTCTGATTGTTTCTTTCAAAAAAGATACTAACAGCTTTTTTTCAGCCAACAAAATGTTGTGATTTACTGCATTTATGTTCATATTTGTTTCTTCTAATGATTTATTGCTTTTTTGTACAAGCAAAAAAAAAAAAAACACTGCTGAGACAAGTTGTTTTGTCCGATGCCTCAAACTTTTGCAGTACCACTTATGCATAAATATATGTGTATACTGCCTAATTCACATTTAAGAACACACATTAGTAGAACTCTCAACTGATTAGCGAGAACCTGGAGAAACAGGATGACTTGGACAAAACCAGACATGTTCCAATATCCATATCCATCACTTTCTCAATCACACACACACTTCACTGCACTTCCACCCTGGCTGTCTCAATTAACCCATGCTTAATCTTGGACCTCCCGTAGCAGGCCGTATAAAGGAGCCGGGGCCGAATGGGAGATGATATCTGCCAGAGAGATTACGCTGCCACAGCCAGATCAAAGAGGCCTGGACTTTAGGCCCCGGCGATTAGCCCAAATTAAATAAAGTATGTCTGTTTAAACTTCATTAGCAGCTGGGCGTTTGCTTCAGCAGAATGGGCACAACTCAAGCGTCCTTAATTAAAAGATAATCCAAAAAGATCTCTCCCTAATCTCCTCCCAAAATATGCTTCTCCCCCCTCTCTTTTTTTCCATCAGGGAGTAAAAGTCACTCAACAAGCTCATAAGGTGTTTTCATTGGCCGTGAAAGAGCCCGAGCGAGGTCCTGGCAGGGACTTTCTTAATCACACCAGTCCAAACAGTGACGGGAGAGAGAGCAGGAGAGCAAAGCAGTGAAAGGGAAGCAGGGGTGGAGGGACAGAGAGCCAGAGAGAGAGAGTGAGAGAGAGACAGACAGAGACAGAGACTCTTCCTGATAACATCAATTTAGCATGCTATTATCTAAAATGGTGGGATACCACACTCCTGCACAGTCTGACATAAATCTTAGAGAGCTGGGGGGACATTGAATATGCATGAGCTGAAACTGATATGACACTGCTGGCACATTAATATTCCTGTCACTGGAGGTTTTCAAACTTTCAAGTGGATGACTTGAGCGAAGCCAGTCTGGAGTCGCTCTAAAACAGGGCCAAAAGAACATGATCTATAATTAAAGATCTACAAGCCTGTGAACTCTGGCGGGAGAAAGAGCAGAAGAAGAACGAGGCTGTTGACTCCGGATCACTCTGGCGAATCCACGTGCAAATAAAGAGAAGAAAAGGCCTCCAGACGGTTCTTAAGGGAGAACAAAATCTATATAAAATGATTGTTTATCTAATGTTTTTCCATTTGAAATAGTGATGCAGCAGAGTCAGACAAATGAAGGAAACACATTCCACACAAGTTTAATGATGACGTGAAAGAACAGTCTTTACGTTCCACTAAAAACATTCAGAGCGACGGTCGTTTCAAAAACTGTTATGTAAACGAGACCTACAGGTGTAATGAACCGTCTGAAAGGTTATAACCTCCTCATAATGTAAAAGTTCTAACTCCAAGCCTCTAATCAGTGATGACCAATTCCAGGACCCTCTTCTTTTTCAGTCTTCCAGTCAAGTGTTACTACTCTTGATCAACTTTTACTGTATAGCATTGCAAATTTTTCACCAAAATATTTGGAATTTGAAGCCCCACATAGCTATATCCAAAAGTTTGGGCACTTCTGGTCAAATTACAAGCCGCCAACTTGGCAAAGTTGGAATTTATTATATTTGTGATGTTGCCTACTTTCATATTAACACACATACATCCACTTACTCAGCCTAAAGCAGTTTAGCCATGCTCATTCACACAATAATTTGACTGTTTCAGCCTTGACTACTCAGCAGATAAGGCACAATGCAGGGCAGCGTTTCAGAAAAGAGACTGTTTACATATGCAGTCGTATGCAAAACTTTGTTCTCTCCTGGTCAAAGCATGCTTGCTGAACTCAAAATAAGTACACATCCTCTATAGATATCATATTTCTGCGATATATTTTAATGCACAATTACTGTTTAACTGCTTCATTTAAAAAGATAAAATGTGGTATGTGCAAAGGTTTGGTATGTTTTTTAATTTATATTTATTTTTTGCCAATATGTTAAACAGAATTAGCAAAATTTGCTGCAAAATGTCATATATATATATATATATATATATATATATATATATACAGAGAGAGAGAGAGAGAGAGAGAGAGAGAGAGACATTGAATCTCAGTCATAATGTTGACTCAAGTTATGAATGCATTATTGAATCAGATGTTTGATGATAATCAGTTTTGAAAAATCTGTGAACTAAATTAGTTCTTCATTTCATCTGACGTGCTTGTCTATGGACTCTGGGAAGAAACCAAAGTACCCAGCAGAAACTTACATGGACGCAAGGAGAACACGCAAACTCATTCAGGACCCTCGACCAGCCTGGCTGGGAATCAAACCAAGGACCTTTTTGCTGCAAGGCCACAGTGCTACCCATCCCTCCTCGTACAAGTCATATAAAATACTAATATATTATAGAAAGACACCCATTCATGCATGTTGTTTCTGCATGTATTTTTTCATGTTTTCTATGACTATATCCTCATCCTTTGGGTCTATAAAGATTTTGTGTTATCACATCAGGTCTTGCAGGACCTGCCTTGTGATTGTGTCTTGGACTAAGGGAGGCCAAACACTTTGCATGCAGGCCTGAAAAAGACTTGTAATACCACTGCTATTTCCACCATGCCACACACACATCAGCACTGAATCAAAACTTAACCCCAAAACTCGCATTTGTTGGCCTCATTGCTTCTTATCTGCATCACAAGATTTCCCCCTCTGCTTGCTAAGTAACGCTGCAGTCTGAGTAGCCAGTCAAATTGCTCACTAACCCTATAATGAAGGTTTGCCTCACATTTCTTAAACTAGAATTTAGGATTAGTCGTGCCTGCCTGGTGTTTATATTTATGACTATAAATTGCATGCTTTGTGCCGCCAAAACAAATCAGTCTGTCCTGGAGTTCCCCCATCTGTTTACCATCCTCCCTCACTCTGCTGTATTTTTTTTCACCCTCTTCTCCTCCCTCGCTGCCATCGTTTCATCCGAAGGGAGGACTGAATTTGACCTCTTTGCAAGGACATCATCAAAAGTGGGATGAGAGTTTGTGCTTTGGGAGCAGTATGACTGTGTGGTTTGTTGTATTGTTACTATAAAAGGGAATGGATGAGTGCGCTCCTTGAGATGCATCGAGTCAAAGTGGGTACGGGTTGCTGAACTTTCAGTAAAACTGTTAAAGTTGAAGTTGAAACTGCTGGCTCTCGCAGTTTTTTGTCACTTGAGGAACTTCTAAACTAACAACATGTGCACTTTTATTGTATACCTGCAGGAACGGATTCGGAGCAGAGCTCACCAGATATCTTCTAACGTTTGGATAATATGAAAGATTAAAGATCCTTAAGAAGAGTTTGAGACAGATAAATAAAGGATTCGCCCTGAGAATAGGATAAGAGGCAAGACTCAGGCAGACAGGCGAGGCTCTTTAGATTTATCGCTGCGCTGAAGGGGTCGAGCTGGACACCCTTGACATGTTGTTTACAATGAGCCTCCCAGGCTCCCTAAGCCATATTACTGAATCTCTACACAGCACTATTCAGATCGATGGAGTTCACCTGGATCAATCTTCTCCGGGATTACATCTGCGATATGAACCTGGCGAGCGAGGTGTTTCTCCACGGCGCATGCAGACAGACGATGTAACCTCAGTAGTAGTGACAGATCTGAAAGCAGAGTCCAAATTGACGTGTAAATAACTGACCGAATGTATGAGTGGAGAAAAGCAGAGGGCACTTCATCCAGAGTTATGGCAATGAAAGGGAAACGCAGGTTACCATGGCGAAGTGCTGCGGCAAGAGCACGAGAACACAAGAGACGGGGCGAGAGAGATACCCATCAGCCGGATTGTTAACAGACATATTTCATAAATTGATCTGGCTCGCACAACAGAAGTGCCAGAGCAGGCACACAGCCTGACCTTGACCATCTCTTAAGCACACCAACCATAAATAAATAAAACCACGCTCCTTTGACAGGTACTGCCCATAGCTCGCCCTCTTTCTCCATGTCTGTCTTATTCCCTCTCCCATACACACTCGCCTTTGTTTGGAATGTTTGTGAGCAGTCTGGCCATTCATCATCGGGGTGCCATATTCCACCCCATCGTCACCCCCTCCTCTCAAATGTATCCATTTTGTCCCTCCTTGAAGACTCCCCACAGCCTGAAAAGCTGAGCACAGACTCATCCGGAGGTCAACGCTGGAGAGATTGCTTTTTCTTGCCCTTTTATCTCCACCTCCCCTTCTTTTCGAGGCAACTTACTGGAACAAAACAAAAGAGCTCATGCTTCAAAAGAGGCTAGGCTTCGAACATAAAAGCACGCTTCATATGCGCCTTCGTTTAAAGCATCCATATCCTACCTTTTCTTGTGTTTCTTTTTTTCCCCACTTGTGTAGCTTGATGTACCAAAACTGGTCGTAATTCATTTGTACAAGACCACTTTTCAATCCCTCTTTCTCTCCGTCAGATTAAAATGTACTAATAATGTGATAACCTTCTAAACCTTACATTAACCTGCCCAGAACTTTCATAAGCAGACATTCTCCTGACCTAGAAGATCTAGCATGTAAGGCATGGCCCCGGATCTGTGGATCAGCTAAAAGTGGGTTTAACCTTCCCCTAATAATACCAGCGTGCCCAGCAGCAAGGCGCTGAGGTCAGTCTTTTGAACAGAGAGCAGAAATCTATCCCGCTGGTCCACGTAGACCTCCGGACACTCCAATTCTCTCGGTTTTTTTTCGCCGCTTGCTGTTAATTTAGTGAGTTGGCGGATCCTGCCCGTGTCAGCAAGCTGAACTGAATGGCCAAATGTCACGGCGGTACAATGGCTAGAGAGGACTCGTCAGCCAAGCCTGTATCGCTACATGGCAGCCGCACAGGAAGATAATAGATTAATTTCATGAGTGTCAGGGCCCTAGAGCACAGTAGCTTTCCTATTTTTTTCCCGTTCTTATTCTAAGAGAGGTAGGACAGTAAGAGGTTTTCGGTGGATGGCAGAAGTGCAGGGAGACAAAAGCTGTATCAGTTGGAATGGCGTATGCATGGAGAGGGTACCACAACCTTAGCAGCGCCCTCAAACTGTCATTACAGCCAAAAATGCTGACATTCAGTCCAACAAGAATGTGTTGTTTGATGCAAACTGCCCATATCTCGGAGTAGTGGCCATTCATTGTTGTAGCCTATGATAGTGGTCATCTTACAAGGACGACCACTATTATAGTAATGATGCAGTAAAAGGCCTTGGAATTCAAATCAGGGCATTTTTCTGGGTATGGGTCTCTTCTATGCCACACCATCAATCAATGGTGCTACACTTCAATAGACTCTTTTCATCCCATTATGAAGACCTGGAATGTGACAGCCTCTGACGCTTTTAGAGTCTGACACAACATGCCCCCCTCCCAGAAAAGAACAAAGAAGCCATTGGATCGTTTCATATGATTGAGACGTGCTAGAAATCCTTGCATTATTATGCAGCCATGAAGCCTATCTGTTGTTGAGATCACGTGCATAGCTAGCATTACTGGTCCTCGCCGCTCGCCATAAAGCACATGGCTGGAATTCTTCGCCTCCTACTGCGGGATGCCACCCTGGCCAGAGCGATTTGCATGTGTGATGTCACCGCTCCATAAAAGGGCATGGAATTGCTGGACGTGGTCATTATGCGTTCCATCAATGTCCTCTATGCACTGCCTGGAGGCCACGCATTTTCTGTGGCAGGACAAAGTAAATACGTGAACGGGATACTAACGGCTGCCACCGCGTTTTCCGAGCAGCATATTTCAAATCTCCCTGCTCAGAAGCAGGCTGCGTGTAAGGCACTGCTAATAAAAGATACTTGGAGAAATGAAACCAGCTGGCTGAATCTCGCTCATCTGATAATCATGACTTTGTTGACCCCTCAGCGCCATAGGCTCTGTGGGATCTTTGAGGCACTGGCTCTTTCTCCAAAGCACAGCTTTCCCATGTTTGCCTGTGAATGTTAACTAGCCGGTCAGGGTCCTGTGTAAGGACGGCCTGGGCCTTCGCAAGGGGCACCCTGCAATTGACACAGTCAGGAGGCAAAAGAAAGGGCAAAACAAAAGTCTATTCACCACTGAATCCTCTTATGAACTCGCCCATCCCCCTCTTAAATCAAGGGGAAAGAAAGGAGAGTAAGGGAAGAAAATGAAGGGGAGAGAGAAGAAATCGAAAGTATAAAAGGTCTGGATGAAAGCCTCACGCCCATGGAGTAAGGAAAAGGGAATGACAGGTAACTGTCAGTCAGAGAACTCAGATGTCTTTTCATCTTTTGTTTTTTGACCATTTTGCTTGTGCTTGCTAATACATTCCCTCACCGTCGCTGCTGTTCGCCCAGTGCTGTCAGTTGCTGTTTATCTACAGGACTACCTCAAGACCCCTAGTGGTCTCATACTTGATGCAGTTATCAGTGGCATTGTCTTGCATGTTTTCATGGCTCTAAATACCACCTCCAATGATCCAGTTGAAACAGACCCCCTACCACGGTTGGTATAGTTCACCTTACACTAACTTTTTGGAACTACGGACCCTCTGTTTACCTTGTGACCTGCTAACAGCTCTTTATTCTGCTGCTCTATTCAGCAAATCCTTCATGTTTATAGCAAATGTGCAAAATAGAAGGGTATAAAATATACTCAAATATAGAAATGAAACATATGGATTTACTCCAAGCTAAACCAAATTACATATTGTACTGTAAACATAACAACACACTCAATAACAACTATTTTCTTGTAATTATTAAAAATGCCAGCTAACTTTTTTGTCACTTTTTATCACAAAAAGAGCATTACAAATGGCAGTGAAATGACACTGAAACTTGCATTTTGCAATTACATGTGTTGGACACCATGTTGCTACTTCTCCACAATCTTATTTGTAAGAAACTATAGATTTACCACTTAATAAATAATTGATTACAATATATACCAGTTTTCCTCTTTTGGCCCCTTTATGAATTCATGCTCGTGATTGGCCACCATTACCTGAGGATGAGAACCCTGCCGGT
The DNA here is from genome assembly GCA_037974365.1 of Hydrocynus forskahlii. Lineage (NCBI taxonomy): Eukaryota > Metazoa > Chordata > Actinopteri > Characiformes > Alestidae > Hydrocynus > Hydrocynus forskahlii. The sequence goes on along the minus strand of JBBPCX010000040.1, from coordinate 7,101,016 downwards.
CTGCATTACAGCGCGTCTATTATTGTTCTTTAACAGCCCATAAATCCGCGTGGAGATGTTTGCTAAAAGAGGAATTTGGGTCAAAGGTCACCCCAAGCTATCCTTTGGCCCCCTCTCACCAGATGGCACCCCTAACTTTCCCAGGCAATCGCGGAAAAGCCACCAGTTCAGTTCGCCCACCTCGCCACTGCTTCAGGGGCCGGTCCACTCGCGTTCCACAGTCTAAACAAAGAATCGTCTCCTTCTCTAGAAGAGTTCCATGAAGTGTAAACAGGAAGAGAAACCCAACTCCTGTACATCAGATTTCTGGAGTGCTGTGTTTCAGCAGGGCTGCCTGCAGGTGCCCTACCATAAGCAGCTTTTCACCCTTCTTTTCTTCTGTAATTTGCCCTCTTTGTTGACATATTTGTTGGCTTAATGGATTTTTACAAGATGTTTAATTTCTAATATTGCATTTCAAAGCCGAATTAGACATATTTATATTGGAATGAAGCAATATTAATGGAGAGCATAATGAAATAATCCATGCAAATCATGGTATGAATATTGATATGACTTCCTCCCACACTATGTAAATGTAAAACATTTAGAGGGTGTATATTTGAACCATGGCAGTAATTGCAGAGATTTAACTAATTTGAGCAATGTGTGCCAACAGCAGTGCAACCTCATGTACATATATGGCAATGGCACATAAGTTATTTGGAGGTCGGCTTTCGTTTGTACATACAAAGTGTTTGTTCTTAGCCAGTTCTGGTCCTTTTTAATGTTCTTCAACTGCAACCTTTGCTGAGGTTTTTAGGTCTGTATGATCATAATGGATTATATGAGAGAAACACATTAGAATAATCTACACTAGTAAACCCTACCTACTTCATACAGAGTCAGTTTCAAGAAGATGGATCTTTTACACGTTAAAGTATAAAGAAAAATTATTTTAATAAACACTTTACAGAAATTATATTAATAACACTTTACAAAGCTCATCACCATCATCATAAAACCTCATTCAGATTTTCAGATTTGTGTTTAATTAAAAAATTTTACTTATTTTTATAATTGTTGCACAGTCAGGATACATTTTACTGCGTGTTGTACTTGCATGCAACAAATCAAGAATCTTGAATCTTGAATCTTGAATGCTGTAAAATGTTTCTAGTTTTGTTGTTTCATACCATTTGATACTGTCAACTTGCTTTTACACCTTTCACAATGACTGGACCAATAGGACTGGTCTAAAATGACTTGAAATAAAATCTTGTTAAAATAACTCACATTAAAAGACCATTTTATTCTTCTCCTGTATCCTTTGGAGATACATGGGTTTGTAACAGTAGCAGTTTATCCTCAGTTGACTACCTGCATTTAAGTTTGCAACTCCAAAAGCTCGCTTGCAGTAATGCAGTTTTTTCCCCCCTTTGATTACCTCCCGTGCAAAGCAGCTTTTCCCTCTCTAATGCCAAGACAGACTGTTTTACATTTCTAATTTGTCATTTCGAGGGGAGGGGTAGTAGCTTGAATTGCCTACTCTGGGTTAAGCTCCTTATGCTCACTTATACCTTTTTAAGGATTTTGTAAGGCTGAAGAGAACAGCCCAGGTAAAAGCGGCCCACTCCCCGCACTGCCGATAAAACTAGTGTAAACAAAGGGAATGAAGCCGCTGCGTTCTGAATGCCTCGCTCAGCGTGGGGCTCTACTCCCATTCATTTAATTCAAGTTTCCCTCAGCCTAGTGTAAGCGTTCACTCCCTATGAGATCTGGAGGGAGGAAAGTGGTGCATCAGTAGTCTGCTTTCCAACAGGTTCTTGATCCCTGAGCGGCAGAGTGGAGGTAAAGCTCAGAGTGGTGTGTGTGGCTGTAAGGTGTGTGGCTGCTAACTGTGTCACTCTGATGGCAGTCAGGAAGCACCCACTCTTCCATTTGTGCCGAAGTCGCGCTCCTAAAACCAGGGCGAGCCACCAGTGACCTCTAAAAATGCCCCACACCGTCAGAAGAGCAGACGGATGGATGGTGGGTGGCAAATCAAAAAATAGAACAAAGCCTCAAACATCAAGAAAAGCCTTGATATGCACGATAGCTTTGTTTTAAGAAGACCATATATCTGATTCAAAACAAATAACCTACTGGAAACCCTTGTTTAAGTCTCCTAAGTCATAGGTATTGGCCAGTTAAGTGTGAGGTAGCAACTCAAAAGTACTAAATAATTATTTTGGTTTCATGACGGTTCTGAGGCTGAATAATCAAATTACACTGAAATCTCCAACATGTTTTATGTATTAACTGAGTAAATGCGAGCTACATTAGCCAAGATTTTAAATCAAATGATACGTATGAACTAAAATGAACTAAAACAGACTAAATTACACTGAAATGCTTCTAGCAATTCAATGATAAATTACATAAAATACCTTTGGTGATAAGTACTAACTTTCTATTATGTAAGATACTTTGCTACTTTGATACTTTGTTCTCATTCAGTAAACTTTGTAAACCTTTGTAAACTCTGGATAACTGTTAAGTGCTAAAATGTTTGCTATACACTGCAACACTGCTAGCTTGTGAAGCTCCACTGAAGCAAGTGTCTTTTTGATGTGAGTAAAAAGCATGTTTTAGAGAAAAGCTCTGAAAATAGTTCGCTGCCAGACGAGGCCAGTGATGACAAAACCAGTGATTCACCGACCAGTCCGTCATAGACCATAACCTAGAGCTTCCAGATGGCTTGGTTTCATAACTGTGTAACCTACTGACATCCGATTGATGTTGTAAAAGATCTGTGGCCGCACATAAACAGGTAACATTCCAGTTGGTTCAACTCGCTTGTCATTATGTACTGCTACGTGCTATGTGAACATGTATAAGATTTAAAAGCATGCTGATAGTCTTCATTCCACAACAACCTTCCAGACACAATAGTAAGGACGGCCCCAGCATGGGAAGATCGTAATAGTGCACAATACTTTATTCTGAGAACATGGAAACTGAGAAAACAAACAAAAGCCGAAGAAATATGCCCTGTGAGGAAATGCAGCATAGAGGAACAACTTGCAGGTTATGAATATAACGCAAACTCCGCTGGGACATTCGGGGCCAGAGGGTTTCCGATAAAATGCCCAAGTGAAAACATACAGTCCAGATTCTGCGAGCAAGCCTTTCCATCTGAACGCTTAGTGTATTGTGGAAAGCATCAGCACATCTGCTTCTACTCCCACCAGCCTCAACTCCAGGTCACACAGCCCTATATGAGCACACTTTGGCCTTGGTAAAAATGTTTGAAGGATTTTTATACAAGGATAGTGACTTTGAGATTCTGTGAAGCAAAACAAACACTGGTATTCTCTCAGTTCTAGGAAGAGCGCTACAGAGAAAGCGAGAGCACTTTGATCGAGAAGGGCAAAATAAAGACATCAGAACTGTGATTGATGAGTTTTGCTAGCAGACAGGAAAAAAAAAAACAAAATGTGAGGGTCAAAACGATGAGATGTAACTCGAAGTTCGACACAGACCTAGCCTTGGAGTTTCAGGAAAGTTATTCCCCAGACTTGAGGCTTCGGCGGGAGACCCAGCCTAAACAGAGATGTATAATTTACACTGCACATCATCACACAGGAATATTCTACTAATTCAGAACTAATAACCCTAAGTAACCCAGTGTTTCAAGAAGTTTTCAGGTTGTGAAACCTAAACACCGGGGAACTGCAGGGTGGTGAAGTTGAGAAATTAGGGGCCTCTTGAATTTAATCAATATCTTGGCCATGGAGGTGAGATGTGCTGCCAGAAGGACTGGCACTCGCAATGCATCTTACTCACAAGCCATACAGGGAGAAAGAGAGAGACAAATCAGCCTCTTTAGGAGAGGTACTTTGACCAATAGGGACAGACTGGCCTGGAGCCTAGTTAGACATGTATGGAATAAAAGGTAGGAAAGGGCAACTACACACTGTCATTACAATTCACTGAACTGAGGATTTATCGGAACTGAATCTGGACAAATGTATTTTCGGTGCATTCCACAATACAA
>JBBPCX010000040.1:7074067-7095697 GCA_037974365.1 Hydrocynus forskahlii | reverse complement strand
CACAATGTATATATTGGGGGTGGATAAAGTCTAAGCCATGCCTAGGCTGTGGGTAAAGCACTGTCATTGTTGGGAGGGTGTGAGAGGGGCTTCAGCCTTTGGCTCTCTCTGCGCATTTTAACACACCATAAATCACTCTCCCAGCCGTCCCGTGTATTACGTGAATGATATATTTTATTTACACTACAGAGGAAAACACACATGGTCGTTATTAATCATCTCCCACCTTTAATAATGATTCAACTTCCACTCATTCATCACGTAACTTCTAAGCCCAGGCTTAACACGAGCAGAGGGGAGAAAAAACGGAGGGAAGGAGACAGACGAAGGAAAACAAACAGCAAGGCTAACAAGCAAGCCATTCCAGAGGTTAAGGAACAAAGGGATTAAATAGAAGCATTTCCCTATCATGAATACTGTGACAATACAATATAGATTGTGTATGCTTTGCTTTAGCTTAAGTTTAATCAGAATAACAGTCAGTGCTAGTCGACTGCTTTGAGTACATTAACAGGAAATAGCAAAGCTAACAAGCAAGCTATTACAGCGATTAAAACGGAATTTCAAAATGTATTTCTCAACATTTCTGCTTAATTCAGGTGTTAAGATGCAAACAATGTTATTTATAGTGATTTGGTGTGAAATGGTTCATTACAGAAAAGCTTACTGACTCACATTTCTTTATAGTGATGGTGACGGGAACAAGTGGTCTCAATGTCTACACTAATATAGTGATTTTGTTTATTTTTCAAAATTAAAATTTTATATACGGTGTTAATGGTAAAAAAAAGTGGTAAAAAAACAGTGCTCAAAATGGTAAATGGTAAAAAAATGGTAAAAAAACAGTGCTCAAAGACCACCTGCATGTAAAAACAAATATATTCTAGGACATTTTCCCCAAACAATTATAAAACAATGTTTCAGACATCAGGCTGTCTGTGAGGTAGCTTTTAGGCCTCAGACATCTGGTTCCTATCAACACTTTTGTGAACGATTCTGACTAGATGTGTTTCTCTAGCAGAGTCTATCTCACACCAAACCACTCTGACCTTATTTGTATATTTATAATTATGCAGACATTTGATAACTCAATCAAATTCAGTGAGAAATTGAAAGAAACAACCCCTTTAGGAGCAATTAAGGGTTAAAATAAAGGCACTTCTTCCCACTAATTTTATACTAATTAATATTTGACTGTTTCAGCTTCAAGTTTTCTCAAAACTAAACCCCCCTACCTATGTCTTTAAATGTGTAAAAAATGAGTGAAAAAAATAGCATGTATATGTCTCAGATGTGTATACGAACAAAACAAGAAGACAATTCGTCATCCCTCCTTCTCCCAAAAGTGACTTTAAATGATGACATACAGATACGTGCTCATATCTTTCAAGAAATCTATCGTGTTTCACACTGCGGCTGCATTAGTGTCAAAACTCTTCAAAAGTATGGTAGATGGCTATCTCCCCCTGCTTCGCCACAAAGCTGTGAGAAAGATAGACCTCGGCAAACATGATCTGTGTGAGACTTTCTCAAAAAAAAAAAAAGATAAAGGAAAAAGCCCCTCTTCAAGGCACAGCACAGGGCTTCATGTCGGCTCAGTCGACAGCAATTCCTCTTGTTAGAAGAGATTTAGCAACATATCTGTCTTGCTGCAGACGTTGTAAATGATACTTAACAGTACAGTGTGTTTGGACAGTGGCCAAATCACACAATACAGGAGAAAAGTGGGGCTGCATAGTTAAAACGTATGCTTCAGGGAAGTGAATGAGACAGAAGGGTGAAGAATGAAGAGAGGTTATGGTATCTAATGTCTTTTTCAAGACTGGGGTGGTTTGCGGGAGGCTTTGGCCTTCTAGTGCTAAATGTGCTTGGCTGTAGGACAGTCAGCCCGAAAACGAATGCCAGGTTTGAATTCCTCAATGACTGACCACTCGACTGAGCCGAAGCCACCAGCCGGGCAGCAAAATACAAGACAATAGGCCTCTTTGACACTAACAGCTTGGGCTCCTCCCTTCTTCCTTTACAGGAGCATTCTCCCACGAAACAAGCCCACGCAGCAACAGATTGATTTAAATGTTTGTGGGTTTTTCAACCACGCTCTTGCAGGCCCAACCAAAGGGATGCCTTTACAATACCTCGGGACTCCAGTCCCCAGTAATTTATAGCATGCCATGTGCACAGCAAAGTGCAGACAAAGGCACCTGGCTGATCTCACAGAAGCGCACGTAGCAGGAGAAGCGAGAAGATTCGCTTGTGAAAGAAAATGAGAAATAATTGAAACGGGGAAGAAGAAAGCTTTTGATTATTTTGTGGATGCACTCTGTCATGATTTAATGACCTCCGCGCCTTGAACCATGAAAGCACGTAGGTTTAATGAAGCAAACACACATTCGTGCAAAACAGCTCTCTGCATTTTTTTTTTTGCGGGCAATATTGCAGCCATAAAGCATGATAGAAGTAATAGAAACAAGATTTACACAGGTTGGGCTAATGTGTATTAAGGAGGTTAACTGCTGTGTTTTGTGACAAGCAGAGGCTGCTGCTTCTAATAAAGGTGACAGTATCTTTTATCGCCTTTCTCCTGGGGATGACTACTTTTCAGTGGTGTCATCAAAAACCGCATTTCTAAGGCCGCATGCTGAATATGCAATAAAAACAGAATGACTCCCTGTATGCAGAGAAGAAAGGCAGGGGTAATTGGGATTATTGTTGTAGTTATTTACTGCGGTGATATAAGTCACATGTTTACAAACGTTGCAAGAGCAATGTGAATCACCACTGTGTATCGAACCAGCATTTATGTCAGTTAGAAGATACCTTCAAAAAATGCTGAACTGTCCAGTGATGGCATTTTGTTTAAAAGAACCAATGTCCAAGGTTACAATGTTAAAATCGGTTTGTGACAGTTCTGGTAAAAACACATTAATGTTTCACAGATATATATATATATATATATATAGTGCATCTCATTCAGAGTGCATCTCCTCTCCTAATGCATTGGGTGGGTGAAGGCTAGCATGAGTCTGGCACACTTAGTTCTATTATATTTGTCAGTACTGCTAGTTAGTGATGTGAGGAGACAGCGGGCAATGTTGACTCACCAGCGAGCGAGACCAGTCACGGTCTCTCGGACTCCCGGGCACAGATGGCTGTGGCCGTGCCAGGGACAGAACTAACGACCGTCTTGGTGATAGGGTGAATGCATAGATGGCTGCCCCAACCTTGAGCCTGCAACAAAATTTAGAAGCATTACGTTACATTAAAAGTCATTTTTTCCTGGTTCCATAAGAGACACACTCTTCTGTTATGTCAGTTATAATATTTTCCCACATCCATTATTATTGATAATCCTAATACCTTCTAATTCAGTTTTTAGACCACCATTAATACATCCACAACACAACCCCTTCACACAGGTCAAATACATTAACCAGTATCTATTTGTTTTAATGCAGGATTCCTATTTTTACCTTCTTACAATATGGCAATGTAATTTCCGTGGTCGCAATCCCCATAAATGCCCACAACACTCACAATAAATAACCATTAACATTATTCTCCCTACGTTTTCCTCTTTTGTCTTCTCAGATTCTCTCTCTCTCGCCCATTTACGCAGATGATATATTGAAATCTGTGAGCCGATAATCCTATTAATAAGCTCTTGTCTGTGTTACATTTATTTTCCTCCTAATCTTCCTCTCCAACTTCCCCTCTTTCTCTCCTCTTGTCCCTTGGCTGACCCCAGCCCACAGATTCTCCTCTCCAGGCTGAGAGAAATTTAGATTGATACCAAATATAATGGCCATTGTGGGTTTCATAACAAGCTCCTCAATGGTGTGATCAAGGGCGGTTTAGCCTGGCTGACCGCGTCAGCTATCTTCCTTGGCTAAGGGCAAGCTCAGGCCAAACCAGAGACCATGGGACTGGAATGTTTACAGTAGACTCCTGTTAGAACCAATCACTACTCAGCCTTTCCAGCACCCAGCGACTGTAATGCTTTATAAAATAACGCTCTATAATGTAATACTGATGATTGGTTAAATGTATTTGACCACGTAAAAATACTGCAGACTTTTACCAATGATATCAACAAGGGGAGGCACAAAACACAGGGGGGAATGCTTGATGAGACATGAGTAATATTAAAATATAGTTTATCTTTGTAAGTAGAAGTCATTGCTATTTGAATGTATTGAGTATTGCAATAACAATTTACTAAATTACATATTGTACAGGCCCTATAAGCGTTTTATTTGTTGAATTAATGCCCCCAGGACATGCAGAAGACTCATTCTTGGGTCTTGGCAGATGTTGCTGATGTCTGGTTGGCATGTCTACATAAAAGATGACTGAACCACTAGCAGCATCGCCCAGGACTAATCCTGATGGAAATCCTTGTCCTACATGCTCTGGTAATGGTTTATGGTTCTGACCATGAGCGTCATCCTTATGGCGACACCAATCCATGCAGACACAGGCTCTCCAAAGCCATAAGCCCATCAGTTCCACAGCCAAGTCCAAATGAATCAATCCCCACCCCTCAGACAGCCATAGCCACGCTCCTAACCACCTAACCACCATCCAATACAGAGGGATATGGATGAAAAAAAAAAAAGAATTTCACCAAGTGCAGGGGAATTTCAGCAACCAGGCAGGAACATTATGAATTCAGACAGGCCGAAGAAGAGAAGAAGTTAGTCTGTATGCATGGACGTCCAATCCTCTTTACATGCAGGAGGGAAGAGGATGAAAAGCGAGCAGTTCTAAGTCCAGATGAGAGGGAGAAGGGATTCTAATATAGGAGGTAAGGGATACCAACAGTGGACAATTAACAGACCAGACGGCTTCACCATATCTAACGCGACCAGGTAAGTAGGGAAAAGTGCCCCAAAATTCACGTTTATGTTTCACACGAGGTATATGGATTTCTCATGTCATCAAAATATGCACAGAACGTCAACAATGCACTTAAATTGTATTAATCACCATGTCAACACATACCTCATTACAGTGAATATATATGCCATGTGCTGATACGGAGGTATTTACAGCTTGAACGCATTCCTTCACAATTTATGCTGTTTCCTTTTATTAACATAAACAAAATCCAAGTCCTGTGGCACCACAAGTTCTGTGTGATTTGTTTTCGTTTGCCAGCAAGTCAAAAAAAAAAAGTGACCAGAATGGAAGGCAACACTACTCTTGTTAAGTCGCCAGTGTGCGAGGGACATGTCAGCAAGTGAGGGCCGGACAATAAAAGTGAGGCATTGACTGCGTAAGTGAAAAGTTTAATGTGGCTTTCACTCGGGTGCATAATGCGTCGCGGCCGATGAAGCATTTCCCATGGTTCACAGGGCTCTCTGTCAGCGGTGATGTAAAAAGCCCCAGAGGCAGAGACCTGCGTCTGGCCTTTTCAACCGCCGCCTCACAGTTTTAATTTGCGCCCAGGCACAGAAAAGAGGAGGGGGTGGAAAAAAACTCGGGCGAAAGAATGAAGGAATGAAAAAAAGAGGAATGTGTCTAATGAGCAAATGTGTTTTACCGCAGAAGAAGACAGAGGAATTCAAATGAAAATGAGAACGGAATTCTGGGAATTTTTAATGGACATAAAACAAGAAACTGGCCTTTGTGTTTATGGCTTTAAACAGACTTCGGATCCGATTAATAAGAGGAAAACTTGGTTTTTATACTGCAAATTATAATCCAACATACCAGATGTACTTCAGGTTCATTAGTGTACCACCATCAAAAACCACCCTTAGAAATTGAGATTTTGCTGTTATGATTTTGCTGCATGTTTCATATTGTTTTCATTACTTAGTGAGTTACATAGTCAAATATATCTACTTCATATTTTCATTTTGCGTCAATAATTTTAAATCTTTGTTGTCAGGTGATCACAAAAATGTGGCAAAAATGCAAGGTGAAGTGTTTCTTCTGTTAAACAAGACAGTACAGACAACAATCATTTTACTCACACAGAGTATTTTATTCATTTCATAAGTAACAAACACCAATATGGTATTAAACATTATAACCCACATTTTTAGCAGAGATTCTCTGCTTGTTTCAACAAGCTCCTCCGCAATAACCACGTCTTCTAAGGGTTAAACACATCTCTAACAAGAAAGCCCCACATATTTCTTCCGTGGCAAACTAATAAGATGATAGTGCTGCTCAGACTACGCACAGCACCCCAGGACCCCTCGGCCATCTCCCTCAGATCCCCTCGCTGTAATATGAACCTACGAGTGCAGACATTGTCTGTCTGTGGCCACAAAAGGAGGATACAGTTGCTTTACATGAAAATCTAAAAAGGCAATTTACATTTAAATTTCCTCTGTCTGAGTAAAAGGGGTGGATTTAAATTTGAGGGGAGGCTCACAAAAAAAATAGAAAAAGAAAAAACCTAAAGAGTACCCCTGCTGTATCTCCCACGCACTTCATACCAGCAAACTAAAAAGCAGGGAAGTAGCCATATATAAAGATGTCACAGATAGAGGTATGAGCCAAATAAAAGTCTTTATTAAAGCATCTCCTACAGATTCATGAAAAAAGAGGATCTGTGGCCCCCAGAAAGATCAAATAGTGAAGTGGAGCAAAAAGGAAGAGCGACTGTGTCCCTTGTGAAGGCCCAATCACAGGGTCGTTCCTATTTGAGGTCAGATGTGTATGAAGATCAGACAGAGAGGCCTCGGGGTTCCGCTATTGAAGATGTCCAGAGCACAGTCCAAACAAAGCACTGGCTGGCTTTGTACGATCTCCATATCATTATACATCCTTTTAAAAATAATCTTTAGCATTTAATTGCTCGAATCAATCAAATGCTCAAACCAATTGAAATTATGGTAAGTTTGTTTCAATTGAAACAATTAAGCTCATCAGTGTTTGTTTTTCACATGTTTTTCTCTTTAAGCCACATATAATAATGTTTGTACAAATTTCACATACAGTCATAATAGCCTTTAACGTGGCCTTTTTTAGTTTTAAACAGAATTTGTAACTGTGCTTCTAAACAGATATTTATAAATAACCTCTGTTCTAATTGGTTGGTCGACGCATTAAGGAAGCAGTCCATGATGAAATGTTAGAAAAGCGGTTGGAACAAAAACAGCTCCTGAATAAGGCAAAACTGAATAAGGCAAAACTGAATAAGGCAAAACTGCTGCAGGGCCGAAAGGGCAACTATATGTAAATTTGTTCATGGTTGCGATATCACAACCACAAAGAACTCACACGGGCTCTTATTTGAAGCCTGGTTTGCACATATGCACTAAATGGCCTGAGGAGTGGACAGCACGTTTTGAAACTTTAACAGTGTTTACAACAGCGTGTCAAGCTCCATTACTTCACAGAATAAAGGACGACTGGTGTTACACAGGCCCTCAAAGTCCTGATTATGTAAATAGTGCATCTGTAAGGATCGGATAGAAACAGGTTCATGATGGACTGTGCTTTTGTAAGTCTACAGCAATGTGTTCTCTCTCTTTCTCTCTCTCAGGTGTGAAGCCCCACACTCCAGCCCTGCCTCACAGAGGAAATGAGGGGGAAAATGATGATCCTCCTTCCAGGCCTGTGCTTTTTTTCTCCTTCACTGCCCCTGCTTTACCCTCTTCTCTCTCTCTCTCTCTCTCTCTCTCTCTCTCTCTCACACTCACTTTCTCTCTCTCTCTCTCTCTCTCCCTCCCTCCCTCTCTCCCTCTCTCCCTCTCCACGGAAGGAATTGTCTGCCAAGAAACAGCGCTCTCCAGCCAGGGATGACAGAAAATCGAGGCTGTGGTCAGTGAAATCCTCCTGTGCATTGGGGCCTCTGTCTCTAAATACAGGGTCAGGTGTCAGCCTAGCATAGCCTGCCAGACTGTTCACAAAAAAAAGAAAAGGAAAAAAAGAAGCCTGCCATTGTTTCTCTGTCAGTGTCAATCCAATTATGTCACACGCAAAGTGCTGGCAAAACAAGCAGAGAGCTATCGATCCAAGCCAGGCCTCACCTGTGGTTAAACCTGGGGGGTTGAGAGAGGATTGAGAGGTTAGTGTGCATGTCATATCGCATGGTTTAGAGGGCTGCTGAGAGTTAGCTTTGAATGTGTGTTTGATTAATCATGTATAAGCTGGCAATTTATCATCAAAACAAAGACAATAGGTGCTGCTGGACTGTGGCGTTCCACTCTATAATGAGCGTACATCAGTCATCATAAACAAATCAATTATTAAGGGTCATGGGGGCTCTGTACAAGAATTTGGTATCTTCCAGATTTGAATCTGGGACTTAATCAGTATGTGGATCAGTGTACTGTAGATTTTCTCATTAAACTGGTATCCTTGCGGTATCGATGCCCACTGGTTAAGTGATAACACAAGAGTAGGCGACTCATAGGCTACAAGCAGAGAAATTGGTGTGATATTTGTTTTTGTAAGCAATATTTTATAAGGTTTGATGAAACGTTATAGTTATAAATACAGAGCCAAAAATTCCTTAGATGCAGGTGCAATACGTGCTCACAATGCAGCACAAATGTAACATTTGAGCAAGAATGACAGATTATCACACAAAATGTGCTTAATCCATTTCAGGAATTGTGCTATCATGTGATGCAGGGTTTAAAAGGTACAGTGAAATCACAGAGCAATCACAAAGCTTGAGGTAGAACAGAAAATGAAAGTTCAGTAACAAAGAGATAGGGGTGTTAATACTTGCAGCTCTTTCCCTCTGAAACATTCTTTAGGGGTGTGTTTCTACTCCAGCTAAAAAATATGTGCCATATTCTGTGCCGTGTTTTCTCACACGCATCTGATCCAGAGAGTTTTTAACCTTTATTCTGATGGTAAACATTAAAGGATTGTGCATCAGGCCCATGGTGTTACTATTAAAAAAAAAAGAAAAAAAAGAAAAATTGTTTAATTTGATGCTTACATTTAAAACAGCATAGCAAAATAACCAAAATATTTTTACTATTGTCCATATTAGAATTGATTATACAGTATTTGAGATAATATATAATATTTATGTGCTAATATTGATGCATATTGAAAATAATCACAAACTGTGATAGCACATTTAACGCTGTGGAATAATAACTTAGCATAATGCAGCATGGGCCTATTCTAACACCAAGTTCTTCTCCCTGGCCGTGTAGCCTTAAAAGCTTGTATATCTGGACAGCCAAGTCACTTCCATAAAACCTGTGTCTTTACTGCTTATGGCATTACACAGCTTAGGTGCATCATAAATGGTGAGTAATTCATCTATAGGAGTAATAAACCAAAAAATATGGAGTGCATATATCCTACATAACAATATACCTCGTCAGGATAAATTACACATGACTGTGTGATTTACAAAGCAGGCCTATAAATTACTGTAATATTTAATGAGCAAAATATAGCAGAGAGGCGACGCGGAAGCCTGTGTGTGGCCGAGGCTTGGTGTAATAAATGTGTGACACTAGGCGGATGGGTCCTGCCACAGTGCCACAAAGTGCACTGTATCATTCGAATACCAATAAAGCTAAGGCTGGCGGTAGGTCTTCAGAGCATAAGGAAAGTTATGGAAAATATTTCTCTCCCAAGGACATGGCACCACATGTGCAAAGACTTATGGGAGCAATCATAGGTGGCCAAGGCTTGGGCTGTGGGGCCTTATTAAGTTAGGCCGCGTTCCAGCACCTTCAACTTATTAAGCTGTCAAGAGTTGCAATGATTAAAACCAAAGAAAGGTCACGAGCGGACCTTCGGCATTGTACAAGGCCTGATATTTTCTCTAGAAGCGCAGACCCTAATGAAGACATTTTACTTCATACGCACAGGTGGGATTTGATGAAATGGCTCTTTAGCGATGAGCCTCTTTTCTTTCTCTTCCTCTTTTCGTTATTGCGTCTGAAGTGCTTGTGCAAATCTTCAAAAGTTTTTTTTTTTTTTTCCTTAGCGTTTTTTTTTTTCCGCCCTCATCTAAGGTGGAATTCCGAGAAATTCATTTATTTTAAAAGACAGAGTGAATGAAAGGGGAGCGGCCTAAAAGGAGAAAAATCAAAACCACTTCTCTAGCCCAAACGCTTCAGCAACTGGTCTCCTTTTCAGATGGTTTTTGCATACGATCATCCTCCGAGATCAAAGTGAAGTGGGCCGCGGTAATAATTGGCAGCGGCAAGGTGCGTGGATGGAGGAACGGTAGGAGCGGGTGGGGCCGTCTGCTAAATATCACACCCGCGTTTCTGCTGACGGCAGGATTTTAGCGTCTGCCAGCTCCAAACCGACGTCTGCCCCCAGAGATTAAAGAAACGCGCCGCCATGGAGGCTTGTATTGAGAGCTGTCACTATCGTAGCGCTCAACTCTCGCGGCTCCATCCGATTGACAGGCAGAGATTTATTCACCTGTCACGCCTGATGATGCCGTGTGTCGAGTGCATTGGGTTTAGGGTGGATGGAGAGGGCAGTGGACCTGGCTGAGGTTCAGGGAACCATGTACCAGTTGTGAAAAGGTTCTATATGGATTCAAGAAATATCCTAGAACCATGTGTCCCACCCAAAACCATCGGAGAATCGTCATTTTATAAGCATACATATAACTCTTTCTGGGTTCCTGAAGAATCTTTCAATGCAATATACGTGTGTGGGACTATTTTTATAATGGGATGACCTTTTAAAAATATATAATGTTCAATAGCAATTACATCTGTTCTTTAGAAAAGTACAATTTCTGTAACCACTTCTGCTTCCCAAAAAAATGAATGTTTTTAAATGATATCTTTAACAAACCATCTATTAGAATGTTCTTGAGGGAGCCAAAAGTGGTTCTTAGCTTGAAAAGAACAATTTCTGCCAACTTTATTTGGATGGCAGCTTAGACAACATACCACTGGAAACATCTTTACTGCCTGAGGCTCCTGTTTTGTATCTTTGCTTGATCTGACCTCTCCACAACTCTCCGAGCAACTATGCACCAAATAACACAAAAGTTCCCCATAAGTGAAAGCTGAATACACCACAGAAACTAGAGCTCGCTCTCAATGCATAACCAGTTTTGCTAAAACAGCGCTAGATATTGATGAAACAAAATGAAAAAAAGGGGGGGGGGCTGCACCTGTCTTATTTCAAAGCATGTCCTTGACATCTTTGTAGATTGGCTTTTTTCCTCTGCCTTGCATTGCCCAGGACACTGTTCGAGCTGCAAATTGCCTATGACAGATATGCAAAAAGGGGGTCATGCAAAGTCCTCCGTCATTTCATTGGCTCCAGCAGACATATAGGTCTGCAAGGTTGCTAGAGGTGGTGTGTGACCTCCAAAACTATTTTCACCAAGCCGAAGAGCACACACTGCTGCATTTCCAACTGCGTATGAGAACACTCCCCAAATATGAGGAACTTATTTAGCTGCTCTTGAGGCTAGTTTAACTGTCAAACTGAATTGGGAGCAAGATGGCAAATATAGGTTAGGAGCACACAGTATGTGATACATTCGTTTTATCACATCAGTTTGGATTTCAATTCCTTGTGTTTTGCCTTATTTCACCGGACACTACCTCAAACGTCTCTTGTTCTGCCTAGAGTCCTCCCCAGCATTAACTATTTGTTCCGTTTCAGCCAAAGGAGGCTTTGGCACAGTCGTTATAATCGAGAAGATGTTTTCCTTCATTTGTATTATCCAGTATGTAATTCTCTGACTTTAGTTCCCTTTTGCTCCCACGGTAAACAGACCAAGCCCACGCTACTAAAAGTGCCAGCGTCTGGGCTGATGTTCTGCTCTTATCAGGAAATAAAAGATGAAAGTTATGCTAACCTATCTTCGCACAACGGCACCCGTGTGAGTCAAAGCCGCCGAGACGACACTTCCTTAGGCTGCAAATGTCCTAATTACTCCTATGTGCCTTACAGGTCAAGCAACGCTGCCAGTGCTAGCCTGCTACCACCAGAGCATTCTGCACTCCATTAGCATGACATTTCAGTGCACAAGGCTAAATGTTCCCACTTCTGCCCCTGCTCTTCCTCCATGGATTCCATGGCCTACATAGAAGTTTTTTACCTTAGGCCTATGCTGCTACTTTTTCTTTTATGAGAACATCCCAGCTGAAAAGAGGAGAGAAGGGAGAACATGGTTTTAAGCAAGACAAGAACAATAAAGGGGAGGCGTGAATCCAACACAGCGATGCAGTCTTTAAAAAACTGACTTCTTCAAGAACAAGGCTTCAGCAGTGAAGGCAAAAGAACCATACATATATGTATACATACATTTATCTATATGTCTATACCCCTGCCGATCTATCTACCTATCTATATGGTATCTAAATATACACTATAAGTAAAAAGTATTGGGACACAACTCTTAATGACTGAATTCATCCTTACTTCTAGAGACAATCATAACACATTAGTCACAACTGCACATTAATAAAAGCCTATGTAATTGAATGCAAGGTCAAAGTCCCTGTTGATGTAATGGTCAGGTGTCCAAATACTCTTGTCCATTACAAGAACCGCACCCCTCTTTCACATTGATGTCTAGTCATTTTATTGGGAGGGCAAAAAGAATAAAATCTGTCATTAGCTCATACATTATTGCATTACATTATAGAGCCACTTCCCAACCACAGCAATGAAACAATAAAACATCGAGCTATCTACTTTTCACACTTAATATGCGTAGATATTGATGTGAAATGTTACTTTACGGCTACAGAAAGTTAACAGAACACAGCTTATTTCACAGTACTACTACTTTTAGTGCAAAAAAGAACAGCACAGGACCAGATGTTTGTTTAAATCATTACTAAAGGCTGCATAAAACAACAGAATGTCTGTTACAAGCAGTTCTAAGTTTCAGATATGCCTGTGTGGCTACTATGTCTCTTCTGCTAGCTTGGTAATAACTAGTACAGTAAATCAGCATAAGGGGGGGGTCACAGAAAGTAGCATTACTGCAGTCGTGAAAATTGCATAAATATGTCACTGTTATGTGATGTTCACAGTCTGACAGTGTATCTGTCACATCTTTTAACCGTTTACATTCTGCATGTAGGATGGATGCGCTGCATTGCGTTAAGAACGCTCTCGCTCTACCCTGACAGAGACAGTAAATGATTGTGAGGGTCCTGAAATTCCTGCGCACCTTTGGTGCCTTTAACCTCTCCTCCAGAGTGTGACAGTGCATTGCCAATATCTATGTGATACATTTTGTGCTCCTTCTGCAGGATCCATCAACATTTTTTTGAAACATCTCGGCGCCCTGCTCCCTTTTTCTAATAGCTCCCTGGGTAGTCTTTGCTGCACTTGAAAGTTCCTGTTACCTGAAACAAATTGCCTAAAGAAATCCAAGCGGCTTCAAGTCTCGGAAATGCGGGAGATATGCAGAATGCGTCACATGAAAGCTCAATACTCCCGTGTTTTGGCTTTCTCTTTTAAACTGGCTGCTTAAAGACATAAATAAATAAATAAATTTCAAGTGAAGAAACTTTGTAGTCTCTCTGTACTTGTGGGGTTTGTGCTCCGGGCAAAAAAAAAAAAAAAAAAAAAAAAAAAGCACAATTGTGCTGAGACTTCCTTGCATAGAGGCTTATCACCACAGCGGTGCTAGATGGAGTTTCACAGCGTGTTTTCGAGTGAATGTAATATGTAAAGATGTTAGCAATGCCATTTTCATTACAATGGGGGGAGTGCGAGATTTTCATTTAGAGTGATAAGCATTGAGGGGGTGGGCTTGCGTAAGGCCTGCTGTGCTCCACCCAGAATTCATGTCTGTTTAATTCACTGCTTGGATAGCATCATCACTTCCCGTCGGGACGTACAGGATCCCCGATGCCCGGTGAGATCTTTCAAACACAGGGTACCAGCATTTCTTTACCACAAACAAAGACATACTTACACATCGCATTATCTGGCTGTGGGAGGGTGAAAGGATGTGTTAGAATGAACACTAAATCTGAAACAAAGCTCCGAGGTAACATTCATGGATGATATCTTTGTGCGTGGAGTGGCAAGAATCCCTCTCTCCTTCACACTGTATTATCCTTTGGAGAGCTCATTATCAAGTATGCAGAGTTTGGGAGAAACTGGATCTACAGCTCTTTAAACTACTGTCATACCACCGACTAACTTTGTCCCGCTTTTAAAAACATTCTTTAATGTTAACATAGTTACATTTTCATAATATTGGACCATTTCTATCGCTTTACAAGACAAATAAATAAAAATGAAGTGTAACAAAATGTTAAGGATGAACAAAATGAACTCTTAGTTATATAGTTATATTTTCCAATATTTTATGCTAGAAACATGATATTATCAATAATAACTTTTTTGTGTTGTTATTATTATTAGATATTTACAAAATCTTCAAAATCGTACTGACAGAAGACAGGATGTCCCATTGTAATCCTATAATGACTCCGGACACTGTGAGATTTTGTCTGTTTGTAGTTAACAAGCTTTCTATATTGTGTTACTGCTCACTGCTTATCAACACATAATGCTTATTGACAAACTGCTGCTTTTGGTCTGAGGTGCTACTGAAGCTTAAAAACTTGCATGATGCCAACGAATTGTTTTTGGGCCTAACACAGTGTCTATATCACAGTAAATCACATTTCAGGAGACATCACTTTAATAGTGCGATACTGTACTTGCCAAACTTTATGTGTTTGTTACAGCAATACATGCAACACTTTCTCAAACAACTGTTCAGTAAGTTCTAAGTTTAAATTTGAGAGGGTATTTTTCATGAGTTGTAATGAGACCATTATTCTTTAATGTAATTTTGATACTGAACATTTTTATATGTTTAATAGTGATAGTAGATCTTTCTGACCAAGTAAATAAATTAATATGAATATATTTCCTTCATGTTTTATTGTTACTGTAGGTAATAATAATCCATTTAGTGTATATATACACATACACTACGTGGACAAAAGTATTGGGACACACCTGTTTTTTTTTTACTTCCAGTGAAGGGCAATCTTAATGCTTCAGCATTTTGGCCAAGACATGGTCAGATGAGTTTTGTGTGGAGGAACTTGACTGGCCCGCAACACCTTTAAGATGAACTGTAACAGAGACTGCGAGCCAGGCCTTCTCGTCCAACATCAGTGTCTGACCTCATGCATGCTCTACAGAATGAATGGGTGCAAATTTCCACTGAAACTTGAACATTTTGTGGAAAGCCTTTCAAGAAGAGTGGAAGATGTTATAGCTGTAAAGAGGGAACAAATCCATATTAAAGTCTATGTAGTTAAATGCAATGTCATTAAAGTCTCTGTTGGTGTAATGGTCAGGTATCCACAGACTTTTGTCCATATAGTGTTTATATAAGGAATTGTGTTTTGGATGTGTGCTGTTCAGATATAAAGGCAGTATGATGCTTCTTTCATATTATGACAGAAAGCATGATGGCACACAGAGAGCTCCAATTCTATACGCTGATTCATTTTACTGACCAGCATGAGTATGCACACAATCCTGCTACTCTGGGGGCAGATTTAAATATTTGAGTGAAAAAAGTCTGTAAAAATGTAGCTGATGGTGAGTCTAACTTATAGCCATTGATCTTATATTGGTTTGTAGTTCCAATAAAGGTAGCAATTAATTTAGCCCTATTAGATAGAAAAAGTGCAGGGGAGAAGCTTTTGGCTTCATTATTCTCTCTCAAAATGTACTAATAAAGGTTTCAAATCCCTGTCCATACTCAGGAAACCTTTGAAACAAGTCAGGAAGGAGTTCTAATGATGGAGCGGTTCAAAAGGTAACCTTGTGCACATCACCTATCATGGCAGGGGCTGCAGAACAACGCCGAGCTCCACAGAATAAAAATTCCCTGAGAGGAGAAAAAAAACATACAGAAAAAGACATGAAATATATAAATAACACGAGCAGGTTCACAGCAAGTTCACTCGAGGAAGGCCAGTAGTGAGAGAGAGAGAGAGGGAGAGAGAGAGAGAAAGAAGGAGATAGAGAAAAAGAGAGAAAGAAAGAAAGATTGAGAGAGAGAGTGAGAAGGAGGGAGAGAGAGAGAAAGACAGAGAGAGATGGGAAGAAAGAAAGAGACAGCTAGAGAGAGAAACAAGTGAGGGGAACGATAAAGAAAGGGTGAGAAGGAGAGTGTAAGAGACAGACACAGAGGGGAGAAATAGAGAGAGATAATTGTAGAGAACAAGAGAGAGACAGGGTGAGAGAGAACGAGACAGAGAGAGAGAGAGAGACAGAAAGAGATTAGAAGAAAGAGCAAGAAAGAGTGAGATGATTAGAGTGAAAGACAGAGAAAGAGAGTGAAAGAAAAGGAGAGAAGGTGCAATACAGCTAGATACCTGGAGAGAGGAAGAGAGAGAGAAGAGAAACAAGGGGGGGGGATAAAGAGGGGAATAGGGAGAGTGGAGGGACAGAGACACAGAGAGGTGAAAGGGGGATAATTGGAGAGAACAAGAAAGAGAGAGAAGAGACAATGAAAGGAAAGAGATACAGAGAAAAAGTGAGTGAGAAAGAAAGAGAGAGAGGTTGGTGGAGAGAGAGAAAAAGAAACGAGAGAGAGAGAGAGAGATTAAAGAGAAAGAAAGTGAAAGAAAAGGAGAGAAGGGGCAAGACAGCTAGACACCCGGAGAGAGGAAAAGAGAGAAAAGAGAAACAAGAGAGGGGGAAAGATAAAGAAAGAGAGGGAAAGAGTAAAGGGATAGAGACAAAGAGAAGTGAAAGAGAGAGAGATAATTGAAGAGAGGAAGAAAGGAAAGAGAGAGATACAGAGAAAGAGAGTGAGAGAGAAAGAGAGTGAGAGAGAAAGAGAGTGAGAGGGAGAGAGAGAGAGAGAGAGAGAGAAAGAGAAAGAGAGAGAAAGAGAGCGAGAGACATGCCCACTTCCTCTCCTCCTTTCACCAGAAAGAAAGTGCCTCTGTCTGATAGGTGTTGCTAAAATGATTAGCTGCCAGCAATCAGCCCCTTGCTGAATCAGCTTTGAACTGGTCAGGGCCGAGTTTATCACATGACCAGCAGCCGCCGGCCTGTCAGGTGCGAGCTGCTTTCACTGCTTGCATAATTCCCCAGATGGGTGCGATGAGTTCACAGCCCGCGAAAGCAGCAAGCAAATTGGGCCGATTGCTGACACATAATCGTTTTAGGAAAGAGACAGCGCTTCAGCACGAACTTCATAGTCTTGTGGTGAGTATGTGTGTGTATGTGTGTACACACAAACACATAGACACTCACTCACTCTCTCAGACACACACACACACACACACACACACACACACACACAGTAACATTAGTGTGGGGTGAGATAGACAGAACCAGGTCAATTTCGGAGGCAAGGCTTAGCCTCTTGTTTCTGACTCCCGGCTCAACCCGGGTTCATCGCTTTTCAGCAGGCAGGATTAGCAGGGACAGGATGTGCTGCTGTGTGTGTGTTTGCGTGTGAGTGTGCATGTGTGTGTGTGCCACTCTTCTCAATTAGGATGACTCATATTTCTCCCTCGCCTGCCTCCCACTAACACACACACTTCCTATCGAGGCGAATCGGGCTCCGCTGGCAAGGGGCTGCGAGCTGACAGTCCTGACTCGATTTCTGCCTCTGATTTCTATCGCATTGCTCCATTTGGGGTTTAACCCATTAAACCCAGTAGGTTTGTCTAAGGGTCTATGGTTCTATTTCTCAATTTCATAACTATAGGATTGATGTATTAGTTTCATAGAAGTTGGTAAATAAGTAAAAGTAGTCATTGAGCAATTAATAAAAGAATTAGCTGGTATGAAGCTGTCCTGTTATGATGTCAGTGGCCAATATGATGCATTTTTTTGATTAAATTTTACGAAAATATACTTGAAATTATTTCACCATATGTGTAATTTTCTATTTTTAATTAATTTACTGAACCTCTTGTAGCACCAAAAAACTCACTCAAATATTAAATTATTATCTTCCTTCATTGTCCCTCATGTACCTCTCCACCATGTTTTAATGAAAATACTTTCATCAAAACTATCATCAGACTACATCTCAGCCATCAAGTAGCGTATCTGTAAACGTATAATGGACCAGATATCTGTGAGGAGGCTTTTAAATGGTAAACCATTCTGACTTGGTACATTTTTCTAGAAATAAGCACTCACATCGAACTACTCTGAATAACCACACAATACACAATACCTATTCAATAATGTTTTACCTATTTAATAATGCAGCAAAAGTCAGAATAATAGTTAAACAGTAAATCTGGAGTTCAAGGGGTTAACTTATCAGTTGACCATGATTACTTCTCCCCAGTGGGTCTCATAAACTGAAAAGTGACCTCACAGTCTGGGTGTATGTGTGGGTGTCCTGCCCTTTTTCGCTCCATCTCCATGCCATCAATTCACACCTTGCTCTTTCTCTCTCTCTCTCTCTCTGTCTTCGTCTGGCAGCACCATCTGAAGTACAGAGATGTGTGTTTCACACATTCCTCTGTAACTGGGCGAAGTGTCAATAGTTGTGCACAACACAAACCATACAGAACCTTAAAGTGCTCCAGATTAAATCGGACCCCAGTATATTCTAACAGGTAGCTCTGCTTCTACAATCTAACAGAAACACATTCAAAACTCCCATGGAATATTCAATATACACACATATAAAATCGGCCACTTTAAAATAAAGCAGGCCCTTATAGCTACGCATGAACATGCCACAGCACACAGTGTGAACAATGTGAAATTCTTTCTCTGCATGTAACGTATTCGCCAAGTGAAGCAGGGGGCTGCCATCAATGATGGCCGCCCGGGGAGCAGTGTGTGGGGATGGTACCTTACTCAGTGGTACCTCAGTGATAACACTAGCAGTGTTGGGATTCAAACTCACAACCCTCTGATAGCAGGGGCAACTCACTAACCACTAGGCCACCAGCAGCCTCAGTTAGGTACACCTACCTTGTATCTACACTCGTTGTCCATCTTATCAGCTGCATCAACCATCTAGCTGTAGTCCATCTGCATCTGCATCAGTTAGCTTTCTTTGCCCTGTTCATCAATGGTCAGGACCCCCACAGGACCACCCGTGAGCATGTCTTATTTGAGTGGTGGATCATTCTCGGCACAGTAGTAACACTGATATGGTGGTGACACGTTAGTGTGTGTGAGCTGCAGGAAAAGCACAACACTGTTAGCTTGGTGCCAGTTAAAGGTGCGAATCACATAAGAGTGCTAATGGAAATTAGCATTGTCATCATGGTAATTTGTTGGGGAAAATGTTTTTTTTTTCCATTAAACGCTGCTATATTTTGACATAGTGATTATTGTATGACAAAAAGTTATTTTTGTCATATAATTTTGTCATATAACCTTGCAATCAGAAATCAAACATGATTTATCTATTGATTTTTTATATTTGATGCTGTGTGTTACAGTCAAATATCTAATAACACCCTTATTTATGATAATCACTGTAATGCATGGTCTATAAAGAATTAATGCATTCTAATACTTTAATTAATTATCTTCATGAATAAATTTAATTACTGTGAATTAATTAAACAGATTAAATTCAACTTTAAATTCAAGTTTCCTAACCTTCCACTCACTCCAATCTTAAACTGAACAAGAAAAAGCACTGGTCCTAATCCAAATCTTAAGCCAAATGATGTTCACCATTTCATCAACAGCTCTTTTAATATTAATAACAGGAGCTCTTCAGCTAAGAAATGCAATTTGTTTAGAAACTACTGAAGAAGTGCAGGAATGTTCAGAGTCCCCTCATTGTATAATGCAATCATTTCAACAAATCATAATATAGCAGTGCTTAGTGCATGAGCCACTTTGACAAAGCTAATGCAATCACACTACTGTTCTTTTTAAGTTTTAAAGTTTTATAGCCAAAATAGGCGTCGCTTCTCGTCGGAGCTTATGCTGAATTTCGGAACCGCTCCAGCATCAAAACGTCCGTTAATATCCGGTGGAGTGCGCTTGTGTAAAACTTTGTGATCACTTGATCAGGGACTGAGTATTGCTCATTTTATAAAATGGTTGAGAGACCTCTGAAACATATTGGGGGAGAGAGAGAGAGAATGGTCGAGTGACCTTTACAACGTATGACAGAGAGATAGTCGATGACATCACACATAGAGATGCTGAGAACGGAGAAAAAGACAAAAAAAACAACTGCAGAGAAACAAACATGGACAGACTTCGGCACACTAAAGCTCAGGTCAGTTATATAACAAAAGACGTGCGTAACTGTTTGTTGTAGTTTAATTAAAAATAATCAGCCCTTGAATGCTGCTGCGCATTCAGCCATTCCCATAAAAGTTTACTTCCCTAAAGACCCCTTCTCATTTAAAAGATCTTTTCTAAATAAGATGTGTGAGTGCAAAGAATGGTTTTAAACCCAGTCTAAAGGTACTAATTAGATTTTTCCCACCACCGTACATCCCAAGGCAAGAAAAAAAATTGGATTTAAAATTTTTTTTTGATAGTTTAACCTTTATTTATCTATTTCAATGTAGTGAGCACAAATGCAGCCAAACAGTGAGTGAAAGCCTGAGAAAATTGTTCGTTCTTTCACATCAGTAATAGAACACTGGTTTAGTGTAAGGTGTGTCCTGCGCTGGGCTCTGGTCAGTCAGAATAAGTGCTAATGGCTGTGTGTCAGCAGCACCTGAGCTCATATGCCTGTTTGTTTGGCACACTGTCACTTTGAATCACCAGCAAGAAGCAGGAATACACACTGGCATAATGCTCTCAGGGGTGTAATAAAGAGTCTCTCTCTCTCTCTCTCACACACACACACACACAGACACACACACACACACACACACACACACACACACACACACCACACAATCAGCATGCCACAACCTCTCAGTGCTCATTGGAGGTCATCTCAGAATGACAGCTGTCACTGCTTCCTGATTGCCCCAGTGCAGAAGGGAATTAAAGACAAATAAACCACTGGTAAATGGTGCAAGTGTGTGTTTGTGTGTGTGTGTGGTGTGTGGTGTGTGTGCGAGGGAAATTTGTAAGTGCAGTGGTCACTCTACAGACTCTCACTACCTTACATGTTTCTCTCCAGCAACATGTGCAGAGGAGTGCTAGCGCTGCTTGAGGCCAGAGTGCTACAGAGAGTAAAGATTCCACAGCCAGAACCTAAAAATCAGCCCTATTTTAAACTCAAGGTGAAGGAGGAAACAGTGGGACTGAGCAGGAGAAATGGTTTACTTACCTCTAGTCCTTAGGGTCCATGCTCATTCAGTTTGGAGTCTGTTGATTGGCTGCAAAAAACAAAACAAAAAAAAAAACAGTTTTCCCATTGTATCCTCAATCAATTCTAAAAATAGAGGTAATGCATTCCAATGTTTAAGTGCAGTTTGTTTACAGAATGGTTGTTCAGCAGAAGCATGAGCAACACAGTCGTTTTAAAATAACTTGCGCTGCGTATTTTGGAAGTGCACCAAAAATGGTTCAGTCAGTCAAGTCTTAGAACTGTGAAAGCTAAAGGAAAGATTTTGGGACACACCAGTTTCTCAGGGTTTGGGTTAGGCCCCTTACTTCTAGTGAACAGCAATCTTGATGCTTTAGGATACCAAGACATTTTGGACAGCGTCATGCTTCCAACTCGGTGGACCCAGTTTGGGGAAGAACCTTTTCTATTCCAGCATGACTGTGTCCCAGTGCACAAAGCGAGCTCCATAAAGA
>JBBPCX010000040.1:7061510-7073045 GCA_037974365.1 Hydrocynus forskahlii | reverse complement strand
GACATGGTTGGATGAGTTCAGTGTGGAAGAACTTGACTGGCCCTACAGAGCCCTGACCTCAACCCCATCCAGCACCTATGGGATGAACTGGAACAGAGATTGTGAGCCAGACCTTCCCCTCCAACATCAGTGCTTGACCTCGTAAATGCTCTACAGAATGAATGGGCACAAATTCCCACAGAAACTCCAAAAATTGTGGAAACCTTTCAAGAAGAGTGGAAGCTGTTATAGCTGCAAATGGGGGGGGGCAGATGTCATTAAGGTCCCTGTAATGGGCAGGCGTCCCAATACTTTTGTCCATATTGTGTATCTTTCCAATTAAGCTCACTAAAACAATCAGACCCTCTAATTCTCTTAAAGCAAAAACTTCCAAATAATATACAACATGTAGTCACTTTCAGAACAGAGCTCATTTTTGCTACTTTTTACGTAATTGGTTAAGTAAACACATTTTTACATCGTTTCATTGGATCAAAATAAATGATCCAAAATCACTTGAAACAAACCCTTATATTAATTTAATTGAATGTAATGCAAAATTGGTTGTCCTCCTCATGGAATTTTCATGTTCAAATACAATACACAATATTTATCTCTGGGAAAATAATAGACACTCTTATAGGTGACATAAAGAGAGAAACCAGAGGTTTGATATCAAGAAATGTCAGTCTAGCCCTTGGCCCATACAGGACAAATTACCTGTTTTGTCCTTTAAATGAATTGAGAACTCGAGTCCCGTTGAATTCTCAGTCTTTCAGCCTAAATAAATGTCCAAACAGTCCAGCCAGCATCCACCTTGACCTGCTATTAAACCATCACTTTCTCTAAACCGTCCCTGGGGCGAATTCGCTTAATGCGCTGTTGCAGTGGGATTTCATCAGTGCCTTGCGTTTTTCACCGTGTCTTGCACTGCAGGGCCGCTCTGTGCTTAACACATGTTCCTGGGTGGTTAGCATGCAGGGCGGGCACCATGCCATGGCACTTCTCACCCCAGCACGGGGAGTCTGACCGCCGGCCCTTGGGGGACAGCGGCGGCGTAATGGTAATTTTAGTGGGAAATCTGCTCCCTGAGAGAAAGGTCACGGTATCTGCATAAGCCTCCTTGAGCCAGGCTTAAGGTCCTGTCGGCCCTCCACCGTGGAGCAAACACCCTTTTTCGCCTCTGCAAATTCTCCATTCGCCCAACCACCCCCTCCCCTCCACCCCCCTACAATCAACCCAACAGCCCAATAGCAATGGTGTCAGACGAAGGGGGAAGTGTAGGTCGGGGGGGTCAGGAGTGTGTATGGGTGTGAGCTGAGATTGCTGTTGCATACAAAGTTTGAGTGCTTTATGCATGTCGAGTACAGGAACTTAGGCCTAGACCACACATATCTTTGACTGTGCACGTTTCTCACAGCTGCGACACGAGAGAGCAGTTCATGGGATCGAGCAAGTCGTGTATATTAAACATAGTGTAGATAGTGTTTACAGGGCTGCTGACTCTCTGTGTTTTGGTATGAAGCTCATGATTTGAGAAAATAATGTTCAATTCCGGAATTCATGGAATTAACTCCAAATCCAAGTGACAGGAATCAGTGCAGTCCAAAAGACATCTGGCAAATACGTAGAGTCCAACTGCAAATACATAATGTGCTATTTTGATTGACAGTATAAACAACTGGGGATCTGGTCATATTAACTTACTGCAGCACCACTAGTTATTCCTTAACGACACAAAATGTTGGTTTAATTATGTGACATATCTAACCGGAAAAAGGACATTTGGAGAGCTAATGCTAGCTGCATTAACTTAGCTGACTAAGTTGGAGTTAATGTTTTGACACTAATCGGACAGTAAGTGCACTTTTTGATCCAAATGACTTTGTTTTCAAGGACAAATCGTTGAATGTCACTGAGTGGAAATTGGGTCCAAAACTTTGGAGTCAACCTTCAACTCCCAAATGTCCGGAATCAGAGCATGTTCTTGGGATCGAATCAACTGTTATTGTTTCTGCACGATCTCTGCACGGCAGTGTCACCATTTTTTATGTCAATGGCACGGCCAGACTGAGCAGAACGGTGTGTAGTAGTAAACATTTTCTCAGAGTGAGGAGCAGCTTTGGAAAGCTGGAGCGAAGAGGTTCTGTCCCACTCCAAGATCGCTCTGATATACTGCTCCATCCCAGAAGTGTAACACTTGTTGAGTGTTTTAGCTCAGCTACTGATACGCTTGACCAAAGCTCCTGATTCTTTTTGATCATTTATGAGTGTTAGCACATGTTTATAATGATCTGAATGACAAAATGCACTTTTTACTTTTTTTTTTTGCAAGGGAACCTACTAATTCTGCATTAAGCAGCACTACACATTATCATATGGAATATTTTTGGCATTTGATTTTTTCTTCTTAAAAAGAACATAAATATGTGTATTGCATGAAATATAAAGCACAAAGTTGTAAAGAGGGTGTAATGGTGAGAAAAAAACACAGATATAGTGTGGACTAGTGACATATTTAAAGCAAAATGATGTAAATCAAATATATTAAATGAGTATAATGTTTGTGTAAGTACAGTAGCTGTCTTGCTCTTCCACACACACGCAGAAATGCAAACACGCATATTTCCGAACACACTGGGAGCAACAATGCAGTCTCACTGTGGTTCAGTAATGAGCCTGTAGGCTGGAGCCTGGCAGATGGGAGAAGTGCCACTGCCACTGCAAATGTCACTCAGCTGTGGCAAGAAGTATTAGAGAGGAACCGCTCCTCAAATCATAAGAGTATAAGCATATGTTGTTTATGCTGCTTTGTTTGCTTTTTGACTGGAGCTTCTTTTACCCCTTTTTTTGGTTTTCTTTATTTGTGAACTTGCTGTGATGTGATGGCTCTTCAACAGCTGTCTCTGCTAGAGAGATGTACTCTGGGTAAACTCGGGGACGGGGAAACTTCAGACACTGAGACAGAATGAGACAGAGTGCTGACATAGTAGGAGTGCAAGTCTGAAGTAAAGTCAAGGGAAATGGTGCAATTAAAGGAACTAGCAAAACACATTCATTTATACAGTTTCTCCCTATGTGTAAAGTAGATCCCAAAGTAGCCAATCAGTGAAGATAAACTGGAAAAAAACAGTCCCTTGCATTATTTCCTTTCTCATTTTTGGATATGTGTGTCAGTCCTGTCAGCTCTATTAAGATGATTCCTGTCCATTTTAGCCCAATCCTTCGCTAACATTGTGCTTCATATCCAAACAGAATACAACACTGACATGCTCATATTCCAGGATGACAAGTGTGAGGGGCGTATATTCTAATCTGTGCATGACTGGCTCAACAGATATGATGGAAAACTGGGATGCGTTGATTGACCAGCAAAATCACCAGCCCTCAATCCCAGTTCTCAATGTAGAACAGCTGGTGAAATACCAAAATGAGACTAGCTTAATGCCACATATGGACTAGCTAGTTGCCAGTATTACTGCTGTTGCAGCAAGGGGCACCGAGTATTAGAAATTAAAAAAACATACATGCAACTGATTTTTAAAAAATCCGATGATCTTAAGTTTAGTGCCTTTAGTTTTGTCCCAGAGCTTTAATGACAGTGTCGGTGATGGATGAATTAGCATCATAGCATACCTTCATGCCTAAGGAGAAGCTTGTGTAAATTGTATTAACGTTTTGGGACCATGGGATCATGCCACAGTCTGTCAAATATATTGCACTTACACTGGAAATCAGTGTAGTTAAAACACACAACACAAGCGCTCTAGAGTCCTTCCGGAAAGAGAGATAGACAGAAAGAGAGCAAGAGGGGGAGTGAAAGAAGGAGATAACTATTAATTTCCCCTAGATCACTTCATTACTTAATCATTCATACTTGAGGAGAGCAGTCCTGTTTAACAAGAGCTTGTTTAATTACAGAGAAACATATGTGCTCCTATTTGGCAAGAGCCACCCACAGGAAGCTTAAGAGAATGAGGAAAAGACGGAAAGGAAGGGAGGGGAGGCCCCCATCGCTTCGGCTAGCGTCACGGAGAGCGACAGATTTAAGGGCCGTGATGACGGAGGGGGTTGAGCCCATCTTAAACTCTGTTTTCATAATAAAAATAGTGTCAGGCTTAATTTCCCCCTCTGACGCCATTTAGCAGGGGAGTGTTTTGAAGCGGTACAGAAGGCTGCCACGAAATGCAATCCCAGGAGCATTAGCCATATTTTCAAACATGTGGGAATGCTTTCGTTTCGACATAAAAGCCGACCCGGTCCCCAAGAGGCCAAGCTATGTCCAAACGATGTTCGTTTTAACAACTCTCCGCGCTATTTTGTACAGCATTAACCCTGGCGACTTTGAAGCCGTTGCTTTGCGGTGAAGGGTTAGACCCCGTAAAGGTCAATAACTCTGCTGATTATGGCGCCATTCATGAGTGGTGGTCTAAGAGCTCCAGTTTCGACCCCAGTTTTCAGCATCTTAACACAAGCGATGCTTGCGAAGGTGTGAAAGACTTGAACCCTACTTGAACTCTACCTATTAAGTGCTTGAAGAATGGGCACATCATCACAGTGTGTTCTTTGGCATCCTTCGGCCTTATATCAATACAACGCAGGCTCCTGCACTTCCTTAGGTCATCAACCCATCCATTGTGGAAAAGGGAGGCTAATAGATGATGGTTCTTCAAGAAACCATTGAGACAATGCTTGGATTGATAAGAGCGCACCTCGTAATGACACCATTGTTCATCTACAGTTCCAGAATAAAGATATCTGAGACAATGTCCATGCAGCCTACGAACTCTCCGGAGATAAGACACCTTTATGCATACATGCCTGGCCAACAAAAGGGCTGCCTGTCCAGATCTCATCTACGTAAACAAGCCAGGAACAATTCAATAAAGCACACAGAGTGAAACATTCCTTGGTAAGGGAAAAGTCAATAGGTGCAAGATCAATGGGACACTTGTAATGGATGGCGATGGATTGCTCGCTTTAATATTACACCTGGTGGCTCGGGCATTACAATACTTTCACCGAATAAATGTTAACCTATAATCCCTCCGCTAAGAGCTGCCTTATTGTTTGCTCCCCCCACCCCGCATATGGTCTTCACATCGATTCTCCTTCATCGAATGCTAAAACACTACACAGCCAGATTGACTACCACTAATTTAAAGGAGCACAAACACATCCTTGAGTAGTTATAATCAACCACAATCATTCTCTAGCATTACTAATACAGGCGCAGTTTGCAGGAGCAGGGGCCGACTGGATGAAGCATTTCAATTTCATTTGCCATCTCTCGTTTATTTTCTTCTCTTGATTTTGCTGAGGCAATGGAGCAGGCTTGACCCCGACCCTTGCTCTCGACCTCTAACCCTTGACACTGACACATCTGACCAGCCACCACTCCTGGGGACGCAAATTAATAGAGGGGCCGTGGCTTGTTAATTGTCGAAGAGATCAGTGAACTGATTCATCACCTCAGTCACGGCCATTGCTTAGGCTTGACCCCTCTGAGATCCCACAGGGCATCTGTAAGCAAACCCAGCTGTGTTCTTGCCTATAGCTGACCACCCTCTCTGTGTCTCAGGCGTAATTATTCAGTATCGGCCCCCTTATTAATCAAGTCGATGCCCCACATTTTAAATGGAAATTGCCGGATTAATACGAGCATTCATTTTGTCGAGGGGGGAGCGCGTGATGGCCTTAGCTCTGCTAATCGAATTGGAATAAAAAAAAAGCAAGGTGAGGGGAGGATCTGATTGAATTAGGGAGAGGCAAACCAAGACATGCAGAAATGCACACACACACACACCCATACACACACATGCACACATACACACACACCATAGACATTACATGTTGTTGTTAAAGAGAATGCTTTTATTAAGGAATATGCCTGTCTATATTGGTAAATAAATTGTTATCTTGCCTTTTAAAATCTTGCATTTGGCACCAGCACAGAACTTCAGTGCAAAGTCTTGTATCTCTGAAAGGAAAAAAAACCCACTTCTTTTCATCCACATTTTACGAAAATGCTGCAGGGTTTTGAAAGGAAGCAGTGAAACATGCCAATAGATGCCAATAATGTTTGTAACCAAACAAATTTGAGAGTCAAGAGGTTTTTTCAACGTTACACTATGGACATGCTAATTCATCCGACATCTTAACCCCGGCATAAACAGCACGACAGTAAAGTGCCACCGAATATTGAAAGGCCTCCATATTGTAAGCTCTAGAATTCTATTTAGAGCGGGTGAAATCAGATGTCAGAGTCAGACAGGGTGCTCGGCTGGCTTGCAGGTGGCGCAATAAATAAACAGTCTCATTGCATTATGCATCCAGTGATTGATTAGATTATGAACAGGTGGGCATGCATAACATCAATGATTTTCTCATTGTTCACCTCTGACAGCTCCGCCCCCCATCCCAACTCTCTTTTACAAACCCCGACACCCTCTGCTCACACACACACACACACACACACACACGTACACCGACACACAGCGCAGACTGACGGACAGATCAGATCGGACACAGCTGACAGCGGCGCGTGCAGGCCTATCTGGTATTTGGAGGTGCTGTTTGTTCAAAATGACAAGGATGCAAAGCTCTCTCTACATATGAGTTGCCTCTAGTGCTGGGAGATGGGCGATAGCGGGGGCTGCCAGCTCCACAAATCCAGCGCTCTGATTACCATCAGGTCGAGCCGGGGTGCTTTCTCAAAGCCTGTCATTTCCTGTCATTTGTTTGTCAAGTGAGGACAGGCTAACCCCCGGTGCCGTGAGTGTCTGTTCAAGGGAATCACACGCAGCATCGCATCTTCTCTATCCTCCTGCACACCTTGCCCTCCCTCAGGTAGTTTCTTGTACCTGACATGGTCTTTGACACTTCGACAGAGTTTAGATGGGGAGGAGATGCCAAACACAGACAGCATGAGGAAACACACAGCGTGTGTGAGATATTGTCTGCTGTTGTTTAATATCATAAGCCGGTCTTGAGGTTATCTGAAGAGTTACTTTCACATTGAAAGCACTTGATTGTGTATGATACTACAGAATGATTAAGATAACTTTGCATGAGTAACATCACTTTTATTCAACTGGAAAATTACATGAAGATAATTAAAAAATGTACTGCCATTAGCTATTTGAAATGATCCACAGTGTGCTGCTTTGTCTTAGGAAATTTGTATCATTCTTTTTTTCTGTATGCGTGAAACAGCAAACTTCCATAACAGGCGAGCTGTGCAAGATTACTCCTGGACTAATGATAAGGAAGTTCAGAAGTCACTGGAAAAGAGTTGCAGGATGACATGAAAGCAGGTAGAACACCACAGTTTCAAGGAACAAGAGGACTGTACTACAAACATCCTCGTCCTACACCCCCACACAAACCTATTCTGAAGTCTTCAGCAATAATTCTGTTTGTCATGTTTGAACTTTTGCGCACACGAGCATAAGAACACCAAATACATAATGAAGTATGCAGATGGGAGCATCATGATATAGGGCTGCTTCGACAAACCATACTGGAGCATTACATTAGGAACTAATCTCGTTGGCCAAATGGCAATCATGTAGCCAAAACAAGACCGGTTTAATATGTTGGAGGTGCTTTCGTGACAAGGCCAATCTAGTGACTTGTTAAAAATCTATGCAGCAGTTTGAAACTGCAAGCCCATCAGAGGGAGCTTCATAACCTTGGGGAATTGAAGATGGTTTATTAAGAGGAACCGGCCAAGAAAACACAGATCTACAAGAAACAAATTGCTTTTTAATTAGACATGTTGAAGTGGTCATTTCAAAATGAGTTTAGTTTTGTATGTTGTATGCATTTGAAATGAGTGTTTCACAGGACCAGTGCCACAACTAAACCATGATGCATTCATCATCACTGAGGTACAGTATCTGTTAAATTATCTTGAAACAATATGTAATTCTGCATCCCTGAAACATAGCCAGTAGAAAGTGATGCACGCAAAATATCCAGTGCTATTTGAAGCAGCCTTTCATACCAGGTGCACACAAAATGATGTTTTAGTTTAAGTGTTCTTTTGCTGCTTGCCATTATGCAAGCATGCACAACATGGGTTAAAATGAAGTATGATGGCTGATTAGAACCCAGCTTCACAGCACGGAGACTGTAACTGTTGTCGCTGTGTTTCAAACTCAGACTTTAAATTATGAGCTGCAAGTGAAGTTGCATGAAGTTTTCTTCATGTAAAATCAGCCTTAGGTGACAAGTCACATCCCATTACATTATAATGGGGGCCTGGAAGAGATGACTTCACAATAAAAATGGTTGATGGCCATTGGCTGATATCACAGAAGGCTAGATCATTCAAATCACTGCTTTCTAATGGGTGAGTGGATTGGAGGAGTTGAGTTTACATTCAGCTTGAAACATCTGAAAGCGCAGTTTGCCAGTTGTTTAAGAGCACCAGACTCTCCAAATTAAACTGGCAGGAGGCAAAAAAATGACAACATCATACAAATCTGCTGCTGCCTAAGAATGCAGCCTGTGAAAGTTCATTTTGACAAACGTGGGAATCTCTCGGTTTGTTGTGCTTTCCTGTCTGTGGAAACTCCGAGATGAAGATGAGGAGGGAAAAAAATGGATGAGTGTTTGGAGATGTTTTGGCCTGGTTGAAACAGTCTTCCCATAGTTTGGGACTGATAAACAGTTATCTCAGCTTCTCCGTCACATCAATCATGACTCGCTCTGTTTAGACACTGAACCGCTTGTGCAGTTGCGCTGGAGTAAATTGTGTATCGTCGAGACAAATGAAGGATGCCCTGAATCTGATTCCCATTTCTGTAGAATGGCTGGCATGTGTTACAGTCGTACTGTAGCGGGGTCTGTGCGACAGAGGGCAGAGCCTATATGCTCATCAAGGTTACAGCGATGACACACAAGGCAACACACACTATGGCAACGCCTTCCGTGCTGCTTTAATTCATAATAGCGTACGTGGCTTGTGTAAACACTGACCTTGAAGAAGGGATGAGATCGTTCACTGGAAGTGCAACCTTGATCACGTATAGGTCAGGCATTTCCTGGCTTAGCGCAGAATACAGTGTTTGTGTGTGTCGCTGGGGTGCAATTCAGCTGTTTTGGTTGGCCTATGCTATTTTCACCGAAATGGCACTAAAATGGAAAAGTTTCGAATGACAAAACTCTCACTCCCATAAAAAAAATACATGAATAACGCATGACACAATGGAACCTTCATAAAAGGCCAGGATAAGGTCTGCTTCCAGGGAACCAGCCCCTGGAAAGTTCCACTGGCATTAAATGTAATTTAGGATGTGCGGGCTAACTTATTTTGACACTGTTTCTGATAGTTGAGCAAGTAACTGCATCGTTTCAAGGCTTTTAAAAGAGTTCTTTGGAAAAAAAACAAAAAACTCCCTATCAGAAAAGTAGTCACTTCCCACGATATTTCCAACCAAACACGAAATCACTCCTAAACACCCAAAGATGCTAGCACAGCCCCGGCGCCTTTTCCCCTGATGAATGATGTCATTAATGTCAGGCTATCAGTGGACATGAGCGAAGAGACGCCAGGCCTAGCAGCACACTCCCCGACCAGAAAAAAAAGAAAAGAAAAAGAAAAGAGAGGGAGAGAGAGAGAGGGAGAGAGAGAGAGAGAGAGAGAGAGAGAGAGAGAGAGAGAGAAAGAGAGTGGGGGGAAAAAAACAAATAGTTTTGATTAAAGTCAAGGACATTCCGTACGACTCTTCCGTCGAAAGGCATTCATCATGGGTGATGTTGATCCTCCCTCCTCTGTCCACTCCACTCTTCCAGGATGGCAAGAGAGAGAGAGAGAGAGAGAGAGAGAGAGGCTCACACTAAGAGATATAGCACTGGGCTTATGTGGTCAGTCAGCACGTAGTCCATGTCAGGCCAATTGGAATATATGAATCCCAAGTGAGTGTTTAGAGATGCTAATGGAATGGACGATGGCTTGGGGTTTCTGAACTAATGTATGTTTTATCGCTGTTTAACTCTTTAATGTTGATGCAAAAGATCTCCACTATTTAATATACTCTTCTCCTTTAAAGGGCCCGTAGCCTATGTTCTACATTTTTCTTGTATATGCTTTTTCCTCTGACGTCCATTAATGGCCTATTAATTTGTGTGGTTTAATGTACTAAAAGTAGTCATATTTCATTTTTACACAGCTATTTTCTAACCGCCCTTTGTCCATTAGAATTAAACAGATTTTACTGTGCCTTTAAGAGTGATATATGTAAACAGCCTTTATTCTGAGCAGGCCAAACTGTTGGGGTTCAGTTACACGCTTTGCCAGTAGGTGTATAAAAGTCAAGCAGTCTCCATAACAAACATCTGGCAGTGGATCGGGTTCTACAGAAGAGGTTCAATTACTTTAAATACCATAATCAAAAGAAGTTTGCTACAATTCAGTTTCTAAGATGTCTGCCCTAATATAAACTACATGGACAAAAGTATTGGGACACCTG
Organism: Hydrocynus forskahlii; assembly: GCA_037974365.1. Classification (NCBI taxonomy): domain Eukaryota; kingdom Metazoa; phylum Chordata; class Actinopteri; order Characiformes; family Alestidae; genus Hydrocynus; species Hydrocynus forskahlii. Next base: position 7,062,588 of record JBBPCX010000040.1, on the reverse strand, counting down.
ATCATTACACCAACAGAGACTTTAATGACATTGCATTCAAATACATACACTTTAATATGGAGTTGGTCCCTGTTTTCCAGCTATAATAGTTTCCACTCTTCTATCTTTGGGAATTTGTGCCCATTCATTCTGTAGAATATTTATGAGGTCGGACAAGAAGGCCTGGCTCACAATCTCCATTCCAGTTCATCCCAAAGGTGCTCTGTGAAGCTGAGGTCAGGTTTCTTTGTTTTCACCGAACACATCCAACCATGTCTTTATACTTATGTCCCAATACTTTTGTTCACATAGCGTACCTCACAGAACGCTGCCATCAAGTGTGAAGCACGTAGTCCTGAAAAAATCTTCTATCCTCTGTTGCATCGCTCACTACAGAGTTCCAAACTGCTTCTGGATGCAACATCAGCTCAAGAACTGTGTCAGGACCTTTATGAAATGGGTTTCCATGGCTGAGCAGAAAACATGAGCCTATGATCACTATGTGCAATGTCAAGAGACGACTGGAGTGCTGTAAAGCATGCCATCACTGGACTCTGGGGCACTGGAAATGTGTACACTGGACTGATGAATCATGTTTCACTATCTGGCAGTCTGTTAGAGGAATCTGGTTTTGGCATTTGCCAGGAGAGCGCTAACCTGCCAGAAAGCACAGTGTACAAAGTGAGGTCCATGAAGACATGGTTTGATGAGTTTGATTTGGAGGAACACCAGTGGCCTCACAAAGCCCTGACCTCAACCCAGATGAACACCGTAGGAGCGAATTGGAACGTCAATAGCAAATCAAGCTTGCTATTGCAAGTGTCTGACATCTTGTGGAAAATCTTATGGAAAGCCTTCCCAGAGGTTGGCAGGGGGGGTTAACTCATGGTTTTTGACTGGGATGTCTATCAAGTTTAGATATATAATATGGACAAAACAATTGGGGCACACCTTTTTTCAGGGTTAGGGCTTTACTTCCAGTGAGGGCAATCTTAATGCTTCAGCAGACGAAGATATTTGGGACACTATGCTTCCAACTTTGTGGACACAGTTTGGGGAAGAACCTTTTCTATTCCAGCATGACTGTGTCCCAGTGCAC
>JBBPCX010000040.1:7045025-7061410 GCA_037974365.1 Hydrocynus forskahlii | reverse complement strand
AACTTGACTGGCCCACACAGAGCCCTGACCTCAACCCCATCCAACACCTTTGGGATGAACTGGAACAGAGATTATGATCCAGACCTTCCCGTCCAACATCAGTGCCTGAACTAATGCTCTGCAGTATGAATGGGCACAAATTCCCACAGAAACTCCAAAATCTTGTGTAAAGCTTTCGAAGAAGGGTGTAAGCTGTCATTGCTTTAAAGGGGGACCAACTCCATATTAAAGTCTATGGATTTGAATGCAAAGTCATTAGAGTCCCAGTTGGTTTAATGGTCAGGCATCCCAAAACTTTTGTCCATACAGTGGTGCAATGAAGTGTCCACAGACTTTTGGAAAAATAATATAAATGCACTGACTTTTGTGACATCACAGACAAACTCAGGATTTCAGAAATGCAAAAATGTTTAATTATTACATCAAACTAATTTTTAAGGTGTGAGGTGCGATGTCAGAAAAAGGGTACTTTAAAAGTGTGTTTTTATGTTATGGTACAAACAATGCCCCATATTCAAAGGTGCACCACATTCACTGTCTCAGGAGAAATGCATATTTATATATATTTGAAGAAAACTAAAAAGTCTTTAGTCCAGACAGTTTTTTTGACACAATTCCATAAAAAAGGAATATGGTACACATATATTCCTTAACTACAGATACTGAAGACCTTGAGGGTAACGCCCCAATCACTTGAAGGGAACCACATAGGGACAGTTTAGTACCATTTCTTAAGAGAGAGAGTCTAAGAGGTTTAAAGAAGGTCTGTTAAACCCACCATCTGCAGTGAAAACTGTGATTTTGTAAATGCCACATTGCATTACCTCCAGCATAATATCTTTAAAGTTTAACTGACAGTGTTCAGAAGCGGTAATTGACAGTCATGATGAACCTGCACCTTTCTGTAATAACATCCAGCAATGTTGTGACAGCACTGTTATGCAAGCTGTCACCGACTTGGGAAACCTGCTCTAATAGCTTTATGGCAGACTTTCTATTACCAAAAATAGAAGGCAAAAGCACCGCAAGTTCTTCCTTAGTGGAGGATTTAGTGAATAGCATTCACTGTAAATTATGCCCTTCTTCCCCTCCACTTTTCATCATACAGGGAATGATAAGTACTGTGAGTGTGTACAGAGAAAATATTGCTATTAACACACACGCGCACACACACACACATACACACACACACACGCGCGCGCTCACACTGGCCTACCCACATTTCGTAGCAATAGCTTTCCATGTCGTGCTGAGTAATATTACCCGCGGAGAATCATAAAAAAGATAGCCCAAATTGAAATTCTGTCATAGTTTACAGAGGTCTAATCCAAACATCTGTTCTAATGACGGGGGATTTGTGGAGGATCTGCGAGTCTATGGGAAAAGCAGGGCACTTCACTCCACTCGCAAAGTTTGATCTAAGAGCCAAAAGCTTCCTCCTAATGTAAGCAAGCTTCCTGCGAGGCTGCTATTGCTAGAGCCGCTCTCGACTACCACTCAGGCTTTCAAATAAGGGACAGCTCCAAAGGCTACAGGTCAAGATTAACAATAACACCATCGTCCGCAAATAAAGAAAAAAATATACACTGAAGAAAGAGGATTGGCAGACATAATCGAGCTAATGGGCCACTAGTACCCAGGTTATGTTCCAACTTAAAAAAGAAAAAAAAAAACAACAACAACATCTGTTCATAAGAAAACGCAGCAAATTTGTTCAAATGCTAATGTGTTCGGCAAAAGGAATCCATTTCGGCTAGGAAAGCATCTAGTTGTAAGCTTTGCCTTAACATTAATCTCTCCTCCTTGTCTAATAAAGACAGATTTACATTCTATTATTGTAGCGAGATCGTTATTCCTCACCAGGTTGTATTTAAGTGAATTTTTTTTTTCCTCCGGTGTCATAGAGTGAAGGGGAAGTGTGCGATTTTAATCAGGCAGGCTTAAAGACTTTTCCCACTGTATCACATCCTCCAGATGTGCAGGCCAGGCTGGAATAGGTTTTTACTTTGAGGCAGCCGAGGCTGACGGAGAGTCAAGTGGGAGATTATTGGGCTGCACTCAGTGCTTCTCCTAAACACCCAGCGCGCTCAAATATTTTGACAGTCATAAGAGAGGCAGAATGGATCAGTTACTATGCAAAACCAAAGCAATGTTTTTTTTCCTGTGTGTGTGTGTGTGAAGGAGAAAGAGAGAGCCAGAGAGAGAGAGAGAGAGAGAGAGAGACAGAGAGAGTAAGTCGGTCAGGCTGAATTTAGATTGGGAGAATGTGTGGCCTGTGTCTGCAGAACTTATTTTCAAGAAAGGAAAAGAGATTACAGCCCAGCTACAACCTCGCAATTCAGTTTGATTCAGATTCTGCGCAACATAATTCAGAGCATCTTGACATCTGCAATCTCACCACAAATGACTTATTTTGGACACCAAAAAAAAAAAACACTGTACCTTAATCTGGATGGAGAAAGTATTTACTTAATAGGGGAATATGAAGAGTAAAAACTAAACACCAACTTTTTCTTTTCACTTTCATATAATTTTCATAGTATAATGAAAACTATTGAATGAATTCTTACTTTGCAAAATGAATGCTGTTTTAATTGCCACGATACTTTTAACAAACTAATAAGCAAAGAGGGGCAAAGTCAATCCCAGAGTGTGTAACTGGGAGAGTCAGGAGAGGTCCTGGTGGGCTAGCAACTTTGGGCCAGTAATATGGGCTAACATATCATTCCAAAATCTCAAATGTCCTCATACCCCACTTCCTTTTTGCAAAACCAAGTGTGTGTACAAGTAGCACAGGAAACACAATTAGAATTTGGAGTAGCCTTGTCTGCATCATTTAAATCCTGGTCAAATAACAAGTCCCACTAGGGCCCCGCCTTGAGGAACAGTGCTGGTATTGTCAGGTATAATGTGAGCAACTCTCATAAACAATGGTAAAATCATAACTTCTGAGCACTTTTCCTTCAACAAAATGGCAGCAAAATTCAATACGATAAAATACACAAAGACTAATAATTCAAAATTAAAATTGCTACAGTATACAGCTCTGGAAAAAATACAATTTATTTTGAAATCAGCATCTCTATGAGTATGACAACCATTCCATGCCAGTGTCTGTTAAACTCCTACACAAGCACCTCATTCTGCTTTATGAGGTACTGATTAGAGATCACATAAATCAAATCTTATTTAATGAGGAAAAGTATAAAAACACTGCTGTAATCAACGCTCTTCTCTCGCAATGAGACCAGTTGGATGGAAAAACACTACTAGAAAAGGTCATTACTGCCATTTTGTTCAAGAGTGAACGAGAGATTTGTTTTCTTTGAATTATTCAAGTTCTGTAAACACTGCATCATTTCTCTTATGTGGATTTATTGTCATGTCCTTTAAAATGATGCTTTAAAGAACAATATTTTAATTTGGAAATTAGGAGAAATATTGCCAGCGGTTCTTAAAAACTATGGCAAAGCTGTTCAGCTCAATAGTTGCAGCTATAAAAGATAAAACCTGAGAAAATAAACATTTTTGCAGTGGTCTCTTATTTTTGTCCAGCACTATATTGTGTTTTCAGTGGCTTAGAGCATGGCTCAGCCAATCAGATTTATAAATTCATTTTTACACCTCCATTAATTACTGTCCCAGCTCTACCACTGGTGGTCTCAGGCCTGAGAAGCCAAAAGAAGCCCTTGACAAATATCTTTATAGTCATCGCCTCGTCCCCTTTATACAAACATGTCTCTTGATGTCATTGACACAAGAAGCATGACATGTTGGGAGTCTCAACAAAAATACAAATCACATTTTGAAGTGCGTGACTGACTTTTCAAATCCACTGACCATATTTGTGAACTTGCATAAGTATGAACTTGCACAAAAAGAGCAGATTCACCTTACAAGACTTATACTTGCCATATACTATGAATTGCTGAAGTTCATTCAAATATGAGATAATACAATTCTGGGAGTTTTTATACAGACACATTTGGTTAACGATTTGTTGACAGGCGTGCATCAGTTTCACTGACAGTAATGAATGGCACGCAGCAAGAGAAATAATAGACTTGTCTTTAGATGTGTGAGTGTCATTTATAACCTCAGCAGACATCAGCGGGAGAACAGATTGCGATACCCTAGCACTAACAAACACTTCATTTCAACTTCCAAGTCCACAACTCAAGGTAAGGTGCTTGGGTATAAACAGCAAAATGACTAACTTGTGCTGAATCTCATTGATTTTTACTGGGAGTGTAAATGCTGTTTGTGAAGTGATCTCTACTCCACACATATTATGATTGCTATTGTAAATATCAAAATGTTATCACATGTTAAGTCAATCTACTGAGTGAAAAGTACTATAACTGAAAGTATGGCCCTACCTGTTTTTGGTGTTAACTGAAGCCAGGCAGGTTAGAACGTTGCTACCATGCTGTCAGCTTGATTACACACATAAAACTGAACTATACCTGATCTGCTCCAAGAGGGACATGTCTTTTTGTCAGTGTTGAGCAAATGTTGTCCAAACTTCCATCAGTTACTACCAAAAATGCAACAGTAAGCAAAGCATTGACAATATAAAGAAGGGCCGGACCTTTCCCTTTGGTTTAGTGAAAGCTGAGTGGGATAGAAATGAAAATGAATGGGATAAAACTGAGATAACAAGTCTCATCAAAGTACCATCTTTAATAGGAAAAAACCCACTGGCTTGGAAAAGTGTAAGCAGGAAAAGCCAAAACATTTTCAGAGTACTGTACTTCCATAACAGAGGGGTGTCTGTTACAGAGGTACAGTACTCTGAAAATGTTTTGAGCCAGTCCTTGATTTCTTCATGTTTTGCTTTAAAAGAGGCAGACTGTTCTCATGGCTTCCTGAAAGATTTTCAGAGGCTCTCATTTTTACTCCAGTCCTTGTACCTGACCAGTTACCTGTTTTCTGTTCATTAACCCACACAGTGACCTACTTACCAATCATTCAAGCATAACAAAACACATCTACTCCATATGCCAAAGATAAGACATTTTGCCAGGCATAAAATAGTGTTTTCATACTAACAAAGCAAAGTATAGAGGCTCAATACATTTGCACCGTAATATATATACTATAAGGACAAAAGTATTGGGACAGACCACTTAATTATTGAATTCAGGCGGCCCTTTACTTCCAGTGAAGAGCAATCTTAATGCTTCAGCATACTAAGACATTTTGGACAGCGTCATGCTTCCAACTTTGTGGACACAGTTTGGGGAAGAACCTTTTCTATTCCAGCATGACTGTGTCCCAGTGCACCAAGCAAGCTTCATAAAGACATGGGTGGATGAGTTCTGTGTGGAAGAACTTGTCTACCCTGAACATTCCAAAATCTTGTGGAAATCCTCCCAGGAAGAGTGGAAGCTGTTACAGCTGCAAAGTCTATGCATTGAAATGCAATGTCATTAAAGTCCCTATTGGTGTAATGGTCAGGCATCCCAATACTTCTGTCCATATAGTGTATGCATGCAAAGTAGCTGGATTAACCAGAAGAAAAGATAAACACACAGTTATTTATATAGAAAATAAATATATTGTCTAGGTCAGATTTGACCTGTGAGGTCAAACATGTTTGAATATTACTCTGGTTTTCAGTTTCAGGTTTACAGCTCTGACTCCATTCAAAGAGAAAGGAAACTGGTTTTGTATGAGTGGAAATAACTGGGGCCGCTGAGTGAACAGAATTTCCTATAGGGATTTGGGGTAGGTAATGTTGCATCAAACCATGAGCATACATTTTGTATGCCAGCTCTTCCACAAAAATGCGTAAATGTTCATTCTTTCCTCCAAACCCAAACCAGCATGCCAGTGTAGCACAGTTCTCCTTCTACACAATGTTCCTCACTGTGTATGAAGCTGTAGTCAAGGTCACCTTTTTCAAGTCTAAGATAAGTCCAAATAAGAGACAGTTTTTTCAATTTATTTGACTTTTATATATTACGTGTGTGACTGTAACCCGTTCGTGACCACAGCAGTCAGGCTCCAACCAGAGTCAAGTGAGCAGTGCGTAGGATATGACTCCTTGTATGGCGGATATGAAACTGTTAAGTGTTAAGAAACAGGATCCTGGATTCCCAGCCGAAGATGTTGAGATGACTGGATCTAATGAACTGGCTTTAATAAACAGGGTCAAATAAACTGTAGGCACTCGCAACGGAATGTCCATGTAACAAATCCTTCAAGACATTCACATCTACTCCCTTTTTTTGATATCAACACAACAAAAATAAACATGGTAGCCACACAGAATTACTGAACACTTCTAGTTGAAGAAATATCTAAACTTTGTTTCTCCAGCATGCGGCTTAATATTTGGGCTCATACAGAATTACCAAGCCTCCAAACAGTTTTAGCTTCAAATCTGAATAAAATCCAGATCACACACACCGCTGGTAACTTCTTTGTCTTTCATCTCCTTTCACCCTTTCGACTCTCTCTTAACAAACCTAATGAAGTGCCTGATTGGCTAGAAACCTGTCTGAATTGTTGAGACAAACACCAGATTGGTTGACTCCAGAGTTTCTTTTTTGCAGGAGCAAATAGCAAAGGATCATGGTAAACCGAGTCTAATTATTAATTCACAGAGTACTTGACAATGCCGTTAATATGGGTTAGGTAAACAAACAAACAAATATAATAATAGTAATGTAAGGGTCTCATACACGGCAGTGAAGAAATGGTACAAGTGTAAAAATTGTTTTTTAAAGGCAGCTGAACTCAAGAATATTTGGCGAGGCCAATAATCGAGACCTAGACAAGTTCAAGTGCAAATACCAGAGATCACAGAAAAAACGTCTCGAGTCCGGTCTAAACTACAGGCCTGTCTGGACACTTTCATCTCCTATGAGACGTTCTCTTCAACTACTTACAGAAAGGTTTTTCAGCCTATTAGCCTGAGCTTTCGTGAACAAAAGCAGGCGGCGATTCAGCTGTTTCGCCACTATCACGCTTCCTTCATAAACTCATGAGGAGCTTTATCTGAGGCAGCTTTTGAATAATAAAGGTGCTGTGTGTGTGTGTGTGTGTGTGTGTGTGTGTGAGGGAGACACATTCCAAATCAAACAGAATATGAACTAAGCCATTTGACAGTCTATAGGTCACATGCTCTCTTGACTTCTGACAGCTTGATGGATTGCTTTGAGAGCAAGCGAGAAAAAAAAAGAAGAAGAAATGCTTTCATTTGAAGAAAACGAAAAAAAAATATATATATATTTCAAATGTAAATGCATTAATATTCATACACTTCAGGGGGAATAAGTGTCTTGTGTGTTGTGCGAGAGGGTAACTAATCCAGACTATTTAGAGGCACGAGGTCTGATGCGGAGTGAAATCGAGAAAACCACACGCTGAAACTCTGAACTCTGCTCTGGTGGTCTTTTTATCACTTTAATCGATAATAAAACAAAGATACAGCAGGGGGGTGAAGAGACCCTCCCAAATCAAACAATACATTTGTCGACTTACTTGACATCATTTATCACTGAAGTGCAAATAGAGAATTAAATACACTTTGCTAAAACCCACTGAGAAAACAAAGACTGTGTACATTTGATCTTTCACTGTTGAATGAAACGTCCTTTAGAGCCTTTTATTGATCCTTAAGTCCTGTATCTGCGGTCAGTTCAGACCACAGAAACACTCTTGGCTAAATATTTTTGGTTGGTGGACTGTTCTTAACTAAGCAGTGGCAGTGGTGTGTTTTTGAAATGTGTCTGATACACTCATACCAGCACCACACACACACGTCCAGTACGTGTCACCACCATGCTGATGCCACTGTTGTGCTGAGAATGGCCCACCACCCATAATATGGTCAGAAGTGGTACTATAGGAGGGGGTAGAGCGTATATAGGGGTCCCTTTCTACAGAAGGAGGGGGTAGAAAGTATATAGGGGTCCCTTTCTACAGAAGGAGGGGGTAGAAACTATATATAATAACTGTATTTTTTTTTTTTTTACATTTTAGATGTCTCTGATAAAATGGCCAATGTGTGTAAGCATCAAAAATGTTAGTTAAAAACAATGTACCAAAACTTCAGACTGCATCATTGAGCTGCCCCTCAAGCTCCCCCAAGGGTTTCAGCTCTCTTTCTAAGAAAACAGTTTGTAATCAAAATCTGAGTTCATCCTATCAGGGAAGGTGGGAGGGGAAGGGGGCAAGTTTATGCCAGCACGTTAAAAAGAAAATAGAATTATTTTACATAACTTCATGCATTTATTTCCCTGCATGCTCTCAATAGAAGGTGGAAAATAATTAGCCATGTTAGGCAGGAGGCGTTGAGGACACTGCTAGGGCATGTGGCCACGTATAGTGTCTAGTTTCAGATAGAAAATGTTCAAAATGTCTATTGTATGTACATTAAGATGTATCCATCTATTAGATAAATATTAGTAAGCAGTATCTAAAATGTGAGTTATTAATTAGATCATATTTCTAAGAGATATATTTCTACACAAAATATGCAGATAAGACACAACCTACAGTGAAACATGAACTTATTGACCATATCTTAAAGTGGACTTTAAAGGATAACTGTTCAGAAATAACAGAACTGACTGCTGCAAAAAAGGGTATACAAACAAAAAACCTTTTCTGGAAACCTGTTCTACTGCCCTGTTTGTAGGCTGATATTTGGCTCTACCAAATGTGAAGTTGCCAGTCAAAAAATACCGGAGGTACACCACTGAGTACAGTGTGGTGTGGTGCCTGTACAGCCCCTAATTACAGCCTGTCAGTGCAGTAAAAGTTCATTAGATCAGTAATGAACTAGCAGTCAGTGAGTAGTTCTCTAATAGATCTCTAAGACTCAGTAGTCACTGTTAATAGTTAATACTCTGATCATTAGTTCACTGTTATCTATTGGGTATCTAAACTCCTTAGTAGTTAATAGTAGTGATGCACATGTTGATGCAGAATCACTCATTCACTCCTGTTTAGTTCCTGCATAGTAACCTATTAACTACAAAACACTATTATGAAGTGTTACCAAATAATCTCAGGCTATTTAGGTTTAGTGTAACAGTCATAATCTTCCAGGCAGAAAAGAAATCTCCCCCACACTCTGGTTCAGAGGAATTTCTTGGATTCAGATGTCTAGCCTGTCACATCACAATATCAATTATTTGTTAAAAAAAAACTCTTAACTGATGTCACTGTGTCATTTGTTGCTAAATTCTCTTTCTTCCATTGGAACTGACCTGTTGCTTTCTTGGCTGTAACTATGCATGCAAGATAGATTTTTATATAAAGCTTTTGTATTGTTTTGCACAAAGATCACTGTTTTGCAACTCTGAAACATTTTTATTCAAATCAAATTGGTATCTACTAATTCATCGTAACACTGTACCACATCTCACCTAAATCTAACTGAATCTTGACCTCAATGTCAGAAACTGCAGTGAACCACTGAACCTAAAATGGGGTGGCTGGTGGACTGGTGGTGAGGGAGTTGCCTCTGCAATCAAAAAGTTGTGGGTTTGAGTCCCAGGACTGTCAGTTGAACCTCTGAGGTTCTCTTGAGCAAGGTACCGTCCCCACACACTGCTCCCTGGACGCTGTGTTCCTGGCTGCCCGCTGCTTCACTTGGTGGATGCGTTAAATGCAGAGGAAGAATTCCGTGCTGTTCAAACTGTGGTGTATTCGTGCATGACAAACGGACACTCTACATTATACACCTGTAGTACAAAACACTTCTTTCACATTCACTGGCGACTCAGTGTAATCATCTGTAGACTGTAGTTTTTTGAATATGTCTTTTGACACTGGACGCTAAAGAAGATTCAGAAGGTGATGGAGGTACTTCTATATCCCTCAGAACACTGCTAACACACCTGTCTAGCACACAAAGCTTCTCTGACCTGACAGCCCTTCCAAACAGTGCTATCAGTGCAGAGGACACCACCTCATTACCAGTAATAAGCAAATGTCATCACACAAAGAAGTGCATAAGGAAGCCTAGTGGCACAAAGGGTATTATCATGGGCTCTCTCTCTCTTCCTCTCTCTCTCTAGCTCTCTCTCTACCTCTCTCTCTCTCTACCTCTCTCTCTTGCTCTCTCTCTACCTCTCTCTCACTCTCTACCTCTCTCTCTCTCTCTCTGACAGGCTGCGTTTTAATTCTGTAATCCACGCAGACAAGATGTGATAAAAACAGCAGAGGAAGCTGCTCCCTAATCGCTCACTAATGGTTATGACAAATACCTGTCTGTGTGCGTCTCTCACATACAGCCGTGCCCCCCCCCCCACACACACACGCACACCCTTACTCATGCACTGACACTCCCACAAACCTGATTAGCTTAACTACAGACATTCAGGCATCTTTTAAAGGTGCATGCCACACAGGAAAGGGTTGTTTTAAAGGGAGCTTAAAGAAAAAAGTTCAGATTTCTGAGGAATTCTGTTCACAGGTGACTGCTAATCTGCTATTAACATTAAATACAACTTTTTTCTGTGGCTACAGATGTTGTCTGTAGCAACTCAATTATGCCAAAAATTCTCTCAACTTCTTTATTTGTTACAAACAGGAACATACAAAGAAAATGCTAACTACTGGACTGTAGAAGGAAAGTATTGCTGCTGTCCAAAAAACATAAAACAACAAACACAAATGAACTAGCCACAAAAAAGTAAAATGCAAAGCATTCTTTTAATGTGTTCTGTAAGAAGTGAAATGTCCATATACAATAAGGGTCACAAAAAAGATGGAAAGAGTAACAAGGAGTTATGATAAAACCGCGATAATGTTCAGGTACACTCTTGAAAAGGTTCATACTTTGATTAGGAATAACTTCTGGGGCTTCTGTAAAGCTGCTTTGTGACCATATCAGTTGTAAAACATATATCAATATATAAATATATAAATAATATATAAATAAAACTGAATTGAACTGAATTAGGTTTCAAACAACCAAAGAAAATGTTAAATTTCCACATGGCTTAACAATATCAATATCTGTGCAAATAAATTGAACTGCATGTCATAGATGGAGTTACCTTAAGTATCAAAAATTGCTACTATATCATTTACAACACAGTCTTGGCCAAAATCTGTTCTAAATAGTACCAAAAACTATTGTTTGACTTTACAGTATGTTTTTCACCTTTATGCATTCAAATGCTTTGCATTTATTAAAGAACCCTTCAGCCAATTTTAGGTTGCATGATCAGTTAAGAATCATTTATTGAGAGTCATTTATTTCTTTATTTAATCAAGAGCTATCACTGCCATTAAATGCCATTTAAATCCACTTATGCCATTCCATAATTACAGTTGTATAAGTAATGACATACGTACATTTAATACCATTTGAATGTACGTATACAATTCCATAATGACAGTTTAATAAGAAATTACATTTTCATTCAATTTACATCATTCAATTCTGTGATACATGCTCTAACTTTTCATTAAATTCACATCATAATAAAACATCCCCTCCTCTGCTACCAAGCAGATGTGGAATCAATTAAAAGTTCATAATTTGCACTTTTAACAGCATGTCTCCACTTCTGTCAATGAGCTGTGAGAGAGAAATAATATGTTACAGCATGTTTTCAACACTGCTGGACATTCTGCAACTTCTTCGGCTTTAAATACAACCAGAACCTGTTTAATTTAGTGCGGCTTGTCTCTGGTATGAAATGTCACCTCCCAGCTGACCTCATGGGTAGCAAGGCAATGTCTTGTACAGTATTGCATAAATAAGTCATAGCACAGGATCTAACCCAGAGGCGAGACGAATCCAGAGCACCACTTTCCACCCTGAGGTGACAGTGTCCGAGCCTTTCGCGTAAATTAGAGCTTCCCCTTATCGATAAATCATCCATGATGTAGTGAGAGTTAGAGGGATCTTATTCTCAAAGTCTCAAGGCTGTGTGGCTGGCCTGAAGTGGACAGGGCTGCTTTGACAACTTTTTCATTCTTCTCCTGTAGCATGTGGAGCCCGAAGTAGGGCACACAAATCACTATTGTCTCAGTGTTGTTCTGCAGAGAGAGAGAGAGAGAGAGAGAGAGAGAGAGAGAGAGAGAGAGAGAGAGAGAGAGAGAGGGCAGAGAGAGAGAGAGAGAGAGAGAGAGAGAGAGAGAGAGAGAGAGAGACTGTGTCACTTTTTATTTAGAGTGATAGAGATTTATTCTCTGGCCTTCACTGCTACGGGCCTGTTTGAAAGTTCCTCCACAGTGAGCTGACAAATGACATACTCGTGCCTGACGAGAACACTGTAGCCAAAATGACCTGCTTAGTGAGGACAAGCGTCCCAGCCGCTCGTTCCGAAGTCCTTCAGTGGGCACTGGGACGCTGCAGGTCCTGGACTTAATGATGAAGAAAACGATAAACCCCACCGGCCCTGATAGTGCACTGCTATTATGTCACATATCACAACTCATTACGTATGACATGTGTGCACCTTTGCCGCATGGCCAGCAATTTACTGGCATTCTCGCATGCAAGTGTCTATTTACAGTATTAAGGGTAGCTGAAAGGCACTGTAGAGCTTCCTTTGTGTCAAACAAGAGCAGCGGTCACCAGTCCACCTCCTTTAGGCTGAACCTTTAGTACCTCCAGTTCACAGCTAACATGCTGAACCCCTCAATCCTCTACCTTACTCACCCTGTACCAACACACCTAATCCAGTCACTCAAGTGTGTGGCCCATAAAAGGGTTGGAATTACACACTGCACGAAGATCAATCTCAAGGATATGGACCATAGGACACATTCTCACCAATATCCCTATAACTAATACACAGGGGGTTTATTTGAGCCTATGCAAAATATAACCTCATTTGTCCCTCTGCGTGGTGTTCACAGTTGTCTCACAATTTGCTTTGATTTGAACACAGCTTGACTTATTTCTCATAGCAGTAAACTCCTGCAGCCTGCACTGCAATCAAAATTATGCACAGAGCATCTTGTGTGGTTTGAATCAATGCAAAATAAGAGCACCAGATTAAGAACCAGAGGTCAAATGTATTTCTACTGTGATGACTTTGTTTTGTGTTGACACAGGTGGACACAATAAGCCTATTAATTTACATTAAAGAAGCATTGCACCTGTGTTTCAAAATTTCTGGATAAATAATTCATCAGAAAGTAATGTTACTTGATATTAGCTCCATAGTTTTGAAATGGGATGGCCAGCACGTATATATATGTATGGCAGTCAGGTGTCCACATACTTTTGGCCATATTGTCTTTTCTTTGGGTACTAGTTTTTTCCTCATGACACTCATGTTTTAGGTCAACAACAGAACAATCAGAAAATAGTTTCTGAGGCATCAGGAGTTGGTTTTTGCAACCATTTTGTGTTAAAAAAAAAAAGAATAAAAAATAAACCAATAAACCAAAAACAAGATTATCATGACAAGCTTATATGTCAAGAAGTAGATGTGGATGGGTTAGTAATAGGTCTTAGGCCAATGAAATAAAAGGGAAGCTCCCAACTCGGGTAACCCCGCCCCATTTGGCCGGTCGTGTTCCAGAAGTAGGGTTGGTGACCACAGGCCATAAAAGGTGGACGACACCGACAGCAGTGAATAAAGGCCTTTCTTTTAAAGAAGGTAATTATTCCACTCCAGGTGCTGCTTCCTCTTGAAGTTGGATTTTGATCTACGGCAGAGTGTGCGTCAGGTTTCCCCAGACCACATGTGGTCACTGGGATTAAACGGTTTGAGCGCCCTTCTTTAAAGCGTTCCCCCAGCTTTTTCAAGCCGACTGCTGCAAGCAAGAGACAAAAGTCGCTCATCCTCAAAGAACTCCCACACTTAAAGGGGTGCCAGAAAGGAGGCGGACGGCACCACAAAAACGCAGTAAAAATTGAGGGAGACACGTACAGTTCTTTGTAGCTCTTTCTGAATATTGAATCAAAAACAAGGCACTGCCAACATAGCGTCTCCCCAACAATTCCTCACCAGATCACAGGGACGCGGCACAACAACAATAAAAAAAAAGACAGAGAGAAACAGAGGGCTAAATGAGCAAAGAAAGTCCAAGGTCAGTTTTTACTAATCTCTCAACGTAAAAAAAAAAAAGAGAGAAAGAGAAAAATGTCATCTGCAAGAAGGAGGTGACCTTCCCTCGACCCCCATGGAGTCTGCGGAGAAATGGTTTCCTGTAAAGAAGTTTATCCGAGGGTACGCAAGATTAACGAGGATATTTTCATTGGACGCCTCCGCTCCCCGCCACGCATACTTGGAGGTGATAAGATCAGATTATTTATTAGGCCTTCTTCTCCAGGTCATTTGCTATGTTAATTTTTACGAACTCCTTGTTGGCTTTGTCTCCGGCTTTCTGTGCTCTGCTCCGCGCAGACCTCGGGCGAGGGCTGGAAGAAAGGGGGATTTTGTGTACTTAGCGAATGCGCTGCCAAATTAGTCACCCATGCCGATTATTTCTGCCATTCAGGGCTGCTACGGAATGTCTAATTTAAGTTGCACTGTGTGAAATTCAATTCTATTAGCTGAGCCGGAAAAATAGGCCCCCGTGTTTGTGGCAGCTTCGGCTTGTTTATGGGGCGATAATGAATCGTTACTTGTAACAGATCAGTTTGACTTGGGTCCTAAAGGCAGGAGACGCTTTCTCTTCCCTTTCAGATTTTAAACAAGCCCCCAAATGAAATGTACTGCTTCTCAAAGGATCAGTGCTCGATCAGTGCAGTGCTAAAAGCGACTCATGCAAAGTGATTTTTGCATATATACATATATACACACAAAATATACACACACACATGTATGTAAGCCAAAGTGACAGTACACCACATTCTATACATGCATTTATTTTTTTTTTAAGTTGGCTAAACACTTGCCACATAAGTAAGAAAAGGACAGTTAAAGCAATGATTCTATCAAAAAATGAAATATAACCAGTTTTACCCTTCCTGCAGATGTAGCTGATCAGAAAATTTAATTCCCAAAGTTTGCTTTTTTAGGTTTGCACTGCAGCGACGAGACTAATGTAACGAAAGCTTCCAATAGTTTGCCACCAAATAGCAAACTGCAAGCTTAAATAATCACATGCTAACCTCACACTGCCTCAATTTGATTTCGAATAGACTTGCTTATGTGGTTTCTCTCTCTGCATGACAGACTGTGACCTAAAATATGCGCTTGTTAGCTACATTAACCACTTAGCACCACAGCAGTACTAGAGAAACAAACTTCAGACACCAAACATGTGGCTAAAACTACCGCTTTAATGTACATCTGTCTGCACCTCCCCAAGCATTAGAGCAGAGCATACCTGAGCAAAGGGAAAGGCTTTATGCTGTGGAAACGAGGAATATGTCAGTCATCTTACTCAGACAAAACTGACTAAGAGCACAAGAGCTTTAGTATCAAGGCCTTCATGGATAATTCATGTGTAATTACAGAAAGCTTTCAAACAGGTTTAAATCATGGTACCTCCCACCACCACCCCCCCCCCCCCCCACACACACACACACACACATGTATAAACCTCTCTCTCTCACTCACACAGACACACTCACATATAGACTCTCTACGTGAGAGCTCTCTCAGAGCTCTCAGTAGCAATAGCGACTGTCGAAAACTGTTTTTAGAGTGCAATCGATACTGATAAATGTTAAAAAAACGCATTGAGAGCTTACTGTACATTTGAAAATGGCATATTACAGCTCTGTAACCACACACACACACACACACACACACACACACTCACACACACACTCACGCACACACTCACGCACACACACACCACTCCAGACATTGCAGACTGTTAATTACAGTGCCATTCACATCATTACTAATAAGCAAGACCATGCAGAGACGAGTGGGGAGCATGATTTGTGTGATTGTGTGTGTGTGTGAGTGTGTGTGTGTGTGTGTGTGTGTGTGTGTGTGTGCACGCGCATGTGTGTAAAAAGACAAAGGAGGCTCCCCTCAAGGTCAACTGCAGGTGAACACAGGGTCATGCAGAGGTCACCCGAGCTTCTAGACGGGTCAATAATGCGCCTGTCCTCGTGTGCAGGTCACCTCGCCCTTCCATCAATTCACCATCTGCCAAAAGTGGCAATAAAAGAAATATACAGGTGAGGGGGGAGAAACAGAAGGACAGGAAGAAGAGAGAGAGAGGAGGAGAGAAGGGAAAAAAGGAAGAGGCAAAGAGAGTGAGGACGAGAGAAGCAGAATGAGCACAGAGAAAAGACAAAATAAAATGTACACGACGGGAAAACAGCACCAGCTTTTAACTGCTAGCTTCTTGTCATGTTAATGCTCTGTCTCATACTTCATACATCCCTTTCTCTCCTCCTTACACCGTCTGTACACAGAGAGAGAGACAGAGAGTGAGAGAGAGAGACAGAGAGAGACAGAGAGATAGAGACAGAGAGACAGAGAGTAAGA
>JBBPCX010000040.1:6994605-7012719 GCA_037974365.1 Hydrocynus forskahlii | reverse complement strand
GGGAGAGGGAGGGGGTGGGTGGCCTGGAGCCCTGCCAGGACGTGCAGGACCAGCTGGTCCCCGCAAGCAGCAGCTCCGTCAGTCCTGGCCTCCTGATCTCTCCCCCTCCTTCAACACTGCCAGCACCAGCCAGCACACACAGCCAGGCCTGTCTCCACCACTCCTGCGAGCGCTGCACAAATTAGCTGTTGAACTAATGCCACAGCACTGCACTTAGGGAGCTCCACACTGTAGCTAGCTGCTGGCCCTTCTAGTACTGCGCCTGACCTCTGCTTCAGGCTAGCAGCCGGTGACAAGAGTCCCCAGGACCATGTCCTTAATTTTCGATTGTTAGCTCGAGTAGCCATTCAGGGGTTTTGTCTAGCCGTTTCTATTTTATTCCACCAGCCTAAGCTGGGAAAAAAACAGAGGCTTTTTCTTTTTTTACTCAGGGCACATGAGATAAGGTTTAAAGGAATCCAGATCCACATACATCAATCCAGATCCATGTGCACTTTTTATTTGAAGTATACTGCCATTTTCATTTGACAGAAAACCCTCACATGGCCAAATCCTTTATGTCCACACATAATGGTTGCTAAATGGTTCTTGGCTTGAATGTATGGTTCAAGGAGGCTTCATGTTCCTTGCATTCTCTCCATACACATTATTAACAAAAGCGATTTATTGAAGAATCACCTACAGTAAGAGGTTCTTTAGGAAAACAAAAGTGGTTTTTATACAGCATTTTTGACTCTTTCAGTATACAGTGGTATGCTACTTAAAGCACAATTCCACAGATTTTTCACAAATTCTCCATAATCAAATGGTCAAAATGTAAGCAGTAGTCTGGTGCTAAATGCTCTGTTCTAATGAAACCTACTGACTCAGAATATGGTGGAGAGGTACATGTACGGCATGTGAAGCTAAACTCAAAAATACAAAATCTCACATATGAAATCTCATAAGATACATCTGGGTTCACTGGTCACTTTGAATAGTAATTTAAATGGGTGGATTTGTGCCGTAGACATTGAGTTCAAGCCACAAACACTGTAAAGAAATCTGAGTAGGTGAGTTTCTCTACAATGCATGGAACTTACCAGCTCGGATTCTTCACCAACTCTGCCTTCCTTCTTTGGTATCACTCAAAATATCCTTTGGGCCCTTTTAGGTTCTAAAACCATAGAAGTATAAAGAATACACTGAGCTTAAAATGAACAGTGGCAAGAAAAACACCTTCCACATAAAATACTTCCAACTTTTTATGAGGTTTAATACAAGCTGGATGTTCCTAACCAAAACTTTAAAAGAGCTTTCTATAATTTTAATGACAGCTACTGTGCATGCTAACTGACCTCCAGCAAGTGATTAAGCCCACTTCCTGCAGTGTGCTTGTGATATGTCCCATACCTTCAGCAAATGTAACAAACCGCTTGGACTACTGAAGGTGATTCATTAGGCCCCTGTCACTAAAGTAAGTGAGGAGATGAGCAATTTGGCATTACAGGCGAGCCTCTCATCTAAGACGCATGATCCAAACATGTTTATGTCATCAGAAGAACAAAGATTAATTAGGCCATCATTAGATGCTTGTCACGGAGAACCCAGTGCTGCTGAGGTTTTGTATATGACGCTTAGCATTCATGTGGCATTCTGGAGCGTGCCGCTGTCACCATGTGCAAATTGGAATTTTTTCATCTAGATGGCCAATGTAGAATTGTAGCGCAGGCCTCCCAGGCGGTGAAGTCCAAGACCATACATTAGAATGGGTATTGTGGAATGTTAGTGCTACAAAACCTAATCAACATACCAGATTCATTTTTGTGTTAAGCTATTTATCTATTCATGGTGTTCCTTTCATCAGCTTATTTTCATACATGACTAAGGTGCCTCTAGATGCTATCATATTTAGATACTCTGCACCAAGGAGGTGAAATGCTTACCAGTGCTGTTGCTGAGGTGCAGGGCGCAGGTCATCACTAATCAAAGAACTGCAGCATAGTGATTTGGGCACATATAAACACTGATAAGCCACAACATTAAAACCACTGACAGGTGAAGTGAATAAAACTGATTATCTTGTTACAATGGCACCTGTCAAGAGGTGGGAAGCAAGGAAGCCAGTAAATTGACAGCATTTGTAGTTGCTCTGTGGGAAGCAGGAAAAACAGGCAATTAGAGCAACTTTTGGGGGCTAAATTGTGATGGCTGGACGATTGAATCAGAGCATCTCCACACAAGCAGGTCCTAAAGGGAGTTGCCAGTATGCAGTGATTAGTACCGTCTTAAAGTGATCCAAGGATGGACAACAGTGAACTGGCAACAGGCTCAAGGCTTTTCCATGCAGATGGGGAGTAAAGGCTAGACTTTGTAGTCTGATCCCACAGAAGAGCTACTGTAGCACAAGCTAATGCTGACTTTGACAGAAAAGTGTTGGAACACACAGTGCATTACAGCTTGCTGTGTAAGGGGATACACAGCCACAGACCGGTCAGAGTGCCCATGCTGACCGCATCTATTGCCAAAAGTGCCTACGATGGGCACATGAGCATCAGAACTGGACCAAGAAGCGACAGAGGAAGCTCTGGTCTGATGAAGCTGGTGGTGCTCTGCAAGGCTGGAAGCATGTGCATTGCTTACTTGAGGAAGAAATGGTGCCAGGATGCACTATGGGAAGAAGGACAGCTGGTGGAGGCAGTGTGATGCTCTGGCCAATGTTCTGCTGGGAACCATTGGGTCCTGGCTTTCAAATGAATGTTAGTTTAACACATATCACTAACCTAGACATTGTTCCCTTGTCAGTTCATGGCAAGGGTATTCATTAATGCCATGCCGTAAAAATGTTCAGCTGTGATTTGAGAAACACAACAAAGAGTTCACTTGGCCTCCAAATTTCTTAATCTTAATTCAATCAAGCATTCCATTTCCATTTACAGCATTTAGCTGAAGCTTTTATCCAAGGCGACTTCCATTCCCTAACTACAGGGGGCAGTCTCCCTGGAGCAACTTGGGGTTAAGGGTCTTGCTCAGGAACCCAGTGGTGGTGTGCTGATGGTAGGATTTGAACCCATGACCTCTTGGTCCAGAGGCAAGTATCCTACCCCCTAGGTCTCCACCAAGCATCTGAATGATGTACTGGACAAACAACTTACAATATTGCTAAGTTCTTGGTGCCAAAGCACACCTTCAGAGGTCTTCTGGGCTCCCACTTGCTGTGGAAGCATGAGGGGAAACCACACAATATTAGGCAGGTGGTTTTAATGTTTTGGCTCATCAGTGCGTATTGTCTACATTATCTGGAGTTTCTAAACTAATTCTAATTGTAGAGCATTGGGGCGGCATTTGTAATCCACAACTAATCTTCTCCCAGCAATTGTCACAACAATGTTCCAACATCTAGTGCAAAGCCTAGAGGCTTTTACTGCAGCAAATGGAGACAAACTCCCTATTAATAACCTTGATTTCAGAGACAAGCAGATGTCTGCAAACTTTCAGATGTCAAAAATAACAAAAATAAATAAACAAACAACAAAAAACAATAACTAAAACTTTCTGCCGCATCTGTACTGTATGTATAACTTCAGTAAATGCGGTGGCACGATCCGGATGATTAACACTGCGGAGGGAGGTAGAGAAAGAAAGGTGAAAGGAGTCAGGATCAATGAACTTCTTGTGCCCTCCTCTGAAATAAGCAGAGCGAGGTGGAACAAAAATAATGCTGGGGAAAAAAAAAAAAAAAAAAGGTCTTCGAATCAAAAGCTGTCACATCAAGGGCCTGTGCTTCGGCCATAGAATTCCTTGGAAGAGGTTCTTATCCACACATAAAGAGAGAGGCAGAGCGTTTGAAAGAGAATGAGAAAGAGAAGAAGTGAGAAAGAGGCAAAGAAGAGATGTGGCGAACATGCTGTAGTGCATAACTGCCTCCTTTCTCTTCTCTGAAGGGTGGAGTTTTTGAGCTCAATCAATTGACCTGTTTCCAAATAATCCACACAAAAAAAAAAAATGAAGATTAACTCTCCCCAACAAGAGCAGTTTTCACAGTCTAGCAGACAAAGAGAAAACTAGGACTAAAAAGATGAGAGGGCTGGCTTCATTGTGTTGGCCCACTTAAATCTTACTTCCAACTCGCTAAATGTGCTATTTGACTTGGCAAAGTGAGCTGGTATGTATTGTAGGCCAGTGGGACGTCTAATCATGGGGATAGCGAGTTTTGCGGGCAGCCCCTTCTGTGCGGCATTAGCCTCAGCTTGTGACCTTAAGCTAAGTGGGTGGTTCAGCCCACGAGAAAATAAGCCAGAAAAAGAAAAACAGTGAATAGCATTAACCTTTGCTTGAAGTTCATACTCGATTTTCGAATCGCCTTCAATGCACAAACCCGGCACCGCGGGGAAAAATAGAGCAAAACTGGGGGGCGAGCTGTTTGAAGGAGAGTTGGATCCTGCAGAAGGAGTTAACACGGCTTGGCAAGGATGGATAAGGACAGGCAAACATGGAAAGTACTTATGTTTTCATTTTAAACATTTACAAGTGGACCTCTTAAGTGATGGCCTGGAGTTATACTGTGATATAAAATTATTGCTTTGAAAGAGAGGCAACATTTTTAAAGCTATTTGGAAAATCAAATAAAACGGCTCAGCGATTGGCCTAAAACACCACACCAATTTCCCCCATCTATCTGCGGTAGTGAATCCAGCTTTTATGAGCGCATGTGTCAACTCACGTACCTTGGAGAGGACAAATAGGATTTATTAGTCTCCAAATATAACCACAAAGAATGATAAACTAGCAAAAGGTGACTGGGACATAAGAACACCGCGTCCAGGCACTGAATAAAATGAACTAACTTCCTTAGAGGCCGCTGCTTCTCTTCAAGTGGGCTGTGCTTCATAATGTTTTCATATTCAAGACCAAAAAGATTAGCAAATGGGGTGGGGGGGGGAAACTAAGTATGTAAGCCACTGTGTGAAAAATATCCCTGGACCTTTCCTCTACAAAAGCCCTGGGAGAAACAACATGACATCAGGACGAAAAAACGCGAGAGGCGTGAATCAAACCGCAACCTCAGCCAAAGTGACTATTAATAATGTAAAACATTTGAGGCATTTGGGAAGCAAAAGATAATTCTCACTATCCCATGACAGGAGGAGGGGGGGTGGACATAGAGGAATGATGCCAAGGTCAGGGGATTCATTCTGCGGGATGATTTTGACAAGCGACTTGACTGGCAGTGCCTCAAGGGTCAAGCCTTGGACCGCTCAAGTTCTGGCGGCTCCTGGCACTCCCTGCGTGGTTTGAGGGATTTGTGTGGTTTGAGGCGGGATTGTTTTACAGCCTACCTCTGCCCACTGGGACGCACAATTTCCTCCCGCCCACTGGAACACAAATGCAACCTTTTTCCTGACATTTCTGCCTTTGATCAGCGATATATTACTGACTGGTGCACGTAAACAAGCAATTTGTTGCAGCAATGATTGCTTCCTGAAGTTAAGAGTGAGCTCGTGTTGTGCTCAGAGGGAGATCCAGGATATGAGCTTCGATTGGTGTGCAGTTCTGCCCAAGAGCTTGTTTCGGCCCCCAAATATGGGCTATGAAAATGATATTTATGGACCTCAAAGGAAGCTACTGATGCTTCCAAAAATGCATCCTAAAATAGTATCCTAAAATAATTATCACATTCTTTAGAATGCACCCATACTCCACCCACCGCTCACACACACACACACACACACACACATATCCAGATCCCAGTGGAGCTTTCTACATGGGAAAGGAGAAGAGTCATCAGAATGGTACAGATCCCACCAACTGAGTGTGTTTCTCATTGAAAACACTCCAGATCCTTGTCCGTGATGAAAATTCTTGTGACAACTGTATCCCGTCTATGTCTTATTTCACTGCATGGCTCTTGGCATTACTGAAACCCAAACAGTGTTATTATGGGTCTTTAGTGGTCTATAACAGCACATTAGTCAAAACAAATATGTAAATCTAGTAAGAACAGGAGAGGGGAACGGTACTTTGTTGGGTTCAGAGTGACGCACGCTCTATAAAAATACATTTCCAAGACTAATACATGTGTCCACTGACCTAGCACGCCAGATGAGCATGAAAAAAGTCACAGTTGACTGGATGACACCACGTAGGTAGAAGCCACATGGCACTTGTAACTAAACTTTGGCCACATACTAAACTTTGACCTCGTCTTCATTCCGGATTGGAGTTACACTGGTAGTAACTGGATGCTCATGTCAGTGTGAATGCAAGATAAACAATTTTGTCCTTAACGGCATCTCTCTATGGGATCTTCATTACCCGAGACGGCTTTACAAGTAAATCTTGGAACAGCTTGTGGAAATAAAAGCTTCAACACTTTCACACGCGCATAACTGAGACCACGATCTCATAATGCATCTATTTATGGTCAGAAATAATAAAAGCTTTCAGGGAAAAGTACTGAGACCGTAGTGTCTTCATGTGTGCCAAATGTACACTCTATGGACAAAAGTATTGGGACACACCTGTTTTTCAGTTTTTGGGCTAGGCCCCTCACTCCCAGTGAAGGACAAACTTAATGCTTTATCAAACCAAGGCATTTTGGACAATGCCATGCTTCTATCTGTGTGGACACAGTTTGGTGAAGAGCCTTTTCCATCCCAGCATGACTGTACCCCAGTGTACAAAGAAAGCTCCATACAGACATGGCTGGATGAGTTCGGTTTGGAAGAACTTGACTGTCCCGCACAGAGTCCCGACCTCAACCCCATCCAGCACCTTTGGGATGAACTGGAACAGAGATTGTGAGCCAGACCTTCGCGTCCAACATCAGTGCCTGACCTCATAAATGCTCTACAGAATTAATGGGCAACAAATTTCCCACAGAAACCCCAAAATCTAGTGGAAAGCCTTCCAAGAAGAGTGGAAGCTGTTACAGCTGCAAGGGGGGAGGTTGGGGGGTTATGAATGCAGTGTCATTAAAGTCCCTGTTGGTGTAGGGTCAGGCGTCCCAATACTTTTGTCCACATAGCGAATCGATTTTGTGGGCCTCAACTTAAGTTATAGTTCATTTCAAATCAAATGCAGCCAGATGCATCTATTTTGTGGTGCATACTTTTGTCCATTTTTACAATTTACAGTCATACAGTGTCAGGAGTGAGAGACAAATTGTGTATTATATATTTTTGCTTGATTTTTTTGTAGCACTAATAATGGTTAATGTAAATAAACAAACAAACACAAACAAACACATGTTTTTCAGTATCTTTTGATTTCCTGTCTTCGATATGGAAGTAAGCTTTTTGGAAAAAAATTAATAAAAGTAATTTGACTGGGAGGCCCCCAACTTTCTCACACAACTGTATAAGCAAAGAAACTTTAATAAACCCAGTGTGCCAGTATGAGAAGTGTGGGACGCTGCTTTGTAGTGGTTTGTGTGGTCGGTGCATGTTTACAACAATGAAAAAAATATATATTTATGGATATTAAAAGAAGGATATTGGAGGAAAAGCTAGTAAACCATATAAAATTGTAACTGTGGTTCATACATTAAAGTGACCATCTATATATAGAGATATATTTAAGATTTTCCTTCCAGAAGCTGGACAGAGACAAACCTGGCGTGACAACTTATTGTCTTCTACTGCAATAACATAGGCTTAAAACACACTTAAAACACGCAATACTGTTTGCATGTTCCCATTTATTATTTGTCCGCTGATATTAAACTCAGAGCTACTCCTGATACAGCCGTGGTGTTGTTAGTCTGTGATTTCTGATCAGGGCTACAACCTTTGCAAAAAACATCCATTGCTTTCACGCACTTTACAGGAGTCCAGAACACGTAATACAAAACATCTCAATGACATTAGTCACTATGAGCCTGAAGCACACTGGAAAGTGACTGCAGCTGGAGAGTCGAGTCCACAGGCTGTGGTACGGAGGTGGGAGCCGCTGACAACCTGTCTCAGTTCAAACACACTCTCTCCTGTGGCTTCACACCACATATGCCTCTGTCTGCCTCTTTCTCCTGAGGGGGAAGTATAGAAGTGGAGGAAAACGATTAGAAGGACAGTCTGAAGCCTTGAATACTTGCGGGAAATAGGTAGGCTAAACACAATTATACTTCTGCACAAATTAATTGGACTCATTAAAATGAAACATCTGTATATCAGGGTACATGCCACTAGCCAACCTGCTTAACTCAGCTCTTACAACCAAGGGACAGAAACTCCTACCCACTCGTCATCATTGTCATATCAGAACCATGTATTTTATGACTATCCATCATCTGAAAACACCAGCTGCCCTTTGTATTTTATGGAAACATTATGATGAAGGGATGCACACAAATGGCCAAAGTGACCTGGAATAAAATCTTGTTACATTAATGTACATCAAAATATTTTTTTTGTTTTGCTACAAAATTGGAATGATACCCACCTATATTGTCTGTCTGTATGCCACTGTGCAGTCATTACATGATATGGATAAAGGTATTGGGACATACTTCCAGTGAAGGGCAGTCTTAAAGCTTCAGTATACCAAGACATACTGGACAACATCATGCTTCCAACCTTTTCTATCCCAGCATAACTGTGCCTCAGTGCACAAAGCAAGCTCCATAAAGACATGGCTGGGGTAGTTTGGTGTGGAAGAACTTGACTGGCCCGCACAGAGCCCTGACCTCAACCCCATCCAACACCTTTAGGATGAACTGGAACGGAGATTGTGAGCCAGGCCTTCTCATACAACATCAGTGCCGGACCTCATGAATACTCTACAGAACGAACAGGCACAAATTCCCACTGAAACATTTGGAAAACCCTCCTAGAAGAGCGGACGCTGCTGTAGCTGTAAAGGGGAGACCAACTACATATTATCAGTACCAAAATATTGGTGACAATTCTAAAGTCTTGTCATGTTTAAAGATGTAATGTCAAGTGTGTCCAAGTGCATAATGGATTAGGTGAAGTTTCCCCATCCTTAACAACCATTGTGGCCTGACTATGTTTCCTTCTCATGTATTCTCAGAAATAAATGGATAGCTAGCAATCCGGGGCAGTGGGACACTTATTTGGACTGTCCTTGGAGTAAAACCATCTCAAGTTTCAAAGATTGGAGTCCCGACAGTCAAGCTCATCTCCAAGCTTACTTCTAGAGAGTCTGGTGTGGACGAATCCTGACAAACTAGCGCTTCTTTCTGCACAGAAGTGCATGGTTTTACAATAGTGTTACCATTTTTAACATTTTAATGATCAAATTTTAGCACCAGCCCAACTCTCAAATAACGATTAGTACAAAATCTTTTACAAAATTGCTGTTCTACCTATGCTATCTCCCTCAGAAATAATGTATTTACTGTTGTAAAATAATACTGATTCGTCCAGTAACTGGTTTAAGCCTTTTTTATGACACACGCAGGTGTTCTGCACTCTAAAAGTGCTGATGATGCCAATAATATGCTTAGAAACAGATGACAAATGTAATATATTATACGGCCCAGCATTTACCACTATGTTACCCTATATGTATCTGTCAAATTTGAGAAATGAGTATGTACATTTTTGGGAGGTTTTCTGGTCAGAATATACAGAAGAAGCCAGAAAGCCCATCGCAAATTTGCTTTACATGCACCTCAGTGTAAAGTGACGATGTAATTGTAGTCATCCAGGAAATACGGCAATTGCACGTACCTCCTTCATGGTGTAATAGAATCTTCACTATTTAAAGAAAGCATTTGTGTTACTGTGGCACAACCTTCCTCCAGCACTTTTTTTTTCTCTGCGCCCCAGCCAGCTGCTGCCAGTCAGGGAAGACAGGAGCGCCTGGCTTTGTTGGTTTAGTGAAGCCCACCCGCCAGAGCCCCCCTTGAGACTACAGGTCCTCCACAGCCTTGCAACAGTCTGCTCCACTTGGCTGCGCAGGCAATCTGTTTTCTATATTACTAGCTGGTATCACTGTACTATGCACTATAAAACAGCAATTGAGCAGGAAATTAAGTTAGGGGATCGGTATTTGGCAGCGGCGGAGCGCTCCGTGGTCTTCCCCTCTGCATACAAGGATCATTAAATAGCACAGAAGTTTCTTGATAAATTTCGGTCTTTTTTTTTTCTCTCATCCCCACACCAACCACCCCCCCCTGCTCCCCCCCCCCCCCAACTACTACCTCTACGGTTGCTGTATTTTCTTTCTTTCTCATTTCTGTCAGTACGAACGAGGAAACAAAACATCCTAATGGGTATTTGAACAGCTTGAGATGTGTCGGCCTGGGAACTCACTTCGCTGTTACAGAGACTTTAAACATTTCAGTAGCTAAATATGGAACATATCTCTCTCTCTCTCTCTCTCGCTCTTTCTCTGTGAATGGCTTTCCTCTGCACAAACAAACAGAGGACACTGTCTCTAAACTAAGCTCCTTTGGATTAACAGATGTGGAGCACCCCCCCCACCACCACCACCACCCCTTTACCTCTCTCTGTCTCTCTCTCTCTCCCCCTCACTTCCTTTCCATCCTCCCATCTCCCTTTATTCCATTTGTTTTTGTTTTTTTGTTTTTTCTCTTCTCCATCTCTCCCACCTCCGTTAGCTCCAGTTTCCATTAACCGGAGTGAGTGCGGCCTGGCTGGAGTGTGTATAGTATTGGCATGGTGAGTGACAGCGCGCAGGCTGAGGCAAATGCAGCCTGTTCCGAGCAGTTCATCACTCACCTCGCAGCTCTGAAGCGCTAGAATTGGGTTTAGGAGGCTGTTTCCTCTGGAACGAGCGGCTGACACTCAATCACCCAAGCAGCGCAGTGCTGTCATAACAGGGAGGACAATTTACATGGGATAGAACTCAACTAAGTGACAAAGTTCTACTGGCTGAACCTCGGTGAAGAAATTCAAAATATCTCTTAATATCTCAGAGCATCTCATCAGTGTCATATCAAAAACATTGCGCCTTTTTTAGTCTGAAGTACTTTTGTAAACCCGTTGGAATGCCAGGCACCCTTACAGTCTATGAACATTTTAGGATGAATGGACCAACAGAAGTGGTCCTTAATTTTGCTACAGTACTCACATTTAAACATCCACTGAAGTTAAATAATAGAAAGAACTTAATTTACCATTTCAGAGATGCTTTAACAGTGACCATGTTAGAGTGCCAGTTTAAGGGCTTAAAGTCAACTTGAAATCAAAATGATCATTCAGAGCATGATCGCACAACACCATTCATTCATTAAAGGTGTGGCAGCTTTTTGGAAACAGAATGGAAAAAAATGTGTTATGATTTACATGACTTCTGACTGTTTTATTTGAAGCTTCATCCAGTTTCTAATTAGGAAAGAAAGAAGACATAATTCACATCACCACATGGTTGCATTACTGCTTACGGGGGAAGTCTGAAGCTGCCAGTCTCAGACTGATAAAATTAAAGAAGAGTAGATACATGGTAGGTTTACCTAATAAAGTGGCTCATCAGCGGGTGTCTGATTTTTTATCTTATTTAATAGAAAATAACGGGCTCTGATCCAAATCACTTCCCAAAGGGAAAAAAAGGGTTCGACTGTAGGCTTGGGCTGTATCCAAAATAATTAGCAAAATATGTTCTTATTTAAAAAAAGTCAAGATTATTGATTACATTGATGCCCTCTCTCTCTCTCTCTCTCTCTCTCTCTCTCCTTCTCTCTCTCTCTCTCTCTCACACACACTCATACATACTTACATACATATACGCACCATTTGCTAAACCTATAAAATAACACTGATTTCTTCAACATTTTGTAGCATCTATTAATAATAAACTATTTCTCTTCTTGTTGCTTCTTCTTTGTGCACCTCTATACAGTCCTAACATTACAACAAGCTACCTAATATTGTGTTGCTCCCCCTCAGGCACCCAAAACAGCTCTGACCCTTCGAATCATGGTCTCCACAAGACCTCTGAAGGTGTGCTGTGGCGTCTTCACCAAGACGTTAGCAGCAGATCCTTTAAATCCTGTAAGGTGTGAGGTGGGGTATTTCGGACGTCCTATTCCAGAATCCCAAAAGTCCCATGAGAAACAGGGCTCACACTGCCAGGAGCCAGAAACAGGATGGTTTCAGGCTGATTCTAAATGTTCTGAAGATTTAACCAAGGTTTAATTCTACGCTACATAAACATTCTACTTGAGGCACTAAAGGATGAATTTAGTCTCAGTGAACACTACGATGCGGCCTTGCTTCCTGAGGCATTCCTCCTGTTACATCTCTATCAACCTTCTCCCTTTTAGCGCCACATGTTCAGCCACTATCTGAACACTGCCAGCCTTCTCCTCGACACAAAAAGCAAGTGTTTTCACTGCAGTAATCGTTAATGATGCTAATTAATACATTATCTTACTTTTTCACTCGGAGAGATAACTCAGCCTTAATTGAGTGGAAGGACAAATGGGTGCGGCGTGTGGATCTGCAGCGAGAAACTTCAAAAAGACACACGTGTTGCACTGCGCCGAATCCACAAGTAGATCACAAACCTCATGTCTGCGAATCTACGGAAGCTAAAATGTGTTTCTTTTATTAACTCCTTAATCATGAACCTAATTATCATTGTAATAATTAACTTCTAATTCCAATTCCTTTTTTTTCCCGTTGCAATATGATTTGTCACATTCTAATTAGTCTGAAAAGGTAATAAAATGACCTAGATCTCCAACTGTTAATGAAAAGTATTCATAGATCATAGATCATACTCATTTCAGTAAAATCTCCTCCGTGTGTCTTTGGAACTGCTCAAGTGACTTTCAAGGTGAAAGAGAGTGGCAAGCACGGAGTAAGTGGAGGTGAGGCAGAATAACAAACATTTCAAAACGCCTAAATATGATCCGTAGTGTGTCAAGACAAGCTCCACAACACTAGATATTTGTATTCATATCAAAGTGCTCAGATCTGACTGTCATCTCCCCTGGCATAAGTGATCCAGTGGGTAAGAACTTACACTGAACTGATGTTGAAAATGTAAGAGACCCCACACATGACAGATTTCTTTTGTCCTTCAGTAATAAAGGGTGCATCCTATATATACAGCTCTGGAAAAAAATAAGAGACCACTGCAAAAAATGTTCGGTTTCTCAGGTTTGATCTTTTATAGGTGCAAGTATTGAACTGAACAGCTTTGCCTTTGTTTTTAAGAACTGCTGGCAATGTTTCTCCTAATTTCCAAATAAAAATACTGTTCTTTTCCTAAAAGGAAATGACAAAGCATGATGCAGCGCTTACAGAAAATGAATAATTGAAAAGAATTATATTTCTTGTTCAGTCTGAAACATAATGACCTCTGATGTCCTTCTAAAAGTGTTTTCCCATCCAACTGGTCACATTGCGAGAGGAGAGTGTTGATTACAGCAGTGTTTTTTTTTATACTTTTCCTCATTAAATAAGAGTTGATTCAGGTGATCACTAATCAGTACCTCATAAAGCAGAATGAGGTGTTTGTGTAGGAATTTAACAGAGATGAAATGATTGTCATACTCATAGAGATGCTGATTTAAAAATAAACTGCAAGTGGTCTCCTTTTACACACATATATGCAGCTTTTTCTTTTTAAACGTATATGTATATGTTTCTGCAGAGTTTATGTAAAACACATTTATTTTTTCTAAACATAATGTTCACTCCCCAGTCAATACAGTCCATTTGGAAGCTAACAGCAAAAACGTTTTGGTGTGACACATCTGTCGGACCTGTCTCATTTAGCTTACAGTAATTTTGTATCATGTACAGTGAATTTTAAAAATGAATTTTATTTAACCACAAAATATTCTAAAATGGCAGGTGTTTAAGAGAATCATTGTGATTGTGAGAAGGACTAAATAAGCCTCAGAATCAGTCTGATTATCCTGTGCCGTGGTGCCAGGTGTTAGAGGACCAGCCGTGGCAGTGTAAGAGTCACCAGGACATCTCTTCACCTCCTGAATGTAAAAGCAAGAAGGAATGATGGAATGAAATGAAGCTTGTAGTCTGCTACCTCTCAATCCAATCACATATACACACATACACACACACACACACACACACACACACACAACCTCTAGTGCCTCCAGGCCCCACGAGTGCATCCAGCCAGCAGAGATAAGGAGGCAAACAGGGGATAAATCCCGGCAGAAGCAGGGGCTTGACGGACAGACAGGCCACCATTAACAATGCCCGGGCTTGTGAGAGCACAGCGAGCGCGCTGATGGAGAGATACCCTGGCATTTGGCGGCAGTAAGAAGTGGCCCTTAAAGATTTCACACTTCCAATTTCTTTGAATTATCAGCCATCTCCTGCCTGTCACTCAACATGACTGGTTAGAGATGCCAAAGCCAGGTCAAGCCTGGCCAGCTTATTGACAAAGCAATCCAGAGGTGATGTAGCACGATCTGATAAAGCAGCAGCGCAGCGGGCCAGTACAACCATCTGCAACAACAGGCCAGGACAATGTCCAGTTAACCAGAGAGGACAACACTTAATTACCACCATCCGAGATGGTCCAAAACAGCCCAAAACAGCTCAAAAAACACAGCAAAACAGCCCAAAACAGCTCAAAAACACCGCAAAACAGCCCAAAACAGCTCAAAAACACCCCAGAACAACCAACCCCTTCCAGCGAAATTCCAGTTTTGTATTAGCAATGTTATGTAGCAGTAACGAAGCATCTTATGTAGCAGTAATGCACAGCCTGGAGGCTTTGTGAGATTTTTGTTCATATGTAGACATTGCTGGCAGGACACAACCTTGTATCTCCAGAATGAGAAGTTTATATTTCTGTTTTTTCCTGAAATTGTAAGTCGCTTTGGATGCAACTGTCTGCCAAATGAAAGTAATGTAACATAAAGAAAAAACATTTTTAACTTCATGTACATTCACAGAAAGAGTTTCAGTCATTTTACTCCATTTCTGTTGGTCTGTTCGCTGTAAAATATTAAAGTTAAATGATGTTTTAAATTATGGCAAAAAAAGTACCTAAACATCCATGAAGTCTGACACTTGGAAATGATAAGACTGCTTAAACAGTTTCCAGCACACAGCAGCAAAGTGAGGGTTTGAGTCTGTTGAAATCGTCCATAAACGTAATTTACAGCATCTCACATCATCGGCAACTCATATAACTAGGTTTACGTATGAGTTGTTGATGTGAGATGCTATAAACTACAATATATAGCTTATTTTCTGGAAATTACCTTTTAATAAAGCCTCCCATATCAATAATATCACACTATTACAAGCAAAACAGTTTGTCAGGGTGAGCTGAAAGCACACACAAACTGATGTGAGCGCAAAAAGTCTAGGAAAGCTGGCGATTATATTCAGTAGTGATTAGTCAAGCAGCTAACTACTGTTGCTTATGTGTATCAATATTATGTGAGTATTGCTTTACTGAAGTATAAAGTGCTCACATCATTAAAAATGAGGAGCTGTCACCAACACCAATCTCTTTAAAGGGGTCACAGTTTAAAAAAAGTTGAGAGCCACTATAATATAGCAATATATGGGTATAATCCAGACGTGTTCCTGAAGGAGACATGGTTGAAGTCCCCTAATGAGACAAAACAGCACTGTACAATGCATTTGAGTTACCTACACTACTCCCCCACCTGTTGCCCTCAATATATTTTAACTACAGCGCTCTGTCTCTTTCAGGGCTTTCACTATATTCCACTTCCAGTGTCCTCTTCTGCTCTTTCCGTTTCTCTTTTACTCTTTTCCCCTCGTCCCATTCTCATTAGCTGTCTCTCCTTCTCTCTCCCTCCTCCTACCCCTCCTGCCTCTACCCCCTCGGGTCTATAGCCTCACCTCATCCATGTAGTCAGGCTGATTCTATCAGACTGCTTGACAGAATTAGACATATTCTTTTCCAGAGAGTGGGGAATTAATTTCTACATGTGCCTTGCACTGCTGACCTTCCAATCATCTCCCTCTCTCTCTCTCTCTCTCCTCCGTTTCTGTTTCATCCCCTCACTCTACTTCTCTCGCTCTGTAATGGACAGTGATTAGAATTACCTATTTCCTTTCTTTCCCTCTGAAAGATTTTTAGTGCCAGGAAGGGAACGGAAGACCAGTCAAATGTGCCGCCACAAGTGAAGGTGCGAGTCCAAATGTAAGGCTATATGAAAGACAGAAATACACATGTGTAATGTCAGCTGTGCGTGTGTTTCCAAAATTGTGAACTTAAACTGCAAGGCGAAATAAGTTCTTTACCTCAGTTAAATTGTACAAAAATAAGTCATTCTGAAGCATTTTTCTTGGTTTATTTATTATAAAAGCTTCACATAGAAATGACAGATCGATATAAACTATTCCATAATGTTCACAGTTTTGGAAACATACACAATTCTGAACTTACACAACAATGAAAAAGACTGACTTCTAATGACATTCTGATAAAATAAGAATGCAGCATCTTCCAGATTTATTTATAATAACAGCCTAGAAATAACATGCTAATATAAACTACGCTATATTGTTCACTGAATACCACTCAAATGTGCTTATTAGACCATATGTAACAATATATGATTAACTTAACCATTAAGGACCAGTATTCTAGACACGGACAGAGTCTAGTCCTGGACCTAATTGCCTTCTGATTCTGCAGAGCCTAGGTTTAGGCTTAATCTGGGTCTGGAAACTGGATCTGTGTGGGCATGTGTGTAAGTGTGCTCCTGAAAACGAAATGGTCTTCTCATCCTCCCACTCATTACCTCAACACCAACCACTTTACCACTAAAACCATCCAATTCATAAATTGACTCCCCATTCTAATAGAATTGCGCAACCAAAACGATCCACTTTTAGAGGCCTACTTATAGAGCGTTACATTTAATAGAGTTAATAATAGACAGCATTAGTAACGTGGCAGAACGACTTTGCCGGAGTGTTGTGTTAAAAGGATTGATGGCTTGCGTACAGAATTAGAACTGGGGGCTCCCAGATGCAGGCTAACCGCTAACAAATGGCCATTCTCAGCAGAGGCTGCGGACGGGCCGGGACCATTTCCACAGCGGAGTGGGGGCGACAGAGACATACATCAGGCGGGCAGATGGGAGCATTCGTCAGAGAGCCATGCGGTTGAAGTGACTTTGAAGTCCTCTAGTGAGAGGTGAGAGAGAGAGCACGGCCTAGACCCCTGTGTTTATGTAGCCACGCTGTGGCTGCTAGCACTTTTAATGAAGGATGGTGATATATGGGGCTGTCCAGCTACACAGAGTCACATGAACACACACGGGGTGAGAGGATGTGTGTGTTCATGTGGGTTGTACACACACATCTGTGTGTGAGAATCGACCGGAGGTGGGCATATTTACCTGTATGTTTTATTCAGGAAAAAAGAATTCCATGAAGCAACAAATACGCATAGACTACACAAGAATCACAAGTATGGTTATAATGCCATAGTATTCAAAATGTAAAAAATCTTACCTACATTTATGCATTAGCGATTTAGCTGTCAAGAGTTTCATTCCAAACTCTAACAATACTGGATGTAAGTTTTTGAAAAGAATAACAATTTGTATATATGTAAAACATTCATAATAATACAGGACTGATGTGTCTTGTACATGTAAAGCCCACTCTCAACATATCATTAAAAAAAAAATGAAAGTGGCGTATAGTGCATTATTAAACATTTTTATTAAAGAATGGCGGATATCAAAATTTGCATCTCAACATTTTCTAATGTCCAATCAACCACGGTATAATATCACATCAAAAATACTAAAAATAAATTATGGCAATTACTACATATAGGTCACATTTACACCTCAAGAATACTTACTTTGTAACAATGTGTTTATCAATACAGAGTGGGTAATATGAGCTAATATTTACATTCATAGAACATTCATGCTTAAATTAACTTTCTAGCAAAACAATGTATTATCAACAGTATTACTTTTTCAATCAGGTTTAGGTTAAATATTTAACTTAATATTACACCTAATGCATTCAACTTAACATTTCGTTGCATGCAGCTGATATTTGAATATTAGTTGAAAGTAAACTGAGCATCTACAAAGCATCTGCATATAATTATTGTTAAATGGTTTTATGTGTCTTGGTTAGTGAGCCTGTTTGTTTCTTAGGGCCAGTGTGATATGTCCATCTCTCTCTCTCTCTCTCTCTCTCTCTCTCTCTA
>JBBPCX010000040.1:6945854-6978369 GCA_037974365.1 Hydrocynus forskahlii | reverse complement strand
GTGTGTGTATGTGTGTGTGTGTGTGTGTGTGTGTGTGTGAGAGAGAGAGAGAGAGAGAGAGAGAGAGAGAGAGAGAGGTGTACTGAGTGGTACAGGAGTATATGGAGGGTGAAAAAGGTCTTGATCTGGCACAAATTTGTGTAAGGATTGTCTAGCAGCTCCCTCTTGTGGATAGAGGTGGACTCGGTCTGCATGCTTTTCTGTAGCAGTCTCTCTCTCCCTCTCTCCCGTTAGAAACGTAGAGCCCCGTTAGTCGTCCTCCTCTCCTCCACACTCCATCTGCATTTGCAGCCTGTGTGTTGTCTCCAGCCAGCACTGCTGACCTCCTGCTCAAATATTTAGCCATTCGATTGCAAGCCCCCTTTAAGGAACTGCTCACCATAAACAAATCGATGGGCCGAGTTCAAATGCCAGCCGAGCCGTTTGAACGTAAACAGGTTCCCTCGCTGGCTGTGGCAAGAGTCTTCATTCCTTCCAGCCTGTGAGCTGCAGAGAAGAGCACAATGGGATGCAAATGTATGCACAGCCATATAGTTTGCATATGCATTCAGAGTGGGGAGGGATTACACCCAGTGCTGGCTCCAGCAACTGAGAGGGGTTGCAAACCAGGGCAAACGTTTGGACAATGCTCAGGCAATGGCAGGAGAATGTTGCAGAGAGGGGAGAAAAAGAAACGTTGCATGTTTACTAGGAAAAGAGAGTCGAATAATGAGAGGGGTGAATGTGAGTATGAACTTCTGCACATTTGAAAGCAACGAAAAAAACAACAACATAAAAGCAGCCTACTGACATCACAAGACCTTTAAAGTAATAGTTTGGTCAAAAAGCTAATTTATACAATTTCTTCCTCGCCTCAAATGTAGCAGATCTGCCAAGACACGTTTGGTGTCTAAAGTTTGCTTCTTTAGTTTTACACTGGAACTACAAGTCTAGTAACTCCAAGCTAAGAAGTAAGAGAAGATTACTACCAGAAACTACAAGTTGCAGCCTCATGAAAACTACGTCTAACGGCAGGTGTATGCTGTGCAACTATGGGCTATCACAGACACAAGATAATCAGTTTGGTCAAGATTCCAAAGGCTATTCTTCGCTGCATTATGATAGAGGTTCAAACATAGTCATTGTCATGGTCTTGTGAGTAAAGATGGCCCAAGACAAACTCTTGACAGGATGACCATCTCAGAAAGTGACTTCTGCTGCTACCTATGTTTGTACCTTAAGTTGGAGTGCTGAATGAAATTGCGCAGTGACGTAACAGCGCAAATGCATGACACGCTTTATTTTTGTAAACTGATTTTCTTCATAGCCTACAGTTCAAGTAAGACGACTGTCTATCTACATACATCATTATAGAGGTCTAAATTGCATTTGGAAACAACATCAGCACAATAACTATGTGTCAGGAGCTCATGAAATGGATTTCCATGGCTACAGTTGCACTTAAGCCTAAGATCACAATGTGCAAAGCCAAGTGTCGACTGAAGTGATGTAAAGCACGTGATCACTGAATTCTGAACAGTACCAAAGTTAAACAGATGCACAGTGTGGCTTGTAAAAACTTATATGATTGCTGAATTCTCAGCCTTTAGGGACCTTTGCTTTGACTAGCATGTCACTCTAAACTGGCAGCTGTAACTAGCTACATTAGCATTGTAGCACCACTGCAGACACCAAGCATGTCTTATTTGACATTTGGGCTAAGGGGAATAATGTGTAAACTTCTGGTGGAACCATTGCTTTAAGGAAGGGGTCATATCCTAGCTGTGAAATGCAAGGCCAATCAGAAAGTATACACATGTACTGTCAGGGCAGTCCACAGAGACTGCGCTGGGGGTGGAAAAATGGTCTGAAGGTACGGGGTGATAATTGTGCAGTGTCATGTCATGAGCAGGGCTTGAGCGAGTGTGATAAATTCTGGGTGACCCTTTGTCAGGGCTGGGGGAAAGGACAGTATGCCCTTGCTGTTCCCTTAAGGCATACACAATCTCACTGCACCCCACCCCGGCCCTTGTGGCCGCAGCATTAATATCCCCGCGCCACCCCTTGACAATAACCCATTATGTATGGTCTATGGCCCATGTACATAATACACCGTGAGCCAGAAACAAGATGTGCTTGGGCACAATATGGTACACCCACAAAAAAGCAGAAAACAATTTACATGTATCAGTCTTACAGCCACAGTAACAAAACAGATCAATATTGAATGAATCATGACTGATTTTGGTTAATGCGTAGAGCTCATGGGGGAATAAAAAGGGGAAACTAAGTGATAGCGCCTTTTAAAAGAAAAGAAACACTGACACAAATGTGTAAAATGCAGCGGGAGATTAAGAAAATAGAGAGAGAGCGCTAGCATCCGTGGCCAGCCCAGCCGGAGACGTATTATGATGTCTCTAAACAGAGAGCATGTCTGGTGACACCAAGCCTGTCCAGATATCGATTGCCCAAGCGGCTACAACACTAATAGTAGTGGAGAGCCATTGAGCTTTAAAGCAAATAGTCCTTCTTCCTGCCCAGGGTGCTCACGGTGGATCAATACATCACAGTCGAGCCGCATGCCACGCCCGCTAATGCCTCTGTCTGTCTGCACTAATGGCCTGAGTGCTAGTTACTGTGGAACAGAAAGGTGGGCCTACATCTGACCAGAGCTTCAGAAGCCGCTGCAGATAATGCAGAAGGAATGACTGGGGCAAGTTTGGAAGCTATTATCATGCCCGAATGCAGTTATAACAAAATGAAATTTTACTCAAGACATACTGAGTGCTGTTTTATTGTGATATTAAAGGCAGTGTCTGTGAGCATCAATAGCTCAACCATGTAGTAATAGACCACACAAACTAATAGAGTGGAGTGTTAAAGAGTGACATCAGTACATGAACGGTGCGTCAAGAGCTTCATGAAATGTGTTTCCATGGCTGCAGTTGCACACAAGCCAAAGATCACTATGTGCAACGCCAAGTGTCGAAGTGATGTAAGGCGTGCCATCGCTGAAGCACTGATAATGTGTTCTCTGGAATGATGAAACACACTTCACTATCTGGCAGCCTGATAAATGATTCTAGTTTTGGCAAATACCAAGAGAATACTACCTATCCCATAATGGTCAGGGACTGTTTTTCTAATGAATTTGTATTTTTCTGATATTGGAATAATCAGACCAATAATAATATAATAATATTGTGCGGGCTGGGCATTTGTAGGCTTTTTAAAATAAATAAAAATATATATATGATGTATATATCCACACACACAGAGTTATGACAACCTGAAAACATTTTACCAAATAGAAAAAAAAACTATTTGAGGTAAGGTTAGGTTACAACTAGGAATGAAAAATAAAACTACAGCAACAATGTGAAAAATACTTTTTCAAATAAATTCACTCATCAGTTATTGCATCTTAAAAAATCTGAATGAAGGAAATGTGCAGGAAGTATTATTCTACGCATATCTAACTAATTTTAGGTTGGTCTAAGTGTTCAATTTTAACCTGTTAGAATCAACAGCAATGTTCTGTTTCATTGAGGTGTGAAAATGAAGTGACACAGAGCCTATATCACCACAGGAAAGATTCCAGAAAATAGCATCTTGACTTAAAATGTCCAAATCAATACCAAGAGCAATAATTAAGAAGCTCAAGAAATTCAAACCCATCATTAATCAGAAGATGGTTCAGAGTTTTATAGCACCTGGGGGTCACCATGTCTTCAAACTCACCTTCAGACACCACCTTCATGCCATTAAACTGTTTGGTTGATATTTCAGAAAGAAGCCTTTCCATTCTGTGCCACAGCCAAATGTGCTTGGAGTTTGTCACACTCCACTGGAACTGGAACTGGGACCGGGTGCTGTGGTCAGACAAAACAAAAACTGAGCTCTTTGACTCCAAACGAGTTTTAACCATTTTAACAGCCTTCCTATAACTTCCTATATGGATTATAATGTATAAGCCAGCATCAGTATCGACCACAACAAGGTGATCCTTAACAATTATCATCACTGGTCCAGAAATTTCATATTGGCACATTCCTATGTATTAGAATATCATTTACAGCTAAAATGTCAGTAAAACCAGAACTCTTGCCTTTTACTGTAGGCCTAGAATCTCCACAAAGGAATAAAGAGTTTTGGAAGAGGGAAGAGAAGGAAGAGAAGAGTTTTGGAGTGTTCCAGAGCCTGTCTCCCACCAGAGGTTTTTCACTCTTTCTGTATCCATATTTAAGGATATTAACAGTCAGCTGAAAAAAAAAAAAGTTCACAGCTTGATACGAGAGGAATAAAGAACTTTCCGGCCAGGATCCATGATGTGCCAGATTGCAGAGAAAAGGACAGAACAATCCCTCTGAGTGCTCAGAACAGTGGAACAAGCAAACAAAATGGCTGATGCAAGAAGAATGAATGAGAGAACTTGGAGGACTTTGAGGTGAGAGAGAGAGAGCGAGAGAGAGACAGAGAGAGAGAGAGCGAGAGAGAGACAGAGAGACAGAGAGAGAGAGAGAGAGAGAGAGAGAGAGAGAGAGAGAGAGAGAGAGAGAGGCCAAGGCACTGAGCTGTGCAGGTCTCTAAAGTCCGTGCTCTGAGCCCCGGTCCCTGAGAGCCTTTTCCCCACCTGATCCCTGCACTGCTGACCGCTGGGAGAATCGCTGCCATCCTCGCAGCTAAGAGTGGAAGTGCTGGACAGTTTGCAGTGCTGACGCGTATTTCACACTCCCTACACAAAGCTCACCAGAGAGCAATGCAGAGTGATCACTTTCTTAACTTTCTGCAGACACATATGCAAACTAAACCTCACTCATACTCCAGTCCCAGACGCTACAAGCCTGAAGGAATAGGTCTATACTATAAGCTCTGCGTCTACTGTATAGACACAATTCGGGCTGCATATATCAGTCTCACATGATGCTTTATTTAATACATTTTAAATTTCACCTGAATGCAATTCATGTGGTACAATTGAAGATGACTATTAACCATAGACTGAATATACTAATGAATGAATGTGTACCCAGTACGGGAATAAAGACAACAAATGTAAACCATACAATAATGAAAATAAATGAATGAATGATTTAATAACTAATATTTTAGATTTTCCATTTGGAAATAGCCTAAGAAAATCATTCATTCATTCATTCATTCATTCATTCATTCATTCAACTTATGTGAAGGTCCTTTAGTACTTTTAAATGATCTTCACACTCACACAACTCTTTTCCAAACAGGGTTCTCCAAGGGACCAAAGAGGTTCATATTTCTCAAAGAATCCCTTTTGGTTTCTCTTTCAAGAGTATAACTCAAAGGAGTAATTCTATTATGCAGGGCACAAGGACAATGTTCTCAATTTTATAAGTCTAAAGGGTCTGTCCTCCTTATTGAATTAAAAGCCTGGAGGTTGGGCCTACTCCCTATACCTTCTGTAGAATGTTTACACATGTCTCTGAACTAAACTCCAGTCAGTCTTAAGTCCTTGACTCTACTACGCCAGAACATTATGAGCTCTGAGTATGCAATAGACAAAAACGTTGGGACAGAAAATGGCCCATGAACGAGAGGAATATTCTCAATTCAATTTGTATGTCTGATGGGTCCGGCCTCCTCATTTCTTAATGTCACTTTAACATTGCGAGTGTTAATGAAGAGACAGGAGGTTAGGCCTAACTCGGAGCCATTATCCACTTATTAGACGCATTGACCCTAATGCTCCCCACTCCATTAAACTGTATGAGGACGCGTCCCCCGCCACGAGCCAGAACAAGATAGGCATGTGTGGAGATGAGAACCATCAGCGTTCAGCTTGACTGGGCTGAGCTCAAGTGTGAACGCAACACCGCCCCTGTCTATTCTGACAGCGGCCGAGTGGGACACCCCAAATTCAGCACACCCCGAGCAGGCACACACTCTCACACACGCGCGACAGAACTACTGACATGGGTCACTAGCTCTTCTCATCCACCCACTTATCTCCTGACAAAATGTATCTGTCAGGTTGTGGGCGAGGCAGGGCGAGACCGTAATAGACAATTTCAAAGTGTGACGGGCGTCGCTGCGCTGGGCGGTTATGGACATACGTTTCAAACGAGTTGGTTTAAATTCTATAAGAAAGACTGCGCTCGTAGAAAGAAACACATAAAACACGGTGACGCTTCAGCGAGTCCCTTTACATTTTCTCACCAATCCAAAAAGCAAAACGTATCTGCTGGTATTACTCTTCCACAGACTAGGCATATGATTAAACAGGCTTCAAAAAGAACAGTTCGAAAAGAAAAAAGAAAGTACACAATATTCTCCTAATCCCAAATGTAGTCAATAAGCCAAGATGTGTTTGGTGTCTGGAGTTCACTTATATAGTTTGGCACTGGAGCTACAACACTACAGTAGTAGAAGCTGATAGCTGTACAAACTGAATCCCCAAATCAACGCTGGGAGGCTTCCCAGACCGACCACCTAACCAAATCTGTGGCTCAGCTACAGAGCTTCCACTCCTGAGAGAGACTTCCCCACACTGCTAATGACTCCTTCTGGTCCAGTCAAGTGAGTCCTGCAATATGGTCTTCCCCCTGCTCGCGAAGGAACGGTGTATCCATGCATGTGAGTGGTTTCTTTCATTGTCGATTGTGTATTTTGTTTGTAAAGTGTAATAA
Organism: Hydrocynus forskahlii; assembly: GCA_037974365.1. Classification (NCBI taxonomy): domain Eukaryota; kingdom Metazoa; phylum Chordata; class Actinopteri; order Characiformes; family Alestidae; genus Hydrocynus; species Hydrocynus forskahlii. Next base: position 6,971,725 of record JBBPCX010000040.1, on the reverse strand, counting down.
TAATAAGATATTGTATTATATTATATCATATTATTATTGTTAGTGTTCTCCTTTATCCTATTATTATTATTATTATTATTATTATTATTATTATTATTGTTATTGTTATTACACTTTAATAATAACATCACACAAATGAATGCTAATGACATCAACTTTTCTAATATTTTTTCTCTGTCATCACATTAAAAAAATGAAAGCAGTAGTAACAGTCTCTCAGTTGTCCAACATTTTTGTTGAACTATTTCTTTAAAAGACCTGAGGTCATACCGATGCATACTGCTTTTCTAAAACATAAGGTGCCCTCTGTCCATTGTACTATACATGGGTTAAAATGATGCTGTTCAGATTCTGCACATGGCCTTAGACATTAAAAAGGGCCGTCTTTTCAAAGGGCAGGGTAAGTGTGAGATTTCTTGCACTCAGAGGCTTATTTTCATGTTTGGAGTGTTTGTGTTGTAATTTCCACCACCATTAGAGCCACTTTGAAGAATTACCCTCAGGAAAAAGGAATGGTCGCGCCATTGCAGGGTCAGCCACTGGCGCTGACAGCTCGGAACGCTCCACGTCTGCATAGTCACACAGCAGTGACGCTGTCCTGCACCTGAACCCAAACTTTGCACTAACATATCATTCCCCTCTGCTCCCCTGACCCCATTACTTCAACCTCCATCAGAAACCCCCCAAACAGAACCCGCCTGATTGCTCCGGCGCTCCATGCCTTCACCCTCTCATAATGTTATCTTAAGAAACGTGGAAACGATTGGGCCGGGTTTTTATTTCGACAGCGAGAGCTGAAAATGACTACCACATTGGGCTGTCTGCAGGGAGAGGCTGGGCTGGAGCTCCAGCTGTGGGAATGCTGGGATATCCCGAAGAGGAGAACCTGCCCTTTGGCCAAACTGAGCATGTGCACTATACTCCAGGTTAAAAAAACGATTCATGTGTTACAGAATGGACAGAGGGCACCTTACATGTTAGGTATGCAATGGGTCCCAGAATAAGTTAATGACTTTTAAAGACTGGTAAGAAATAGTGTCATATAGTGTTAGAAATGACAGGCAAGTCTATTTTGCAGTACCTCACAATTTTAACCCTTAGAATGTAAGTGCAACAAATGGTAAATTGTCGTGATACGGACAAACGACTTCTAACATGGAAGTTCCCCCAGTTTGTGTTGAAGTTTGAGGTGTAAGGCGTTATGACGAGCTTTGTTTGGTGTTCCTATCTCATGCAGAACAAAAATTACTGTTTTAAAAACATGTAGTAATAATAACCGCTACTGGGGTTTTTAAAATGGTGTCACATGCAAATGCCCATAAATGCCCATAAAAATGCACAAATTTGTTTTATTTTAGGTCTTTACATTTTACATAAGTTGGAATCAGATTTTACTACTACGCTCTGAGTTCTAAAGGTCATCATACTGCTTGACTACTTGTCAGATGCAGCAGTTCCATGGTCAGTGGCCCTACAGCAGCTACTTTACTGTGGAAAGAATGTGTACGTTCTTACCACATTTATACTGTCTAGTGTAAAAACACTGTTAGAAGCTAATGCAGTTGCTAAAATTCTATAATAATCAAATTTGCTTTAATCTTCTTTGTAAACCTATTACTGACTCTGATGTTACTGAAAATCAGACGTTCTGCACTTTAAAGGAATGGTCCATCAAAACATTTCTTCTTATCTCAACTGTAGGTGCTCAACAAACAGACAGGATGGAAAGCATTCATCCCTCAGGACTGCTTCTACTACTGTTCTAGCTATGAGCATGTTTCTTTACACTTGTCCGTATCTAAAGACTCATAATTCAGTGCCTACATAGAAAACAATGCAGAACAAATGGGCTAGAGTGAGAAGTGGAAGTCTGGACCAGAGGGGTCAAAGGGGTTAAGTCCAAGGGGTTAAATAGTACACAATGACCCAAAAGAATACTGTAGTAAAATATTACAAGAGGAAAAAGAGAAAAAGGCTTCAAGAGCACTGAGTAAGTAAGGCAGTGTAAAAGTAAGGCAATGCGGTGACCACAAGAGAGAGCGGAGATGGAGTCAGAGGCTCCAGTGCCTTTTTAGGCTCAGGTTAGGAAGAGAGTTCGAGAGGCAGGTTCTATCTGCCTTTCTTAGCAGGGATTACAGGGGCCAATTGTTCAGCAGAGCCCTCTTCTCATTACCCCAGCATGGCCGAGGCAGCGGCGGACCAGAGAAATCTGTCACCACAGTCCAGCACAAGTGGCAATCCAAATTGAAAAAGTCTGCCATGAGTGGAAAGGAGGGGGAGCGATAGAGAGAGAGGGGGAGGAGGTAGGAACGGTGAGAGGAGAGAGACAGAGAGACAGAGAGAGTGAGAGAGGGAGAAGGAGAGAGAGAGAGAGCGAGAGAGAGAGCGAGAGCGAGAGCGAGAGAAAGAGCGAGAGAGGGAGAAGGAGAGAGAGAGAGAGAGAGAGAGAGGGAGAAGGAGAGAGAGAGAGAGAGAGAGAGGAAGAAGGAGAGAGAGAGAGAGAGAGAGGGAGAGCGTGAAGGAGAGAGAGAGAAAGAGAAAGAGAGAGAGAGGGAGAAGGAGAGAGAGAAAGAGAGAGAGAGGGAGAAGGAGAGAGAGAGAGAGAGAGAGAGAGAGAGAGGGAGAGCATGAGAGAGGGAGAGAGAGAGAGAGAGAGAGAGAGAGAGAGAGAGAAAGAGATAGGAAGGGAGGAGAAAAAAATGCGGTCATCAATTGCTGGCAGTAGATCGCAGGCAAAGATTATTGGAAGGCAACACTGGAGCAGATGTCTGATGAGTGTCTATTAACCTGCTTCCTACACGCACACACACACGCACACACACTTTCACTTCCTGGTCCAGCTCGTCATGATGTCAGACTGTGAAGCCTTGTCCAGCTCCATAGGAGGGGCTCATAATCCCCCGGAAAAAATATGAATCTAGGCCTGTGCGACCCTTCTGATTTGTCGGACTTATTGCATTGGCCGAGGCAGGACACTGCAGTGGCTAGTCTGCCAGAGAAACCCACTGTTCCGCTATAACTGAGCTCATGACGGACTAGGAGATGTTACTGCCATGTCAGGCATGCTGGAAAGCCGCTGAAGTGTACACCACATCGCAATATATTTGGAACAGAACCGAGTTTAATTGATAACTGCGTTCAGCGCTCAGTTAAGAATGTTCAGATTTGGTGCTTTGTGGGACTGCACTAAGGGCCTAAGAGGCTTGGCTTTAGTCCTGTCTCTGCTTTGGCTGAGCAGTTGCCATATGGAACATACAACTATAGGCCAATTCCACGCCAAAGTTCTCCTGTCCAGCTCCCCCAGGACAAAACATTCAGCACAAAAATTAATACAACAGACTCCAAATCCCAAGACCCCCTTAAATATCTCTGGCATGGCCAACAGGGCTTTGGAAACAAAGGCCCAGTGCTGCTTCCCAACAATCCATGATATCAATGTATTGTGACGCAGTGTCCTAAACTGCAGCTCTCTTGGACTCATCCCCCTCATTCTTCCACCCATCTTGCTTCCATCTCAGTCCTGTCATCTTTCCACATTAACACAGGCGCCAACTGGGACTTTTTATATGGACGGGACTGGACGTTCCACTGCATACCATCATATTCATATTCTTCAAACCGAACTCTTCACTACTGCCAGAAAGAAAATCAGCCATAAAACGGTTCTCCAAGAGAGGCTGGCAAAGTGTAATAATAATTTCGGTTAAGTTTTGAAGAAATTAAAAAAGTTAAATGTTCTAGCGATGATAAATGCAAAATATAAAAATGCAAATGTGATTGAGACAACAAAACAAACCAAATTCAAACTTTACAAAAAACATTTACCAAACCAAATAATTCTCGCGGGTCCATTCCGTGTATATAGATATATTGATATCACACCTTTCTCTACTATTTCTTTGAAACTGTAGAGTAGTGGCATCCTAATGAAATTGTGTTGAATATGGAACAGCTTACATTTTAAAATAGTATATGACGATTGGCCAGAACATTGAAAGTACTCGTCATTATCTGGCACCAAGATGCTGGAAACAGATCCCTGTAGAGTACGAGATGGGTCTTCATGGATCAGAGCAGTTTGTCCAGCACATCCTATAGTTGCTCAATTAGACTGAGATCTTAAGAACTTACTCATGGTCCTCAAACCATTCCTGCGGGATGCGGCATTCAGGTAGGCAGTAAGTGCCAAGAAATGAGAATGCGAAGATCCGAGGTTTCCCAGAAGGTCATTACCCAGAGCGTCACACACCTTTCTCTTCCTATAGTGCATTCTGTGCACATAAAATGTATTTGTGTCATTTTTTTTATTCACCAACTGAGCCAATTAAACAGAAACGCCATATATTTCTAGTAATGCATCCTTTATAAATCACCTTTCGACCACTTTTATCTCCCTTAACCATCCATACTCTCTGTAGATCATGAACGGACAGAGACCATCTGAAATACAAATCATCCCCACCCAATCATTGGAGCCTAGCAGTTTGCTCCCATTAAAGCTTATTTTTACTAGCAGGCTATAAGCATGACCAGGGCTGATACGGCTGGCTTGGAGCAGCGTAGGAGAGGCTAACCCTCTTCACATCTGGTGCTGTATTAAAGGCATATGAGGCGTCCTGCTCAGGCAGCCCAATCAGGCCTGATCGGGGTGATGTCATGGCCCCCGCCACTGCCTCTGACCCCCCCCCCAAACTACCACCACCACCCCCGCCTCCCTGTCCATTCTGCAGAACAGCACTGTCGGTGCGCCAGCAAGCTGTCATCAGCACAGCTCAAGTGAGGGATGAGAAACGAGGGCGAGGGATAAAGGGATAGAGGCAGGAAAATGCAAGGAACAGGTTGGGATAGTTCATCCTGGAGGAGAAAGACAAGAGAAGGGAGACGGGAAATGGCGAGGAGCGACAGACAGACAAAATGCCTTCATATTATTTGAGGATTGCAACTCGTGTCTTTATTCCTGTAACCATCCTGGGCCGCATTAATAATGCACACGTCGTAACTCCACAACACACCTATGACTTCATTTTGAAAAGCCACAAGAAGAAATCTCGTTTAGTGCATTCAGAATGTTTACAAGCATTTCCAGATGGCTTGCAAAGCCCGACAAAAGCCAGTGGTTTTATTGGAAATCTATAATAACATGACATCCTGCTGTTGAGTATGTAGTGGCTTCAATGTTGACTTTTTAATACCTCCAAGTGACAAGCAGTGAGACAATCAATCTGTCTGAAGAACAAAAAAAGGGCTTTTATTTTGTAATTGCTAGTGGCAGATTGAGACATCAAAGGAGAATTACACAGAATCCTCAAAATCTCTGCATATTTCAGCTTCTGAGAAATGGTTTGATGTGAAATGGTGCACTGCAGACTTGGACTGACTCTTTACAGTGGTGGTGATAGCAACCATGAGTCACAATGTCTTAACACTAATATAGCCATTTTGTTAACTATCCAACACAGTCAATTAAGCTGCACGTGTCATGAGTTTTTTTTTTTAATGTGAAACAGTAAAACAGCTAAAAGAAAATACTGCAAGTTTTCTTTGGGCACTATTTTGCCTTCTAGCAGCCTCCATGTATCACTACACACTGCATGCTTGAATAAAAAAAAAAGGCCAAAATCTTACTTCCAAACTATCATGAAATATGTCCCAGGCATCAAGCAGCAGATTTGTAATTTTTTGTGTGAAAACTTTCAGTGAGGTATTAATCGCTTCAGACATCTGGTTCCTATATCCACAGAGAAGAATTCTAACAAAGCAAGTTTCTCTTAAAGTGTGCATAATGAAGAATTTTTGAAAGTGGGGTGGAATTCCCCACTGACAACCATTTATACATAGCAGTTAGCCATGCATACATTAATGTGACCAATAAAAGCCGAACGGAGATCCGTTAAGGCTTTTCAATTTGCATTACAACAAATCAAACAAGGCCCTGCAGAGGCTAACAACACCAGGCCTGCGGTAACCCTCGCTCGTCCGAATCTCATTCACGCTCCAGCGGCTTTAATCACGTGGCTTTTAGCAGGAGAAAAGGAACAATCTGCTTCAGGGAACAGGTATGGGCGGTGCAGCGTGCAGCGGTCGACTTGGGAGGTCCACAGAGCTGCACTACGGGCACTTTTCAGGCAAACGCTGCTTCAGTCGCCCAGGAGCGACCCCTTTGAGCTTGTCATTCGGATGTAATGAGGTCAGATTACAGGTTGGGTGGCAGGTAATCCCTCGTTCATTAAAGGCCCCACTCCGTGGCCAGTGGGACGGAAAAAGGGTGTGCGCGCGCGTGTGCGAGTGTGTGTGTGTGTGTGTGTGTGTGTGTGTGTGTGTGTGTATGCTATGGAACTCAATAACACTTGATTCGATATGAAAAGAGCCCTGGCGCCACCCAAGAGCACACAGGGCCGGATGCTGGTGAAGGCCAAGAGCAGCAGGAGTTCAGTGTCCGGCGAACAAGCCGTGCCTTGTTCTCTGCTTTAAAGAGCAAAACAGATAAATCCGGAGCAATGCAAGCTCGGTGACTTTGAAAACCTGAGCACAGGAACACCTGGGGATCAATAGGGCTTAAAGAACTACAAGCAAGAAGCTGGCTTAAGGACAAGAGGACATAGTCCTGCCTTGTTTTACAACTAAACCCTGCGATTCGCTAATCCATACCAGTTCGGCTGAAGAGCTGGGGCTTTAATTGAATAGATCTGCTTGCTTCCAAAATGTTTGGCTGAATATGCAGAACAAGAGGAGTGTTTTCCAACAATGTGTCAGTGAACCTCTACTCCATTTGGAGGTACTTAAACCTTAAAGTGATAATACGGAGGAAAGTCAAATTCGTACAAATGTTTCCTTACCACAGAAATAGTCATGCTTGGTGTCTGAAGTGTGCTGATTCAGTTTTGGCTGTATGCTATCAACCTGATCTCATAAGTTTTCGTGCAGCCATCACGATATTCAATGTAATCAAAATACGTGCTGCAATCACGCTTTAGGGCTTTTTTTCATGCTAGGACAACGCTTCACTTTTTCGTGCTAGGACAACGCTTCACTACCCTATGTATTTTAATGCGCACTGCGTAACACCGCCAGTATCTGCGACTGGTGACTGTTAGGGTTAGGATTAAGGTTTAGGTTAGGGTGAGGGTTAGGGTTAGGAACTTTGCCTACTCATTATTTCTCTCCTACTGTCCCTCAGTCACCAGTTAGCGCAGATACTTGGTGGTGTCACGCAGTGCGCATTAAAATACATAGGGTAGTGATCGCAGCACGTCTTTTGATTACTCTGTATATCGTGATGGCTGTGTGAAAACGTGAGACCGGGCTCATGCTATCTGAGCGAAGATGCTATCAATTAGCATTGTACCGACTGCAGTTATTAAGGATCCTCAAATAGACATGCTAAATAGACTCTTTTTTTATACAACACTTCATTTCTGTAGATAACAATATGTTGGCACTGGGCAGCTAGTGGCCTGGTTTAGGAGTTGCAATCGGAAAGTTGTGGGTTCAAATCCCAGGGCTACCATTACTTGTTATCTGTTTTAGCCTTGTGGTTCCAACTTCAAATGTCAACCATGTCTTGACTAATTGACTACATTTAGGGTAGGAGGAACATTATGTAAACTGATTTGTCACCAAACAATTCGTTTAAAGAATGCACAGATACATTGTGGACCCTCCTCCAGATTCTATATCTCCCCCATTAATCAAGTGGCATCATGGGTCCATCTCTCCACATTCTTCACTAAACTGAAACAGATCCCCGGCTAAGCCCGGCTGGCATTTCCGCGGCCTGGTGTTTACACAGCTCAGGCAGAACCGTCAGGGTTACACTGTCACAATTATGGCACAAAGCCCCATTATCAGCCGCCTCTATCAGATACAGTTTTCCTCGCCTAATGTCTCGGTCGCCTCCAGTGCAGGGGTGTCTTTTAAAGTTAATCCCTTAAGAGGCCTGGGCCGTGGAAGAGTTAATGAAAACGATTGTGCTGAAAGGGCCACGCCAGCCACTGCATAAATCAGGCCCTTACACTTTCACTGTCCGCAGAGAGCAGCGGCGCTGCAAGAAACGTTGCTTCTATGGTATGTAGGCTGTAAGTAATGAGGCAAATGTGCCTTAATGCATCATCAGATAGAGTGCTCAAGGTTTATATGAGGGCAAGTATATTTTTTGGCAATGTATATCATACATAAACTGCATAATTAAACTATTATTGAGTCAATTAAAATACACAGACAAATTACTTTCATTTTTTTTTTTTGGGCTGTACAGTTACACAGTACCTATAATATCAGGGAAACTGAGCTGAATTGTATTAAACGGTTTTATGTTGTGGTCATGTATATTATACTTCTATTTTTAAACTATACCATACTTTTAATGTATGTTAGGGTTAGGGTTAAGGTTAGGGTTAGACATTCCAAGTATTTTAGACTATTTCTAGTGATACTGAGGATCTGAACAACTGTGACAAGGGCCAAAGTGTGATGGGTAGATGACTGGGTCAGAGTATCTCCAAAACAGAAGCCTTAGGGGATGTTGTTGGTATGCAGTGGCTAGTACCTGCAAAAAAAAAAGTTTTCAAAGGAATGAAAACCTGTGAACCAGAGATGGGGCTGAGGACTCCCAAGGGTCACTAATGCAGGTGGGCACAGAAGAGCTACTGTTACACAAATTGCTGAAAAAGTTCATGTAGGCTATGATTGACACAGTACACCGTGGATCACAGCCTGCTGCGAATGGGGCGGCACACAGCCACAGACCGATAAGAGCCAAGATATAAGACTCGTAGAAATTAATAGAAACAGCATATTCCAAATAACATTGCACTTTTAAACAAGATCAGTGGGCACATGTAATAGAATAGAATATCGATGTACTGTAGTACTGTGCAGTACGCTTGTTTGCTGGTAGACTTAAGTGACAGATGGCAGGTGCGACACAGTGAGGTAGAGTGTTCAGTTTGTGTTATAATAAACAGTCAAAGTTGTGTGTCGTGTCCTGGTTAGAAGTCTTATGTCCTGAGGATAGAAGCGCCCCCTTGGCCTCTCTGGTTTGGCCATGATAACCCTGAAGTATTTGCCTGATTTCAGCAGATCAAACAGATACTGGGGTGGGATGAGTATCTGATAATCCTAGTTTCCTCTGGTCCTACATCTTGGTATGGTAGAGCTGATTAGGTGCAGCATTCTGCCACTCAGATCACTCTCTATAGTCCCTTAATGTCTTGTACAGAGCTGCTCCCAAACCAGAGGGTGACGTTCTGAGTCAAGATACTTTCCACACCAAAGAACAAAGTCCTTAAGATCACTCAGGAGACCCAAAACTTCCTCAGCTGTCTCAGATGGCCTTGCCTTTCTGGACTGGGCTTGAATATGTTCAGTCCATGTCAGTTCTCAGTGATGTGAAAATCCAGGTATTTGAAGCTGCTCACCCTCTCCGCTGCAGTCCCGTTGGTGTTGAGGGGGGTGTGGGTTTGCTGCTATCTCCTACTGAGGTCCGACACCAGCTCCTTGGTTCTGCCAAGATTCAGTTGGAGGCAGTTCTCCTAACACAACAATGTCAGGTTCTTCATCTCCTCCATGTATGCTGTCTTATCGTTGTTGAAGATGAAACCCAGCATCGCCATGTGATCAGCAAATTTGACGATGGAGTTGGAGCTGTTTGTGGCCGAGCGTTCATGACTGTAGAGGGCATAGTGGATACACAGCCTCATGGAGCTCCTGCATTAAAGGCGATGATGCTGGAGACAATCACCAACTCTCACCACTTGTGGTCTGCCTGTGATAAGGGTGGAAACAAAGCATACAGGTGGTTGTTGAGTCCCAGATTCCTCAGCTTGGTGAACAGTCTATGGGGGACTATTGTATTGAAAGGTGAACTGGTGAACTGTAGTCAATGAACAGCAATCTCACACAGTTCCCAAGACTCATATCCATGTAAAATGTGTGTAAAGTAAGTGTAAAGTGGAAGTTCATCATGCGTGAATACAGCACAGCACAGCACACGGTGTGAACAGTGTGAAATTGCATTTAACCCATTCACCAAGTGAAGCAGTGGGCAGCCAGAGAAGTGGTGCCAGTGTGTGGGAACAGTACTTTACTCAAGGGTACCTCAGTAGTGCCACTGGCAGTGCTGGGATTCAAACCCATGACCTTCAGTTCAAGCAGATCTTGAACCACCAGGCCACCAGCTACCCTGAGGCTGAGGATGTGGGACGTGGGAGATGGCATTCTCTATCGGTCTGCGGGAGAGTTAAACAAACTGGGGTGGGTCTGTGGAGCTGGAGATAGATACTGTCTTTAATGAGTCTCTCAAAAAAAATCATGACTACTGATGTTAATGCAACAGCCCAGTAACCGTTCAGGAACAAAGTTTTATTGTTCTTTGGTACCAGAACTCTGTAGGGACTACAGAGCTATAGACTTGTTGACAATGGAGGTGAAGATTCTGGTTAGCCGATGACGCCGTCTGCTTTCCTCAAGATGACCCACTGCAGTGACCTGTGCAAATTGTGCTCGGCAATGGTGATGTCACCATGTTCCTTTAGCGGGCTATAGCCATTGCTAGCTGCGTGGCTAGCGTTAGCACAATTAGCCTCAAAATGTGCATTGAACTTGATCAGTTTGTTGGTGAACACAGTCAACAATCACAGCTGTGGTGGATTTGCTGTTAAGTACCTATGCTGATCCTTGTTTATGCCAAAAGCAGAGGTCTTATGGATTCCATACCGCAAAGGATCTGAGCTATTTTGCAGCACAAGATTGGCCTACACTATATACAGTATATTGCAGGCAGTTTTAACAATTTGACTGATCAGTGTAAACAAATGTATTTTTTTGACCTGGCAGTAATGACATTTTGTGCAATATATTATACTTACAATGTATATTTACATATTTTAGGGTAATTAATAGTAACATGTGATGAAAATATAAGGTCACAATACTTCATTTTACGATATACAATATGCATCATTTTGCTATATGTAATGAAACATACAGTTGACTAGAGTTATTTATGTATCAGTTATATCTACAAATCAACTTAATACAATAATAGTTTATTATAACATTGCCAAGACCTTAATACAAGTTACTACATGATTAAAAAAAAGAACAGTCCAGATTCCAAAATCTTGATTCAAGCATATAAACACATATGTCCACTGACTTCTGGATTAATGTGCCAAGTAAAGTGGTTTTCATCTTGCTAGTAAAACGTGTCAATATTCGTAAGCTGCCATTTTATTCAAGCTTTGCATCATGTCTAACATCTCTTAAGCATGGTAAACACATTGTAATACAATACCTTTTATCTCTAGAGGCTTACTATTGCATTCTAAACCATCAGTTGTAAAAGAGATTGTCATTATACTGTACACTTGTGTAATAAAAAAAATCAAGCTGAATCAAACAGAGCTTAAAATATAACTAACATGTCAACAGTAACCTGCATGATTTTTTAGATCTCACATTCACAGGCTTAATCCTTTCAGACCACTGAACCTATGTCACCTAATACAGAAATAAACCCTGGCTAATGAAATAGTCTAGGTCAGCCCCTGCACCCCCCACCCCCTTTCACCTCCTTATTAGAGAAGCTGAACTGAGTGCAGTCGGTATGGTGAACCCTGTGACCTCTGCAACTGTTGAACGCGACCCCGCAGGTCACGCTGCAGCCAGGTTCAGCTGACCCGGGCAGGCCAGGTCGGCTGATAAGGCCAGAGTTAATAACAAGGACAGCAAGCTGACCTGGCCAGGAAGAGTGTTGTCCAGGGCAATTATATTCCAAACGTGTGAATTGGACGGCACAGTGGAGAGCAGGGAGCTGACTGGTTTTCTCATTTGCGTTTGATGGCTGTGAATGTGTGAAAGAAACGAACACGGTGGAATATCCTGTGTTACGGCCACTGAGGAATGCGCTCTGGAGGGCCTGTATACTGCATTTGTTGTTGCCATGTGTATTTGTTTTACATGACCATTTTCTTTATCTTTTAGAATTAAACAGACTATTTTGGCCTGATAAGTCCATTACTAGTGATACTGTCTTTGTTGTACAGGTATAGTTATACTTAGTTTTTGTTATAGTACTCATGGGCTGTTTTTGTTACCATGCTTATAAGCCTTAAATATATGCAAATGACCTCTGACCAAATTGTGCATTATGCCCTCATTTAAAAATAATCAATCACTTCTTATAACTTCAGCAAGAATCGGTGGGGCTAAGCTAATGTAGGCCAAATAGGCGGCTTTATGTAAATGCGCTGTTTGTGACATCACAAAAAAATTATGATTTTTTTTCTCCTAGTCTTCATATCTGGACAGCAAAAACTGGGAAGTCAAGGTACATTATGGTTGTTTTAATAGTGTTTACAGAGTACAATAAACTTTTATTTTAAAAAATTTCTTGTTTTATATTTTTTATTGTTTTCTGTTCTGGTAACGTCTGTTAATATGTGCCCTTTAAGAAAGAATGCACTGAAAGAAAAGGTCACGCTTTGAGTTTACTTGATTCAGACGACATAAATCGTTTTTTTTTTTCAGTTTAGTTTTTCTATATTAATGTGGAAATGACACATTTGAAGCCGTATTTGCTCCATTGTCTTGTAAATTGAATTACAATTACCTACTGTAATTACTATTTTCATGGTACAGATATGCAAAAGATTTAATATCCTTATATAAATCTACCCCACAAAAAGGCAAAAAAGAAAAAAACATGTAAAAACTGAAACAACTATTTTACATGCTACGTGCAGCCAGTGTGTGGATGTGTGAAAGTGTGCTGGTGAGCTAGTTGACCTATCTGGCTGTGGTCTTCACAGTATGCGTTAAAGCAGTCTGAGCTACATCAGAGTGCACACATATGGAGAGCTTTCCTCTGGGTCAATTAGAACACACTGAGAACAAAAAGCTCTGTCCTTAATGATCTCTCAATCTCACCTGTTTACCTGCACACATGTACAAAATAATCGACTAATCTAAAATAGTGTTTATATATGCTTAAGCAATCTGAGCATAGAAAATGAAAGTACTCAATGAATAACAGGATTTTTTTCTGATGTTTCTGATTCATGACATATGCAAAGTTCCTTATAAGCCTCCAGGAAACCCACTAAAGGAGAGTTCAATGGAGGTAGCTGTCAAATCTAACATAATAGAAATAATATTTGAAATATATTTTAATGTAGGTGGAAATAATTAAAAATGTGGCATTTAATCCTTCAAATGCAGCTCTTTTCTGTCCAGTTACGTCACTGAATTAGACCCCGGCTATTGGGTTAAACTCAACGTGCCTTTACAGGATTTCTTGAATGACATATGATATTATAGTATGATGCTCATGTGGTCTGTGGAACAATCTGGAATCAAATTATGCTCATATTATTAGCGTGCACGCACGTAAACGCCCTCACTGATATTTCCACGTGTCTTGTTTATTATATAAAGACCCTATCTGCCTTTCAGCCTTTCCAGATGAAATGCTCCTGTTTTCCAGACTTGCTCTTATTTTCTGTGTAAAAGACACTAATTCACAGAATGTATCACCACATTATACGATTACTGTCTTTAATAATAAATCCAAGACCATATCACTGTACCTGCCAGCCATATACACGCATACAACCCGTATGTACAATATGTGTACCCATCTATATCTAGTATGTCTGCGGACTAATCTTGCATTTAATGTTGGGGTTGTTCCATTAGGAAGCCCATAACAAGGCCAGGTTGTATCAGTCATCCAGTTCAGAGAGCAGTAACCTTCCCAAGCGGCCAAATGCACCATCCTCACCGCAGCCTATTGACCAAAGCAATAAGCCATTCTATACGGTGTATTAAAGTCATTTTCCACGTGCTACCTCAGCACCAGCCATTGTTCATGCAAGCTCCTGCTGACCATGAGAAAAAGAGAGAGAGAGAGAGAAGAGAAAGGAGAATGAGAGAGAGAGAGAGAGAGAGAGAGATAAGAAAGGAGAATCAGAGAGAGAGTGAAAGAGAGAGAGAGAGAGAGAGAGAGAGAGATGGCAGGAGAAATAGAGAAAAAACCCCTGTGTGCTCTCAACTAAATTGCAACACTTTACATCGTTACACCAGTTAAGAAACAAGCGGCCCCTCCAACAGAATTGTTTCTCATTCTTTCCCCCCGCCTCCTTATTCGCCTTTTTGTCGCTTTCAGCTGTGAAAGGCGCAGTGATTATCGTGGTCACTCGAGGGGCAATTTTAGCGCTGTCAAAGCGAGGCCGGAAACAGCTCCCAAACACTTTAGAATATATGCTGACTGCACCGGAGTGCCTTTTCCTCTTCCGCGGCTGACGGCGCGCTGTTTCAGAGGCCAGGCTAATGTGAAATAAAGGGGGTCTCGTTGGCGTAATGTGTTCAGGGGTCCATCTGCGTACTCCGGACGCTCGCGGTGTCAAAGGTGCTGGCGGGGAGAGGGAGGAAACTCGTCCCGTCCACTGCACCCGAATCCACTCTGCCGCGAGGCCCCGAGTGACAAATGATTTCAATCTAGGCTGCGCCGCCCTTGACTTGACCCTGAACCGGTGCGCACAACAAGAGCAAGTGCAGTCACTGGAAAAGATGTTGTGCTCTAATAAAGCTCCGGCCCCGACGACAGGCCGATGAGAAAAGGGAGGATGGATGGAGGGGTGAGTGAATGAGGGATTAGAGGGAGGGGGTGAGTGCGTGTGTGTGTGTTTGTGTGTGTGTGTGTGGTGAGGGGGCAGGGCATGTGTTCCTGGACATCTCAGGTGCAGGTGGATAATGAGATCGCTTGTTTGCTCGCCGAAAATTACCTTACAAGCCCTCGCGCCGCAACAAGGCCATCTTTGCCTAGCTTGCGAATTGGGCTAATTCCTCAGGGTGCGTGCCGTGTCAAGGATTTCAATCTCATTTTTTACACGCCGCAAACATGTAAATGGGGTCCGACAGCACCCTCTCACCCTGTAGACTCCCTTTCCGAAGCTTTAAAGCTTTACCCGTGCCGCCGGCCCCCCCACCCGGCTCATAAACCTAGCCCAGAAGAATGAGCAGGCACTTGCCAAGCTCAGTGGTGGAGGAGGCACAAGCTCTCCAGAAAGGTCCGGATGGCATGCTGGGTATGCAAATGAAATTCTCCTTCCCTTATTTTCACCTCACACCACCCTGCTGGCAAAGCAATCCCTCACTTCTAATCCTTCCCTTTCTCTCTCTCTTTCTCTCTCTCTCTCTCTTTCTCTCTCTCTCTCTCTTTCTCTCTCTCCACACTAAAAGAAGAGCTTCTGACAGCACCATGCCAAATCAGACACTGAGGTTAAAAACCTAGCTGATTAAAAAATTTGATGATTTGTTATTGCTATTGTGATCAATTGTGCCAGCATTTCTGAATGTACCTTGGTACAATGACCAGATAACAATGTCACTTAATATCGACAAAATCTTTTCCTTAGATGTGGGCCTATTCCACTTTGCCGTGGATGCTCAGACCACGGTTCTCCCTCGCGAGGCTCCTGTTTTTTCCCCCTTTGCTGTGGTCTACAGCCGTGAATGCAAATCCCAAGGTTTTTCACACTCTTAAAACAAAAGTTTGATTCACAGAAAAGTGACATGCTGTGAAATGGCATGACAACAAACGCAAGGCTCAGATCCTTACTGCACCGCCAGCGCCACCAGTACAGCCCCTCACGTTAAAGTCCACTGACATATAGTATAAACAAAAGACTGGAAAAGATGCTATGCAAGAGGATTTTTCCCCCCGAATGGAGTGTTCCGTCACTTTGATCATACTGAACCAAAGCCATGGGGACAATATGCAGCGTGTAAAGTGTGTAGATGGGCTGTAACGATCACAGTCAAGACTGTATGACATTTTGCATGAAAGCTGAAAGCAGACTGAACAACCCACAACACTTTTGAAATTATGGTTTATATAAGTGTTTTTCAAAAAGTACGAGACCCATTTTCTAAAGACAACGAGTGTAATCAAAAGTAAACTGATTTTAGCAGCATCTCAAATGAATTATGTCGTTATATGAAGAAAACCAAGTTCTGTTTTCTCAAGATCTTGAGAAAATGGTCCAAAACAATATTTTTTATGTTGTGATGATGACATGAATAAGTCAAGTGTGAGCAAACAAATTTAACTAACTTATTGTTATGGGAGTTAATAAAATATGCAAATCCATGGTGTTTTAGAATAGTCTGCACTACACTAGACTGAACTCAGCATCTAATGTGTCTATCTCAGGAGCACAGTGAAAGAAATTCAAGTTAAATCTTTTTATTTTTGTTCATGAGACATACAAAGGAATGAACATTATGTCTTTGGGCAAACCACTGCTCTGAGGTCAGGTGTGAATTAATCATGCCATTGTTTGATTGAGTTGCCGCAAGGTAGGCTGCATTCCATCATTACATTGTCAGGACATCTCTGTTTTCAAACTGACTTTCATATTTGGAGATACGCTTGGAAAAAACATCTGTAGCTTCCATGGTCAGGCTCTTTGTGGCCGGGCCTCTGGAATTTCCAGCTGTTAGTTTCTTACATCGCTTATTTTTGCAGGTGCTGAATATAAACCAAGCCATCACAAAACATATAGTCCATCATAAAGCTGTCTTCATGTATCGTAATGTTGATTTTTTACTATATTGTCCGTCCTTAAGTATGATGTATGAGGTTTTTCTTTTCTTGCTTACATAACGATCCACAGAAGAGCAGAAAACACACATGAAATCATTGTTCAAAGCAGCAATGAACATTTTCTTCTGTGAAATGTGAGGAAGGAGAAGATAAGTTTGGGTAAACAACTGTTCGCGTGGAAAACATGAGTAGGTAACAGCATATACAGTGGTAGGCTACTGCTTGTTAAGGAAAAATATGGCACAATAATGAGCACTGTTCACCCAGGACTGGCAGAACGGATCATACCAGTCGTGACTGACCTGTGGCCTCGGCCAACATTGCTTTTCACAGCTGAGGAAGTTGACAAAAATCACGCTCGGAGAGCAATGCATTGAATTAGAGTAGTGAGGAAAGCGGCCTAAGGAGACAACACAAACCCGAAGTGTGTGCAGAATGTGATTTGACAGTTCAGGCTGAAATCCCATTGCTCGAGTTCTATCTGGGCAACAGCTTTAACAGCGGCTCTGGCGCTGGCGACATTAGCATGGTGGAAACACAGTGACATGCCATAGATCCTGCTCAGGAGCTGGAATGAACGCAGCAGCGGTGTGACATCAGAGTGGACGTGATAGAAAAACATGTCACATGCTGCACAGTGCATGATACCATGAGTCGATGGTGGCAGGTTTGGCTTTAAAAGCCTGCAAACACACAGGCACGCTTGCAGTACATGACAAATAGAGGTCACACTAAACAACAGGGGGAAAAAATTGAGGGCACAGAAATACCCACGCATTGTCTCACGCCAAAAAGAAATGAATGCTAATCTTTAGCTGGCAAGGCCTGAATAGAACAAGTGACCCAGAGGTGAGAACAAATGGCTGAATATGGCAGCACTAGGAGTAACTAGTCTATACTTCATATCACTACAGAGGAATGGTGTGCTCAGTCTTCAGTACACACACACACACACACACACACACACACACACACACACACATATATATATATATATATATATATATATAAACACAGTGTCTGATCTGGTTTTAATTGTAAAATATTTAAAAAATTGAGGTTTTGACATTTTAAGCCACATACATGGTGACTTCATGCAAAATGATTTTTGCATTTTTAAGACTAAACAGAATGTGTCACGACATTCAATAATGTGGTGAAAGATGACAATACAACTCCATAACTGATACATCAAATGTGATACACATCATTTCTCTCCTTTTAGATGAATGTCATCCAAATTAATCAAATTATTGACATGTGGCGCAGTAACTAGACATAGAAAGCTCAACAATTCCAAAGCGACTTACACTATGAAACTTGAGATATAATGTTTACAAATATATATTGTATGTTACAGTTATTTAGCTCTAAAACCAATATTAGCCTGTTTTAGGTCTCAGAACTAAACTCCAGCTCTGCATACACTTTGTTTAATTGCACGTCAAACTCCCCAGTGTGGCCAAGAGATGACGGGTAAAGTCCTGAAGGAAATTATGCTCATTGTAATGAAAACATAAAATGAAATAAAAACACTTTAAAACAAGCACGTCTGTACACATTTCTTGTTTATCACTTCCTCTTCACACAGCACTGTGTCACTTGCTCTTGCTGCGAGAACAAAAAACAGAGGTAATCCTTAAAAATACCCATTAATGAATTACACTGATGATGAGATATTATTCATATTTTTAATTCAACCAGTACTAATCAAATTTAGGTCACTCAGGTGATGAATTACTATTATTATAATGATTACTAATGCAGGGAAAATTATACATCTTACATTCATATTTTTAATCTGGATTTTGCAGGCAGCCTGTTAAAGGGACTGGAGGCTTGACTTTAACTGCAAAAAAATAGACTTGATCATTAACTAAAGTCAAATTTGAAAAGAAAAAAGAAAAAGGATTTTAAAGCTATAAAACCTTCACCCCCTCTGTCCGATCAGGACAGTGAGGGCTAAGCATGACTAATACATCTGTTAGCATTTGTTAAAATAGTTATAGCACTGTTTGCTTGGTGACCATGACAGACAACAATCTTGTTTCTCTCTTTCTTGGCATGCCATGAAAACATTTCTGAAGGACAAAGACCTTCTCCAAAAGACAACATGTGCATGAACATTGTATATGACAGCAGTTAGCTAGTCGGGAAAGCTTCGCCCAAACCTGAGCAGAACTTTAAGTTAACTGTTTGCATTAAGTGCGAAATTAGTCCAAAAATTAGACTCTCAGATCAAATCTTGAGGATGGGAAGATGGTGTCTAGCACAGTTTCCGGGTTCAACTCACCTGTCAGGTTTGGTGGGTGACATTTCTATTGCCACAAGTAACACATAAGAGTGACAGTCTGACAGTCCCACATGAAATTGAATTGCTGTTACTGAATATTTTAAAGGCCGACATATCTACTGTCACTGCTGCAGGGCATAAGCTATAAGCGTCAAGCAGAAACAAAAAAACAGCAGCACTGTGCGGTCAGACAACTTTTCAAATGCAGGCCAAATTGTATTGGGTCTTCGGTTTTACAGTTTTTCCAGAGCAGCATGAAAAGAATAGAGCCCATTAAAAAGAGCCATGTTCATTTCAAGACAAAAGATACGTTAACATACTGCTACTTATAAAAACAGACAAAAATACATTCCACAGCTAAGAACAGTGAGAGCATATTACAAACTAAAGAAGCATGAAATTTCTGTCCATTTTATAGGTAACAGCATGGCACACAATGTGGAAAGTACATAAACTTGTGATCACTTAACAACTGTGAGCAAGTGTGTGATGATTTAATCATGCAGCACGATGCTAAATTATGGCCTATAAGCTAACAATTCTTAATAGCCTCATAGCTCCAGTGCAAGATCAAGGAAAGCTCTGGACAACAAGCCGTTTGGGTGATCGGCTGCATTTTGGTTCCGAATTTGTCACTTTAAAGATGAAGTAAAGTTGTTTGCTTTAATTTCACCATGCGACCTCCAGACATAATGGAGACGCACAAGTAAAGCCCCCCCCTTTAAATTTAATTTCATGAAAGTCAGCGTAATGAGATTTCATTCCAAGTCCTTTCAACCTATTGCTCCATTCAAGTTTCGCTCCAACAGCAACCACCCACATCTTTTTGGATCCACGCATCAAGAAGCATTATTGAGTCTGCAGTGAATCCTATACAATAGAAAACAATGTCAATTCAATTCAGGAAGATCTACATGAACAAAAGCACTCACATACTTAGCAAAAGTTAAATGTAAGCAACTGGACGTGCAGAAGCTGTTGGCGATGTATTTAAGGAAATAGGATCAGCAAAGCTTCATCTGTTACATCACTTACACTGCGAGTAACCAAGAACACAACATTACAAATAATGAGGAATACAACAAAAGGCCTCTGTTCACTCTGTCACTGTCACACCAGAATGCAAGAGATGCATTTTCTGAGGCTCTGGAAAAAAAAGAGCGGGAGAAAAAAGGAAAAGTGTGTGTGTGTGTGTGTGTGTGTGTGTGTGTGTGTGTGTGTGTGTGTGTGTGTGTGTGTGTGCACTTTTGGCTAAGGCAGAGTGCTACAAGGAGGTTTCCTTTGCCCTCTTAAGATAATGGAGAGAGAAAAAACCTGACCCCTGTAGAAGGTCCCTGCAGGTGGGAAGATTAATGCCAGCGCATAGTCAGCTCTCAGACTTTTGCGTATCAATGGCTTTTCAATTCATTTACGCTTCATAACAGGCAAGGTCAAAAAGCAATTTGCGCAACATGAGAAACAAATAAAATAGGTTGGCAGTAAATTAAATAAAAAGGAGCAAAGCTGGGCCCGCAGCTAAAAGGTAGAGCAGAAAGGATGGGAGGGAGGGAGAAAATCTAACATGAAAGCTCATTTCTGATAGCATCGAGCTTTTTTGCATTTGACTAATTAGGGTACATGTGGCTCTATAAATAAAGATGCCATTATCACGGACTTTGTTTGTGTCAGAAATTATTTGTATGTTTCTCTCTCTCTACAGGCTCCACTTCCTTCCACTTACAATCCCACTGTTGATAATCTAATTTCCCTCCTTTCCCACCTTTCTTCTTACTGTACAAATCGTATTTTCACACTTCAATTTACTACGCCCTCAGAATTACTTTGTTACATTGTTTATTTCGCAGGAGAGAGGATCTTTTTTAACTAGATAATGCAAACGGTGTTACTTCATCAGTTTATCTCTGTACACTAAAGTCAATCTGCTAAGTCATTTACACAAATTATTTATACCGTTCAGCGCCAACATTAAAACCACTGACAGGAGAGATTAACACGGTTTATTTTGTTACAAGGGCACCTGTCAAGGGACAGGATTTATTAGGAGGAAAGTGAACAGTTAGTTCTTGATATTGGTGTGTTGGAGGGAGGGAAAAAAAGGGCAAGTGTAAGGATCTGAGCAATTTTAACAAGGGCCAAACTGTGATGGCTAAATGACTGGGTCCAAAATAGCAGGTCTAGAGGGTCAATGCTGGTCAGACTCATTGCAAAAGTCAATGCTGGTTATGACAGAAAGGTGTCAAATCACACAGTGTATCACAGCTTGCGTTGTATGGGGCTGTGAAGCTGCAGACCAGTCAGAGTACCCATGTTGACCTCTGCCCACGGACGGAAGCATCTACAAGAACCATGTGAACATCAGAACTGGACCACGGAGCAACAGACAAAGGTGGCCTGGTCTGATTAACTGCATGTTTGTTTGTTTTTTGTTTGTTTGGAGTTTTTTTGTGGACAGCTTGATGTGTGTGCATCTCTTACCTATAGCCGTATGTTATAACTGCTTTGTGCCCCATCTTTGTATTTTAGTGTATTTAAACTCTCTTGTTTTATAATACTCTTCTATTTTATACCGTTCTATTTTACACTGTTCTTGTCTGTGCAGTCATAACATAAGCAATTTCCTCCGGGATCAGTAAAGTTTTCTATTTCTGATTCACAGTGACAGAAACCCAGTAGGTGGTTCTTTATATAGTACCAAATTCCACTTTTGTTGTGAGTCAAAGAATCCTTTTCAGTACTATATAGAACTCCTCGGCTAGTCAGATGCTTCTGACCATGCTTATTTTAGTTCTGTATATAACAAAGCCCATTACAGCTGACAATGAAGCATGGCCAAAACAGTCTTCCAAGAAAAAACAAACAAACCAAGCCACCTCCAACCTCCCGTCCCGCAACACCCAGGCCCACAAAATCCGTTGCTACACAATGGCTAGTGCACATTTTCTGGTGCTGCGCATCCCTCAGACCTGCTGTGATATCATATAATGATCCCTGGCCAGCAAAAAAGGTATCCAGGTAGGGGTTGACCAAACATTAGTACCCAAGGGGCTATCATTTAATGACCTGGACCTGATGCCAGCTTTCATAGAGACTGCTGAGCTTGCAAATAAACAATTCAGGCTCGAGTGTTAATCTTTTTAAACCAGAAAATGGTTAAATTAAGTTGAAACAGTTGCTTTCATAATTATAGTGCTAACTTTGCTTAAGTTTCAACTTCCCAAATTGCTCCAGTACATTAGTTAATTGGAAGAGGGAAGATGCTCCAAAGTGAATTCACTTACTCAGGAATGAGTTTTGGAAAATGTATCATTCACTGCATCTTCTCAAGCCTCTCTGCCAGGTTGAAACGCATCAAACACTCACGCTGCCTCCATCTTTCTTCTTTTTTGCGACCACAAACCTCTATAAGCGGCGTGGCACGTGGATTCATGATGCACGTAGCAGCCTGCAGCAGGAGACAGTGTGGAGTGTCATAAAGCTGGAAGTGAAAGGATGGCAGGGATGATCCGTTTTCCTC
This sequence comes from Hydrocynus forskahlii, assembly GCA_037974365.1. Classification (NCBI taxonomy): domain Eukaryota; kingdom Metazoa; phylum Chordata; class Actinopteri; order Characiformes; family Alestidae; genus Hydrocynus; species Hydrocynus forskahlii. The sequence goes on along the minus strand of JBBPCX010000040.1, from coordinate 6,949,312 downwards.
CCTGCGTGAGGCCTGTGTGACTCAGACGCTCTGCAGGGGGTCCAGCGAGCGGGCACTGATTCATGTAATCTACTCCAAATTGTTGGGAACCGTTTACTTTTTTCTTTGGCCCTTTTTCTCTTGCCTTGCAACCTTCTCCAAAAGGAAAGAGAAGAAATGTTTTTCCTTTTGAAGTGCCGTCATATATCAGGCTGCACTGAAAATAATAAGCTAATTCAAAGTAGTATTGCTCACAACAAAAGTAAAAAAAATCAGTAAAAAAAAAAACCCACAGGATTATTAGCTCCTTAAATTGTAAACTAATGTTTCAATAATTCAGTGACTAGAACACAGGTCGCATGTCTTATCTCAGCCTAGCCTCAATATGCCACCCTTAAAGACTTGCTTCAAAACAGACTGAATTTAGGAGAGCACAAGCCAGATGTGTGTCCCTATAAACGTATGCAAAAGTTTTGGCGCCCCCATCATATGTTTTGTTGTATTGTGAAAATAAGTAAACAGGAATACATATTTTTTTGCCCAAACACTGTTTGCTGAAATTAACAGATTGGGAACAAGCAAAAGATATCAAGTGGTCTGAGCAAAAGTTATGACACATTAAATATTTACTTATATTTTCCAATTGGTTAAACTCAACAAAATAGAAAGTTTGCTCCGGAGTACATGGCATAGGTCATCAGCAAATGCACTGATGACATTATCGTATACAAGAACATCTCCACACACCAACCAGACGCCGTGGATGATTGCAAAGGTTTGCTCAGTGCTGAGAAAAACACAACTGTCAGATCAGGTCATAAAGCTGCCCTGAGAACAGCAAGGGCCAACCTGGCCACATACAGCACTCAGGCCATCACCAAAAACAGAACATTTCCACCTGCTTGTGACAGGGAGGCCTCCCTTCTGGATGTGTTGACGTTTACAGGTAGAAGAGCAAAATGACGGCAGCAAGGAAGACCAGCATGCCCCCTGACGACCACATGCTCTGTCTGATCATGTCTGGCGTGAGGAAAACTCTGCTTGGAGTCAACCCACAGTAGGCTGCTGGACCAGACAATTAGTTAGAGGATGTGCAGACCAGCTGGCAGATGTTCTCACAGGCATCTTCAGTATCTCTCTGAACACCACCATTGTTCTAACATGCTTCAAAGACACCGCCATCATCTCCGTGCCAAAGAAGTCATCATTGTTTTAACTCAGACTATCATCCCGTCATACTCTCACACATTATCATGGAGCGCTTTGAGAGGCTTGTCATGAGGCACAGCTAGCCCCTGAACCCCCCGTGCGGTTTGCGTATTGTCCCAACCGATCAATGGATGCATTTACCACCATCCTTCACCTGATCCTCACCCACCAGGAACGCTGTTCAGGAACTTCAGTTCAGCATTCAACACCATCACTCAGCATTTGATCGGGAAGCTGAGACTGCCGGGCCTGAACATCTCCCTCTGCAACTGGATCCCAGACTTTCTGAAGATCTCAAGACTGGGGGATTGGGATAGGGAGCAACATTTCCAGCACCGAGTTCATTGGTGTTCTCATCGAGGAAAACCTCACGTGGACCCCCAACACCAGCTCCATCACCAAGAAGAGCATTACAACCCCCAAAAATCCAAAGCAAAATCTTATATAGTGAGAATTCTCTGTAGCTGCATCCCAGTGTGGTATGGCAATTGCTCCATTTTGGATTGCGAGACCTTTCAGACGATAGTGAAGACAACTGAGCAGATCATTGGGGTCTCTCTCCCCTCTGTCATGGATATTTACACCACATACTGCATCCACAAAGCCACCAGACACACACACCCTCTTTCCCCCTCTCCTGTCTGACAAAAGAATATGGGCCTCCACTGCCAGAACAGACAATCAGACTCCCCAATCAGAACTGAACCATAAACTGTACCCACACAAACACACACACACACACACACACACACACACACACACACACACCTGAAATGAAGTTCCTTCTTCTAACACACTGAACTGTAATGCCATAAACAAAACAACTTACACACCAAATGCCACTGTAAATACCCTTTATTTGATATTTATTACTGCACATTCTCTGTCCTGCTGTTGCTGTTATTTGCACAATTATTATTTGTTGTTCATTCAAACTGCAGCTGCTTTTGTTGACCACACTAAATCTCGCCTTGTCTTGTATTATTGCTTTTGTGTTTTTCTTGTAGTCTCTCTCTTGCTATATTTTATCCTGTCTGCATTTATGTAGTCTTACAGTGTTCTGTTTTTGTTCTTGCGCTGTTCTACAGTTGGGGAGTAACATTGTTCTGTTTCACTATGTACTATGTGTTTGGGTGAAACCCACTTGACTTGACTTCACCTTAGTCTGGGACGCCGCAGCAGTCGCCGTATAAACTTCCAAGACACTCGGCTTTCCAAATCAGACAGTTGTTTTTAAGGGAGTTCACACCCCATATTTTCATGTGGCTGAAAAAAAACTAAACATAGGGGAAGCAGTTTATTACTGTTTAGCATCACCCGTCTGTTGTGCGGGGGCCGGGGGGGGTAATGAAACGCCATAGGGTCAATATTTTACACGAGGATGCATTTTTTGGAACACACCTCTACAGGGCATCTAGGAAACAATGGGTGTCATAACCGAAAGGCGTGTTATTAATCTCTCCCCACTCCCTAATCAATCTGCTTCCTCCACCGCAAACACTGTAATGCATTACGGCATTAAACGAAAGACCATTTTTCATCGGCCCACAAAAGCGTGGCCCAGGAGGTGATGTCTTCTTCACACAAAGCGGCCATGCATTTCAACTAAACAGCTTCCCCAGTGTTGTTATATACATTACAGAGCAATTCTAGTCTAAGGGATGAGTACAAACACCGTAATTTATGTCAATTCATTTTCTTTGCCTGACACGGCGAATAAAAAAGGCAATACTGCAGTGGAAGAAGACATCGCTGCTCAATAATAGCACATTGTGCTCATTGTAACTGTTTCTATTCAAATAAAAGGGAATTCAGAGCCATTATCAGGGCATATGAGGTATGAATGCATGAAGCACGGATTTGGCACAAGTCACTGCATTCCTTCTGTGCTGGGGAAAGAATGTTCACTTAATGACTAGCAAATCAGAAACAAAACGCACCATCACATTAGCAACTGGAAACCATTTGAAAGGCATGTTCTGAGGTCAGCTTTAAAAGAAAAAAAAAAAAGGATAAAAAGATGCTCACTACAACAATAATTTTATGATGGGTGATCACAACACAGGAGTTATTCAAGCGCTTTGATTGGCCTCAATGTGCGCAATCACTGCTGAAAATCGATTTCAGGGACTTCCGAATATCAAAAGCAAACAGCATGCCAACAAGCTGAGGGCATGTTCGGATGGATTTTTTTTTTCCCCCAGACATTTTCAAATTAGAAAAAAAAAAAAAAAATTAGGCAACCCCCCCGCACATCACAACCACCCCCC
>JBBPCX010000040.1:6914509-6929861 GCA_037974365.1 Hydrocynus forskahlii | reverse complement strand
GGTTTGCAATCCCAGTGTAAAAATAAATCACTTGTGGTAAAATAAAGTAGCACAGCCTTGATAAGTGGATCTGCGAGGATAAAAATACAAAATAAGGGCCCTTTAATCAACTGCATTATCACAAAAGAGATCAACAGCGGTGTTGCTTCTTTTTGCCTCCTCTCATGTTTGTTTATAAGTTGTTTTAGTACCCCATGTGATCTAACAGTTTATAAAAGCTCATACATGTACATTAATAATAGATGATACTCTTCCCTCCGTGATGAAATCCAGTCGCAACTGGTCATAGGAGATACACTATATGGACAAAATTACTGGGACACACTTTGTGGACACAGTTTGAGGAAGAACCTTTTCTATTCCAGCATGACTGTGCCCCAGTGTTCAAAGCAAGCTCCATAAAGACATGATTTGAGGAGTTCAGTGTGGAAGAACTGACAGGCCCACACAGAGCCCTGACCTCAACCCCATCCAGCACCTTTGGGATGAACTGGAACGGAGATTATGATCCAGACCTTCCTGTCCAACATCAGTGCCTGACCTCATAAATGCTCTACAGAATGAATGGGCACAAATTCCCACAGAAACTCCAAAATCTTGTGGAAAGCCTTCCAAGAAGAGTGGAAGCTGTTATATCTGCAAAGGGGGGACCAACTCTATATTAAAGTCTAAGTATTTGAATGCAATGTCACTAAAGTCCCTGTGGTGTAATGGTCAGGCATCCCAATACTATGGTGCTTATTACATCGAAGACCCAGAGAAATTCCAGGTGTAAACTTGGCTAAACGTCATACTTACAATGTCATAAACATGTCATTAAAGATGCCATATGCTGTCATGATAGATTCCATTCTTTAAAATAGCAATGTCATGTCAGTGCTGGTAACCGTCATGACAGATACTGTTATCTTACTATGATCCTGGATGTCCTGGCAGGTTATGTCACATGCAACCTTATGGACATGCCATCAAACATTATAGTTTCTGTGAGTGATAGACTGGCATACTGGCTGCTATTTGGTGGCTAACCTGCTAATACACACTGGAATAAAGTGAAGAAAGTAACATCCACTACGTTTTCCTGTGCATGCCGAACATTACCTCAAAGTTCCGCCGAATTATCTTCTTTCCCCCCTACTGTGTACATGTATTTCCCCAAATAAAACCAGCCCATTTGATGTTCTTCACCCAGCGCATAAACTGTATGCTACAGGATCAAGCTCTCGCACTTGTCAAAATTACTTGCTTTTCATTTCAGATTACGCTATTACCCAGGGTTCAGCTCTCCCTACTTCACAGATATAGAGTGCATTAATTCCTTTTCATACACACATTTCATCCCTTATCCATAGCTACAGATGAAGTGTGGGCGCGTGCTTGCTTACTCGCGGCCTAACCTACTGTACATTACAATCGCTTTGAAAGCTGAGGAAGTCGAGTGCAATGTGACCCCCGAGGCCCCTCCGCCAAATGACTGCTCTTTGATTATGTGCATCCTTGAACTCCAAACTAAATTAAGATAAACTTCAGATACCTTAAGATGTGCTCAGCCAAATCGGGAAATTCACGCCTGGCTTGCCTCTGCTGTTTATCTGCTGGTGACATTTACTGCGAGGCCCCGGCAGCGGGATAATTACTCAATTTATTCATCAAACAAAAAAGCCTTCCCCTTGTGGGCACCCGCCCCGAGTTCAGGTTGCAGGCCTTCCTGTGACATTTCAATGTAGGGATCAGCACCCATTCACAGTATGAAGCAGACCAGCTTCGATTTAAATTAGCATGGGCTCTGACTTGATTTTTTTTTGGGGGGGGGGGGGGTGAGGGGGCCAGTAATAAATAAATAAATAAGTAAACACTGCGCCGTTTGACCTGCTGGGAGGAGAACATGGACGCGGGCGTGTTTTACACCAGGCTGGTTCTCTCCCTGACACACTAAAATGCAGCGACGCGCTCAGAATGTCGCCTTGCCCGTAGAGGACTGGCATTTGAAGTGAGTTCCACAGACGTCCCCCCATCCACCTCCCCCCCCACCACCACCAAAGCCAGAGCACTAACGGCAGACGAAGCTCCAGGAACAGAAGAGTCTGCCGGAGGAAGAACATCAGACGGACGGGAGAAAGGACGCCACACACCCACATCACTCAAAAGCAGCAAGGACAGCTCGTTTTCAGCTCGGTCGACTATGTCGGTGCCAGCAGGGTTTCAAAGTGTGGTGCAAATGCTCTCAGGCCTGTCCCAGCGTCTGATTCGGAGGCTGCCAGAGGCCAGGATTGAAGCTTGTCTCTGAGCGAAACAGCCTGACAGGATAATGGGACATCTGGAACAGATGTTTACTCCCCCATTTGTTAAATGGTGTCGGTTATGGGTGAATTACTATGCTAATTCAAAGCTAAGACACACCTACATTTTTGCATAGACTCCGCTACCAATTAAAAGTTTTGATTTTGGTGGGTTTTCTCTTATTCCGTAACTTCAGTGATTAAAACTTGAGGGTAATAGTGGTACGAACGCTGCGGTATCAGTGCTGGTTTGCTCTTAAACTGAGTTGCCAATTAAAAGTTATTTTAATAGCTGTTGTTGTTGCTACTCCTGTTTTCACACTGCAACTCTTTAACCAACACGTAATCAAATGACTGTCAATGCAAGTCAACACAGATGGATGGGGACGCAAGTGTAGACTTTCGCGATAATGAGCATCACATGATACCGAGCATTCGGATTCCCCCCAGCCTTTCCCTGTGTTTAGGCTGTAATCAACACCCAGCCATCTGCAAGCCTGCAATTAGCATAATTGCTGTACATTACATGCTTAATGTAAAGTACATTTTTAACCGCCATTCTTCCCTCGGCCCATCTTATTGTGACAAAGTTTGGGGAGGCGTTCCGTTGATTGAGCGCAAATTTTGAGGAGCTCTCGGCAAGTGGTAATAAGAGGATAGGCCAACAACGAGCAGCGCTCATGTCCAGGTGCAGGGTTCCGAGGTCAAGCAGCTTTGCTTTTACATGACACAAATAGTTGTGAAACACCTGGAGGAGAGGCAGCAGTAAAAAACACGTGAGTGAACGGGCGCGACACTGCAGCCCGGTCCAGCTGCTCCAAAAGAGCATAAATTGTACTTGATTAGAATTAATAGCCTTTAGAGGATTCCTATTTACATATAAAATCTCAAAGACATCTGCTATAAAGTCAGGAATTAAGAAAACAAAGCTGATGGCAGTTTTGTAACACTTGGATGGTGGACCTGAGCTCAGAATAAATTTTACTGAACAAAGTAACCACCTTTTCAGTTTGTCAAGATTTCCAGGCCCATAAAACAAGCCTGCTTTAACCACTCTTTTTTTGTCTTGGTAGAATCTGCAGTCGTTAGAAGCACAAGCTCTTCTCATCTGCATTCTGCACATGCAATACAACAAAAACAAGATTTAGGGCTAAAGGGAGAGAAGGGGAAAGATCCAGAAATGAAGTTAAAAGACTTATCATAAAAGTAAAGATTATTACAAAAAAGAGGATCAATCCCTCAAAGGAACAAATCCTGAAGAATTAGAGGATTACATCAATAAACACTTAGGCCTTTCAAAAACTGCAGAGGAAGAAAGTGATCTTTGATGGCCTTGAGGATTAGAGTGACAGATTGATTGACTGATTATTTTTGCTGAGATCTAAAGTTCCTCTACTTTTACAATCCTCTGCGCACTTCAAAGTCTGGAATCTATATTTGCCATTAAAAAAGGGATATAATGATTCAAACGTGTAATTTCATAGGTTTCAAATAATTAGTAAGAGACCAGGAGGCCTTAAATAAATATGAAAAAAAATTCAGATGTGTCGAATGAGCTCTACATGATTCTAAAATGACTGAAAATGCTGTGCAGCATATAGAATTAAAAAGAGCTCAAATCTCAGGCCAGCCAATATAATATGTGCCAACATATAATAAGACTGTCACATTATTCTTGAAAACATTTCATATTAACTTTAACCAGTTACACAGAATGTAAAACCACATTATTTAAGTTTACTTTACAATGTATGCTAAGTGATTTTGAACAGTCGTTATTGTCTATGCTTCTCAATTATACTGACTAGGTTTAGCACTGAGTAGGTAAATGTAGTAATGTCCAGTCTTGAAAGGAGTGTAGCTATGATGGGACCTGGCTCCGGATATAACCCATAACTCATGGAGTAATACCTCTTATCAGGCTGGGACTGTAGCAAAAGTTCCTTAGCTGAGATTTACTATTTCTTTAAAAAAAAATAGTAATTCTTTAATCTCCTGCCTGTTCTAATTGTTTACCTCCCACCATATACCCAAACCTAAGCCTAAACAAATCCCACACTTGATTCTAAACCCATTCCCTTTACAGACGGTAAGATGATATTTAATGATCATTGTGTCAAAAATGTCACAATGCCATTTAATGATCATTAATGTCACTTAATGATCATTAATGTCATTTAATGATGGTTATGTCAAATCTGTCTTGTGCTATGCTATTCCAGCACTAACAAAGTTTAGACCTTTGTCCAAAGATTCTCATGCAGTTGGTCCTAGTTACTTGAATCCCCCCTCCCTCCCCTCCACCCCTCAAAAGGTTTTAGAATATATGTCCTTCAGCACCAGGAAGAAAGAACAATCAATCCATAATTGTACTTTTTCATTGATTGTTTATATGGTAGGTACGTTGATATTGTTCTGTCCCATAGTGAGACTTTCACTTTCAGACAATGGAGAAGCAATAGGTGCCTTGCGAAAATGGGCCACCAAATATATGATTTTGGAAACATCTAATGAACTTTACACTACCTCTCAAAGTATTCAAGCCTATTACTTTTATTCTGTCAGGACAGATTCTCCCCAGTTAAATACTAAAAGCAACACTTACAGGATACTGTAAGTAATGCTATATTATTGATCAGGCTGGGAAAAATAAGCCTCCAAGCTTGCTCATTCTAATAATGACTTAATTATCATCTTTTATCCTTTAGCCAGGCCTCGTCTGGAACATGCCACGGCGCCCTTTGTAGGATGCTGGAAAAAGTAGGAGTCGGCTTTTAAGAAAGTTCAAATAAGAGCAAATAAGATCAGAGTAAAAACAGATTTTTCTTCTGCTCTTGCCATCATGGAGACAAGGCTGCAATAAAACTTTGAAATGACATGTTTGGGTCAGATCATCCTTTGAACGACCTCCTTACCAAGAAAAGAGAAGTCAGCTCTGGCAGCTGTTTCCAAAATAAACTCACATGTGTTGCCACCAGAACCAACTGTCTGAAAGCCTTTCTACAGCTATTTAACATTTGAACAATGAATCATTTCAGCCATTAGGCTTTAAACAATGGATGTATATAGGGCTTGTTTCCTTCTGTCTTGAAAGATTTTGCAATGATGATGTTCTTATGTACTACACCGCGGTTCATTTCACTTCCGAACTACAATGGAAGTTCACCTAAACGTACTCCCCCACCAAGCAGAGTCCCATAAGATGACAGATGCCGTTTGTTCCTCCTCAGTGAAAAATGAAATATGCAAAACGGCAGCTTTCAAACTCGTATTTAATTGTAGCGCGTCATGGGTCCGAGGCTAGGGCATTGTTGCTTGAAGTATAAATTGGGTAATTCAATTAAAGTGCCGCACAAAGACCAATGATAAAGGATGGCGGACGACCCTAACCCAGGCTTGAACCTCGCGCCTCCTACATATCATACGGCCTGCCTGACAAATGGCTGCCAGTTAATAATTGAAACACATGGCTGCCAGCACAGGTCAATAACGTTCTCCCCTCCTTCAGCATGGGCAAATTAACCAGCGCACCCTTTTATTCCAACCTGCCTTGTTTCCCCGTTGATAGACTTGGTGTGCGTCCTCTGATTAGCCCGTCTTATCACGCAAAAATAAACAGTTTTAGTTAATGTCAACCTTGTGTTTGTGTTGTTATAGGTAATGTAGTCCAAAGCAAAGAGCCGGACCGACTGTTTGTTTGTCATGTCCATCAAAGACAGAGACAGCTTGACAGTCTGACAACACTGGAGAATCCCTTTGTAGAACAAAGCAGTTAAGACCAAGGCTTGAAGGTCGTTTCGCGTAGGAATGTCAGTGATTTTTATAAGCAAAATCTGTGATTTATTTATTTTTTTTTAAATAAAAAGCAGTCCTTCAACATGTGAACACTCCACAAGTGCAATAATAATAATAATAATAATAATAATCACAAGAAATACAACAAATGAAACCCTGGAGTAAAGAACATTTGTAATGAGGAATCACAGATAAAGTCATGATTTAATTAAGCTTCTTTAAACACGCTGTACTGCTCATTAGAGTATTAGTGCAATATAAACACATTAATTCTGCGGACCAGTCTGATAATAACAAATTAAACCCCCAATTTCCTCAGTTGCTTTTTCTGCAAATATACAGTAGATTGGGGGCAAAGGGCAAGGCTTAAAAATACATCTCCCCCAAAGCTTGTTAGTCTTGTCTTGTACAATCACCAAATTACAATCACCAAACTTAACACTAAACTAAATGAAGGGCACCTACAGCAAGCCCCTATTCTCTCGGAAGTACTTGTAAAACACTTGTTAAAGGGTTCATATCCTATATAAAGCTTATATATATTTTTCACCCCTCCATGGTCCACTTGTGTTATTTGTGTGATTTTACTCACTAAAAACATCCACTCATATTTGCATGGCCATTTTCCAACCTCTCTTTATCCCAGGCTGTTTTTGTTTCAGCACCTTTAAGACTGTAAAATACCTCTGGTGGGATTAGCTTGTCTTTCGCTTAAAAAGCAGTCCAGGCTGTAACATTCTTTATAGCTTTATAACAGTAAAAAGAGAAGAGGCTACATTGCTATAGGCCAAAAAAAAGGTTTCGGGGTTTGTGACATCACCAAAACAATTACTGCAAAATGGGCCATATATGGACTCTGTGGACTGGTGAGTAAACAGTACATGTTGAGATTTTAGAACTGTTGACAATTCAACTATATCAATATATTATATATATATATATATATATATTACTATATCACAAATTATTCCATGATATGAGCTCGTTAAGGACAATTAAAACAATTTCAATTGCTAAACCGATACAGGAAATCCTCCTCGGTCTAAACATGCCTCGTACAGACTAATGCCACACAGAGCCCAAGAAAAGACAAGAAAAAGACGTTATATCCACAAATTAGTTTTACACGGATACTTAATCGAGTCCTTTGTGGGGACTCGTGTAGCAGGGGGCGATCGTTGTGCTGCTCCTGGTGAAAATACTGTAATCCACTGTGCACAAAAGGTGGCAGCTCCATTGTCTGCCTGAGTGACAGATTTGTTTACAGGCGTGCACTAGCCCAACAGATTAAAACACTATTGCAGGAAAGATAAACGCGCACGCGGGCGTCTGACTGTCACAAACCTCCTCAACCCTCCCTTTAATTCAAGAAGAGGGAGTCAAATGGAACAATGCCTTTTAATCCATTCCACCCCTCCACAAGGCCTATTTGACATTGTTCTAGTGCAGCCCACACAATCTCCACATTTCAAAGTGAGTTTGGAGAGGAGCGGAGGATCAGAGCGAGGGGAAGGTTTTGCCATTCATCTGAACTCATGCAAATGATTGCTCCAGCGAAGAGTCGGTGTCAGGGTGGCTTTTAGTGAACCTTCATCAAAAGCAGGATTTGTTTCTTCCTCTGTCTCATGCTGGCTTCAAGCCCATGGAGCTCAACACAGTGAACTGTGAAGAAGTGTTTGCACGGGAAGCCATCTATTTTATTTTAGCTCTCGCATGCCAGTGGCTTCAAGCAAAGATGCGACCTTCTACTTTATTAGTGAAATATCAAAACATTTTAGCTTGTGGACAAGAGCCTTTAGGGAAGAATCTGTTTGCAACCAAGCGCAGATGCTATAAAAGCACTCAGTCTTCAAGGCAGTGCAATACTTCAGCCGATAAACAGTTGAACCAAAGTATACGAAAGCATGATCAATAGGTCAACATCTAAAGCTCTATTTCTAACACTGATGAGTCCTGTGACATCACTGGAAAACATGGAACATAATAAAGTTCCGAACCTGTTCACCACAGGAAAAGCGTTTTGAGAGCAGGAAAGCGTTTGAGAGGCAGTTCTCTACATTGTCCATAATCTGGGTTATACCTGAACTGTAACTGACATGATGTAATGGCACTGCTGGTTCTTTTTCAGTTACAAATTGGAGATTTTGTGTGAGTGTGAAGAACCTTTAAAAAGTTCAAAGGATCTCCACATGCCACAGTCGGTCAGAAAAGAGACACTGCTCAGATACATTTTGGCCCACCAAGGTATAAGGAATGTAAAAGTACAGGAATAAAGGTAAAAGGTACAACTTGGTTCTTAAAGTAAAGTTGTGTAGCTTAAATGGATTTTAAACATTCCCTCTCCCAGATGTTGTATATAAAGGTACGGAGGATATGCCTATGTGCGAAGATTGATGAACATAACGTAGAACCAAACTTCCCAAACATTCCACGTGGAAACCTTAAGTTGTAACAGCATGCCACACTAATCTTAGCTCAGGCTGACAGACATCTGGCATTTTTGTGGATGCTACTTTGACATGCATCATCTATCTAAACATTGCTGAAGATCTACACCCCTTCATGGCGACAGCATTCCCTAACGGCTGTGGCCGCTTTCAGCAGGATGATGCACCATGGACAGAAATTGTTCAGGCACGGTCTGAGGAATATGACAAAGAGCTGAAGTTGAGATGTTGACTTGGCCTCCAGATTCCCCGGATTTCAATCCGACTGAGCACTAGTGGGATGTGCTGGACAAAGTAGTCTGATTCATGCAGGCCCATCTCACACAAATGTGTTGGTGCCAGACACACTGTACACCTTCAGAGATCTTGCCGAGACCTTGTGCTCTTACTATTCAGAGCTGTGCTGGTGGCATAAAGTGGGTCTACACAATATCAGGCAGGTCGTTCTAATGTTATGGCTGATCGGTGCAAATATATGCACACAGTCATACAAGAAAACCAAGAACTTTCTTTAATTGTTCATTTTGGACTATTTTTATTGGCCCATTCATCTTACACAAGCCAATAATTGTTTAGAAACATGGCAGAGAATATCTAACTGATATCCAGTCTCATTAATAAGGTATATTTGATAAGTGCTGGCTCGAAGTAACGTCCCTTGTGTGGTTTTCGAGTGGATCTGGAGTAAATTCTCACGCATACCCTACCTGCACCTACATGCGAGAAGAGCACACCAGAAACAGCTGGCTTTTCCAGCGCAGCTCTTTACCTCACATTGCCATGGTAAAAAATGATCATTGGCAATTAAATGCCCATTAATTGTGCAAGCATGGGATCCCACCAGATGTTTACATTAGAGAGAAAAATAGCCGCTCTTATTTATTTTTCCACAATAGTCACCAGCATGGTATATCGCGCGCGTGAAGATTAACAGCAACTCGTACGCACAAGCTCATGTGTTCACAGGATTAAACCAGACAAACATTGGTCAGTATAGGTAGGACTTTTTTTTAGTCCACGTCCCAAAAGGCCGTGCATAAATCAGCGGAGGAATAAAGCGCATTTAAAAGATCGTCGGCAATTCATGGACACACATGCAGGTTAAAGGCTTTTCTAAAAGACAAATATAACATGATTTATGAACTGCACACTGCACCTGGTTAATTCTATGCCACTACACACCCAATTGCCGAGAATACACCAAAGTCTTTTTTGAAAGGCGCTGCCCTATTTTTCGGTATTGATATATCCACCGCACAATTGGAAAATCTAGGTCTTTCAAATGGAAGACTATAAAAAATCTATTGCAAGGACACATACAAGCAAAAGAAACCCAAAAGCACTTCAAAGACGGGCTTTGACTCTCCGGAAGGACTATAATAAATGACTAGTGGGCACTCGAACAATCTGGTCCACGCCTGGTCTGACCTCGACACAATGGCCAGAGTAGGCCAGCTGTGGCCCAGACTGGGTTCAGCAGCTGAGGGTAGTGTTCCAGTGCTCTCCGTCCTGACCTGGCTAAGTCTGGCTCTTCCTCAGGCCAGCACTTTTTAATTCCCACAAGCCGGACTGCAGAGCTGCATGTCCTGGCTAAGCAGGGGAAGCATCCATTGCATGTGTCAGGAGCAAGCACCATGCGCTCGCTCACTGACCTCAATTAGAGCAGAGGAGCTTGCTCTAAAAACTACTGCCCTGACCTGTTAACTAAGAACAAACTGTACAAAACAGTGTAATAGGCTTGGACAGTGTCATTATGGGCTAACTGTTGTCCTTTTGCTAAGTCGTGGGATGCATAAGAACATTGCTCATTCTGGAAAGACTTCTCTCCATCTTTACCAGGTCACAATGCAACCAGAATGAAACTCAATACTGGGAAGTGTTAAAGGTCCTCCTGTCGGCCTCAAAATACTGGTTTCAGTCTGTATTTACACACACACTCCTTGCTGGCTTCAGTATTAAAACACACATGCTATTGTTACTAAAATAAATGGAAGCTAGTGGTCATCAGACGGCTGTGGGCTTTCATTGTTTGACTGTTAGTGACATTGGTCTTGCTTAGATTACATCGCTTATTTCGAAAAAGCCTTGTACACAGTATGTATCTTATGCATCTTAATGTGCTGACCATATTTTGGCTGATTGCTATTAACTGCTTAATATGAGAGTTTATATCACATTTCCAATATATTCCCTGTATTTTCTATGGGTTGCTTTTTTATTTTGTAGAAGTTAGGGTTAGGGTTAGGGTTAGGGTTAGTGTGTGAATAACATAACTCCTAACTATGATAACTCCTATAACGTAAGTCAAAACACATTAGTGTAGAGGCACCTGGTCCTTGGCTTGTATTTTAAGTGTATTTTGAGTGGGTTAGTGTTTTATTAAGCACTAGGAAACACGTCTAAATTACTGTCTGACCATACGCTAAAGGTGAGGCAGATAGAGATTAGTTTAAAAAATAACAAAGTATTTCTTTAAAGCACAATTTAAAGCAAAGTTTCTTTAGGGAACCAAATGTGTTTTTTTCATGGCATCTCTCCAAAGGCCCCTTTGGCATCTCTAAGTGTGCAGTGGGCACTGTGTGCCTAGTAAAAACCTAAAAGCAAAACATAAAAGCCCTAAATCACTAGATGCATGATATATTGGTAACCCCGGCATCCCAGGACACCGGGGGACGCCTCATCAGCTGCCCCATCACCGAGGCCCTGACAGCGGGTGGTCAGAGCAGATTTGTGAGGGTCATCAGCCTATTCTGACCTCCATAAGCATCTAGTGGGCTAGAGGCAGACGGGCCTGTTTTAGCTAATGCCATTAACCTTGCAAAGCAAGAGAGGGAGGAAACACCGCAGAAGGAGAAACAGAAAGAGAGGGAATGAAACTGAGAGCACACGGGGGGAAAAAGAGAGAAAAAAAAACTGCCAAAAAGAAAATAACACACTAGATCCAGTAAGAAATGGCAATAAAACTGGGGCCAAGCAGTAAAGCAGCTGTGGTGTGAATGAAGGCTGTAAATCACTATGATTCCATTCAATTATAATTTGTTGGGAAATTAATCAATGATTCATTTTGAAATTTGATCACAATTCAATCCAATTAGACCATGTTGACTGTGTTTTTGATAGAACAAAATAAGTCAATAAATGCTACTGCATCATTTTTGTACACAAAAGAGGAAGCTAGGCAGGTTTACATGCTTAAATAGACCAAGAAATTTGGTTTTGGCAAAAGAAGTTCCTTACAATCAGTGCTAGTATTCCAAAATTGCAACTTTTTCTCCCACGACAAGTTTAAATAAGCGATACAGGGAGACAGACAGTGAGAAAGAGTTAAGCTTAACTCATAATGATGGAGGAGCAGGCTTAGGCTGCGGAGGCGCTCTGCTGTGCCTCCTCGGGGAGCGAGAGGTTGGGAGCGCGTCCCGCCGAAGAGGCAAAGATGAAGGGCCTGTGTCAGGCTGCCTTTTAATGGTCAGAAGTGTGGTTAGTTCCACTGCCTCGACCCTCTCCCCCGTGGCTCTGGGTCCACTTCATATAACTGGCCATAATTCACCTCGTTTGGCAGTTTGGGGTCTCAGAGGTGCAGGCTAAAAAGTGCAGGGAGCAGTAATGGCAGATGGAGCGGCTGAGGGCACTTCCACGCTGCAGAGCTGGGGAAAAGACCTCTCCAGCTAGACCTGCAAACCAGCGCTCTCCATTTGGAGCAAAGCAGAAGATGGAAAACAATGAGCTGGGCTTCAAGAGTCACTAGACATTCAGTATTAAAGGAAAGGTTAGAACAAAAAGTGCATTTAAAAAGGAGCCCCCTAACTTAAACTGAAAATGACAAGATTACTTATTCATAGACACATTTTTTATTGATTTGGTCCAAGTCATTTTATCTGTATGTACTGAAACATTTTCCACGACAAGTGTAATGTAGAAAAACCTCAAATAACCTTATATTATGCTTTTTTTGTGGTATGCGCCCAACATTCACACACGCTTTTACTTAGATCAGAAACAAAGGGCAAAGGACTGTGATCCAAATGATTATGGTCTCAGTAAAGTATAAAAACAGGCTATTGCTCCATTTCTGACATGACAATTGCAGCCAACAGGCCACAGCACAATACAGTCCCTGCAGGCCAATAACAGTATGTGTAAAAGGACAACACTCTTCCATAATTAAACAGATTTATGGACAAACAAAGTCTCGTCTTGTTCCACAAAGGCTTCCTTTTACTCCAGACCCTGAGCGGCACTTCACCAGTCTTTCAGTAGGTTGTTTACACTGTCCTGTCATTTGCACTCTCGGCACTGCAAACTTGCCCCAGGCAAAGCAAAATATCAGCACCACCAATCTGCATGCATATTCTGCATTTAGATGTATTTGAAGGAAATGTAATTTACAGATTTGTCCATTTGACGTAGCCCATCAGCCAAGACACATTTAGTGTCCAAATTTGCTTCTTTAGTTTAGTACTGCAGCTGCAAGGCTAAAGTTAAAACTCTACAACTGAATAGTCACCAAAATAGCCCTCCTTCTTCTTCTCATACTTTCGGCTGCTCCAGATTAGGGGTCGTCACAATGGGTCAACCGTCTCCATGTCCTTCAAAGTCACTAAAACAGCCCAAATTGTTAAAGCATCTCTCAATCCACATCTTCATTAAGGTGGCACAGATCCAGTAGATGCAGTTAAGGTCCTCTAATTTTACAACTGCTTTGTAAATACCCTGGTGTTGCGTTTGTAACCGTTTCCCATTATTTTAATAGCTCATACTGTGTACAGTTCTGAAAATATCATACAAATCAAATGAGCAACTAATTTTAGACACATAAATAGACCTATTAGTCTCATTCACAGACAAAAAACAGTATTAAGCAAATCATCAGAGCTACACTCGTCAATGTAACTACATACAAATTAGTCAGTTTCAAAGGAATAGTTAGAATTATGCAAACATGATCACTGGTGTGTAAAGAGGGAAGAAGGAAGAAAGAAATGGAGTGAGAGAAAAGAGAGAGTGTGGGAATGAAAGAGAGGGCAAAAGGGATGAAGAGAAAAAAAGGAGCAAGAAAGAGAACAAGAGAGAGAGGAAGACAGGGAGAGGGGGGGGAGGGGGGGGAGGGGGAGAAAGGGAAAAAGAAAAAAAAGAGGGAACGCGAGAAAGACAGAGAGACAGAGAGAGATGGGGAGAGAGAGAGAAAAAATATGGAAGAAAGTAAAGAAAAAAAATAAGTAAAGAATGAAAGAAAGTCGTATGAATACAAGACATCCATACAGAAAGAGAAAGATAAAGAAAGAATGAATGGAAAAAATAAAGGAGGAAAGAAAGAAAGAAGGAGGAAGGGAAAAAAGAGAAAAAAAGAAGCAAGAAAGAGAGAAAGACAAAGAAAGAGAGAAATGGGGAGAGAGAGAGAGCGAGAGAGAGAGCGAGAGAGATCAAGAGGGAGAGAGAAAGAAATAGAGACAGAGAAAGAGAGAGAGAGAGAGAGAGAGAGAGAGAAAGAAAGAAAAAAAGACAGAAAGAGATTCAAGCAGGCATTACTGCCTCCTGTGAGCTTTAATTGGGGTACAGAGGTGGCTCAGGCACCCACAGTTAGTCCAGTTTCCGAGTCTAGCCCGGACATGTTTAGTCTGGATCACTGAGGGGAACACAAACCCCTCTTACCCCCCACCATGGGGCAAGTACGGACAATGCTAACTACCGCTGAGCAGCGTCCTGCTTCAATTAAAGGGTGCAAATCAAAACCCTACCCAAGCTAAAACCCTCAGCATTTTTAAATTATCATTTGCAGGGACACATGAAACCATAATACCATTGTTCATGACTAAACTCCTCAAACTCCAGGATTATTATTCAGTTAACTTCCTCAGGAATATTGACCATTCACTGTAATGTACAATGTATAACTTACTGATACTCAACTAATATGCAGGTTATGTATAAGAGACACAATATGTCTTAAGCAAAAAAGTCCTGGCTAATTTTATAGGCAGAAGAAAGTCAGGAAAAAATGAATTGTGACTGTTTTAGGTACATAAAACACACAAATGGTTTTATATAAAAATACATTTCTAGAAAAAATGTAGGGTATGGTGCTTTAATGTCTGGAACTAACCACAAGGTTAAAAGTAAACTTCAAATATAAATTTCAAATTTCATAATTTGCTTCCCCTCACAGAACAAGTGCAGCAGAAATGGCCAAGAGGCATTTAGCTGCAAATTCCAGTTCTCTGTGCTAAAGTAAAAAAAAGAATAAAACAAATAAAAAACTGACTATGCAATGTTTATCACACATTGTTACTTTATATTATATTATTATCATTATATTCTGTCATTCTGAAATGCTGTCATAGCACAACCTCTTTCTCCTAGAGCACGCACTGCGAGGCAGGACTTTTTCGTCCATGCAGCTGAAAGAGTGTATGTTGCCATGTCTGCACTGTAGCAGCCTCGAGGGAAAAGAATGAAAAAGGTGAGGAACATACACACCTGAAGGTTTTTGGATGTGCCTTGATTTGTTTTAGTACAGCATTGCTGATAAAGGCAGGAACTAGTCCTGTGCGCTAAACCTCTTCATCAATTAGGGTCGGACTGATATGAAAATATGGGGATTTTAAGGAGTTAAAACTTTCAGTATGGTTTCAGATGGTCTCCCTAACCATCTGCACACTGATTTACGCTCCTAACGCCTATAAATCAAAGCAAATGTGGTTTGCATGGAAACATCAGTACCAAAAACAATGATTCTTGGCAACCACCCACACACACGCACACACACACACACACACACACACATGCACACACACACACACACACACACACACA
Organism: Hydrocynus forskahlii; assembly: GCA_037974365.1. Classification (NCBI taxonomy): domain Eukaryota; kingdom Metazoa; phylum Chordata; class Actinopteri; order Characiformes; family Alestidae; genus Hydrocynus; species Hydrocynus forskahlii. The sequence continues at coordinate 6,914,530 of JBBPCX010000040.1, read as the reverse complement.
CACACACACACACACACACAC
>JBBPCX010000040.1:6865906-6911148 GCA_037974365.1 Hydrocynus forskahlii | reverse complement strand
CTCCCAGTTGGCAGAGAGAGAGAGAGAGAGAGAGAGAGAGAGAGAGAGAGAGAGAGAGAGGATAGAGAGATAATATGGCAGAAAGTAAAGAATGAAAGAAAGACATATGAATACAAGCCATCCATACAGAAAAAGAGAAAAAGAAAAAGAAAGAATGAATGTGGGAAAAAATAAAGGAAGAAAGAAAGAAGTAAAGAAAGCAAGACTGCATGGTGTATGGCTGCATGGCGTGAGTAAGCAGAAAGAGACATGAGACTATGACTGAACATCAGGGGTAGAGAGAGAGAGAAAGAGAGAGATAAAGAGAGAGAGAGAAAGAGAGAGATAAAGAGAGAGAGAAAGAGAGAGATAAAGAGACAGAGAGAGAAAGACAGAGAGCGAAAGACAGAGAGAGAAAGAGAGAGAGAGACGGGCCACATGTATAAAACATGACCAACGTATTGCATGCAGCTTTATTTCCATAACACATCTGTCCACACTGACTGCAGACTGATCCAGTCAGCTCTTCTGCTCACTCACACTAAGCTCAGCGCTCATTCACTTTCAGCGCCACACTGCTGCAGAGACGGAGCCCGGAGACGGAAGAGCAGAGCTGTGCAATGTATTCTGTTTCAAACAGCTTTTAATTAAGCTTTTTTTTTACTGTACTGATGAGTGATGTCCTTTCTTTATATTGCACACACACACACACACACACATTTATTTATATATATACCATACATACACATACCATACATACACACACACTATATTATAATATTTAGCACAGGATGTGTACCTTTTCTCTTCTATTAGAAAATACATATTAGAACTTCATTGTTTAATCACATCCCTCTCAAGGGAAACTGATTAGTTTGTAAAAAGTTCAGAGACTCTAACACTCCCCAGTAGAAAAGGTCATTTCACACCCTGTTATAAACAAGGGGAAATAATAGCTAGTCAATAGGGGGATTATATTTCCCTCTTGTCCACAATCCAAGACATGATCCTTAAGAGCCCCAGAAAAACAAGAGCTATGCCAGATAAACAGTCCTCTCCCCGTTCAACGGCAATGTGAAATCAATATACAGTTAGAAATGGCAGGGCGAAATATCATAGTAAGCCTGTTATTGACGGGGTGCAGTAATTTACACTTGCCATTACAAGATGGATTGGAGCGATATTTATTTAGCCGGAGAGAGCTGGCAACTCGGAGATGGTACAGCGGCAGCTGCTGCGGTTGCCAGATGCTGGAAATACACCCTCTGTCCATCAAAACTCCTCCCTTGATGATTTCCTCCTTGTTGCAACCTGACAACCTTAAAACAACTGTATAATTAGAGCTGCATCTGCCACGCCACGTCACTCTCCGGATCGATCAAGCAGTGCAGGGCCAAGATACACGACAACTCGCAGAAAAGAACCGGTTTCACTGAGCGACAGAGTCTGTTTCCTAAAATGCCACAAAAGAATGCTGGTGATCTTTACCTGCAGTTTGTGGTTGGGTCTGGCTTGCTGGTGCCCAAAAGAGTACGAAGGTGTTTCAGCACGACTTAAGCAAAGGAATAGATTAAGCAAAGACATTTAGTGGCCTGTTCTGGATTGTGGTTTGTGTGTCTTTATAAATGCAGTTCATTTTGTAGTCACAATCTCTTATAGCAATTGCTGAAACAACAAAACCAAAATGAAAAAAGGTGAAAAATAAGAGGTAATTAACAGAAACAAACAAAGAAGGTCCACCACCTCATTCCACCATATTTAAATTACAAAATTTAAATTCAATCACATCGGTTAGAAGACAAATTGCATCGGCCTGTGTTAGCATCGGCCTGTTGGTGAAATGTAAATATCGACTGGGCCTGTGGGATGTTCTACAGTTCCAGTGTGCTCCTTAAATAGGTCCTATTTAGCCATTAGGAAGGAAGCAAAAGAAGAAAATGTCACTAAATAAGCTCGGCAATCGAACCCAAAATGTCCACGAAGCCTCTTTTTCTGACGCTGACAAGAAAATAAGGGGCATAATGTGCCTTACAAAATTTCAAAACTATGTGCACCATCATATGTCTGTCATTAATGCCCAATTCAGAAATCCCCACATTCTTCCAGTATGACAGCAGGCGGGTGAGCGACGGAGAGGTGAGGTAGTTAACTCTAACCACATCTTCTCCAGCAACAGTGACTCATGATGAAGGGCACGATGTAAAATGTCATGGCGGATCATCCTCTCCAGTCTAAAGGCGAGAAGAAGCGGGGGATGAGCAGGGCAGACGAGAGGGAAAGGGCTAAGACACAGCGCTGCATAAAGTCTGATAAATATTAAGCACATGCACAACCACGGACCATGACACACGAGATGATGGCGACAACTCTAACACGGCTTTTAGCTTCACGTCAAGAGTCACTACTGCAATGGGAGGGGGGTTATAAAAGGAATATAAAAAATGGTGGGTACAAAGTAAGCTTGGAGATTTTCATTACTGGCATGGATAATAGCGGCTTCATGCTGTGCAGAAGTCACACCGCACAGTTTTGTTATATTCACGTTTGTAATGAAAAAGGGAGCTCATGGCTGGCCGCAAGTCCGGGCCTGTTCGCTATGATTAGCATTGTGAACACTTCACACAGCGGAATTAGCATCCCAAGCGCTTTCAAATTGCTGGAGATGACTGATTACTTTAGGCAGAGCATATCAGATTTTTTTTTTTTAGGATTGTTGCATTTCATCATGGTCATAATGAAAACCTCTATCTATATTTTTGGTCCTATTTTTGACAAATGTATTTCTGGTATTTTTTTTTGAGCATGCCAGCTGGACTTTGCATTGTGTGGGAGAGATACAAACGACTTGGAATGAACTATTTTACATTGACTTCTATTAAAAGTAAAGAGTTTGTGAATGTGTGTCTTGTGATATGTACATATGCTGTACCTGTATTATGCTTTTCACCTTTACAACGGCCATAAACCTGCCAGTTTGGTACCTGATCATGTATGTTTTGAGGGGGCCATGCAATGAAGTCTGTGAATAAATGACCTTTGGTAGGCATTCCACTTACTCAGAGGTAGAAAAAGATAGGGAAGCTTCAGTATATTACAAGCTCCCTCTAGTGGATAAAGATTTATATCCATGCTAGGACATTAAAGCTGGGAATAAAAGGGCCAGGTGAGGAGGATGAAGGAAAAAGAATTCAACTGATGACTACAACAAACTCAAAATGAGTCTAAAATATAAAAACAGCAGTATGTCAAAAGGCTGACATGTTCCCTTCCTTTAAATTCCCAACCCATACTAACAGTCTCTTTCATATTGATCCAAACAGTCTATATGAACATAGTATTTTTATATATAAATATATTATTATAATATTATATATATATATATATTAGTGGGAGCTATGCATCTAGTGTGTGTGTAAGCATGACTGTGAGGTGCATGTATAAAGGTTTAGTGCACACTGAGGCTTGTTAGCTCGATACAATGATCTATGTTTTAAAAAAAGGGTTGGGGAAAAAAGAAGGGAAGGAGAGAAAAAAACACCCCGCAGTGCAGCACACGACTTAAATTAAAATAGAGGAGGTGGGGGGGATTCTTCAAGGTTAATTACATGTAGATCTTCCCTGCTTGAATTAAAATCACTAGCTAGACGCCGCACTAACACAAGTGGAGCCTTCAAGCCCACATGTTCCTCCGGATAACTCTTACAGCGCGCCATATCTTAACTCTTGACCCTTCCGTAACTGCACCACGGGGATTTCGGGAACATTCAATCTGTTTTCAAAAACGAGAGAGAAATTTGGGGTGAATTGAAGAGCACTTTTCCCTGTTCGAACTGTTAAGTGGGCTTGTAATGTGAATAACAGCATCTATAATTAATTTAGGAAGGAACTTGAACTTTTTCATTCCTTCTTGACTCGACATTACGCAGGAACTGCGTTCAACCATGAGACTATCAGCATGCTAAATTAAACAGGTTCTATGCAGAAATACATTCTTGTATATAAGATAGCACTCCAAGCGAATAGGGTTCAGTACACTCTTCCATAGAAAGTTAGTTTGGTCGTAAGGTTTTTTGGAAAAAAATAATAACCCTCCAGCCTTTAGATTATGGGGAGGTCCTTTAAAAAGTTCCTCACAACCACACAGTCTCATTCAAAAATGGTTGTTTAAAGAAGCATTCACTGAAAGGTTGTGAAGGAAACCAAAAGTAGTTCTTCTGTAGCACCTCTCTAAAGAAAACAGTGCTACGATTCTGTTCTATGATCTAGAATAGTGGCACTTTCTTGTGCAATGGAGAACTGTTTTCAAACTATATACAAGAAGTTGCCCATTGTGGAGATTTTGCATACTAATAACACAAATTATAAGTCTAATGCTAAAAATGATTTGTGATCAAATCATTTTTTAGCATTTGTGGTACTATGTAGAAATGGGTTCTACACAGTACCACAAAAACTGGTATCACATTCTTTGAAAGGTCCTTTGCAGATGCCATGTAGATGCTTGGCTTGTCTTTAACTAACATTAAGCGAAATATCTATTAAATGTAACTGAACTTTCAGTTGAAAATAAAGATCCCATTAAATATAAGTCTATCCTTAAGTGTAAACCTAATCTTAAATGTAAAGGTAATCCTAATCCTAAACTTAAATCTAATACTTCTGATAATTAATACTTTTGAGTTTCACCAATTAGTTTAACAATTGAAGTACCAAAGAAAGAAATTTAACCATGTAAAGAACTATTTGTTTCTCATAGAATCATATATAGAATCATTACTCAAACGATTCTTTGAGTTAATACTATAGTCTTAACTAAAGAACCCTTTTATAGTCTTAACTAAAGAACATTTTTTACATGGCATAGGACTATACTACTGCTACTACTGCAACTACTACTACTACTAATAATAATATAATAATAACAATGATAATATACTATACAGAATGTAATAAATGACCACTACAACCTTGTGAAGGCCACTATAGCATAATCAGAATGTCACACTTAAACAGAACCATATCCTGATTGGCAAAGAATTCAATGAGGGTTCTATGAGTTATCATGGTTCTATATTTATATATACCCATTTCCTTCAGAAGAAGAACCTCTAAAGAGCCCCTTTGTAAGAGTGTAGAGCTGTGTGGTCTGACTGAGTGGTATTGAATATCTGCTGGTTAATTGTATTGATGTGGCAATAATTCCCGGTCATGCTTGAAAGTAGATAGTGAGTGTGAAAGAGTGTTAGGGAGAGTTCAGTTCTGAGGCAAACCGGTGCTAGCATCGGGTTCACGGGCAGTATCAGAGAGAAACCTTCCTCCTTCTACTCGTCTTCTCCATCCCTCTCTCCTCTCCTCCATCTCCCCCTCCTTCCATCCCTCCCTCCGGCTGGGAGTGCCACAGAAAAGCGGAGATGCCCAGAGAGACAGAGAGAGAGCAAGCGAGCGAGGGAGTGAGGGGGCGAAAGGCACGGCGAAACTTCAGTTGGGAGAGAAAGAGAAGGAAGGGTAGAGAGAGAGAGAGAGAGAGAGAGAGAGAGAGAGAGAGAAAGAGAGAGAGAGAGAAGAAAAAACATCAGGCATCAGCAGATAGGAGGAAGGCACTCTTCAACTTTCACTCCCATTCCCAGCTGTGTTACAGGCGAGAGTTAGCCTTTGAAGAGCTGGTGGCAAAATACACACACACATACACACATTCACATACACACACACACACACACACACACACACACACACACACGCGCACGCTGTAACACACATTCACGCATATTTTTCCCCTCCAGATAACTAAGCAACTGTTCCCTTGCTGGCCTCTCCCTGACTCTCTCCCCCCTGGAACACTTTCTTTTTTCCCTTTTTCTTCTTTGGTTTGTTTGGGTTTAAATAATAAATGATACTATGCCTTATCCTGCCTATCTACATATCATTAAATATAGAAAAAAAATCATGCAGCTTTCTCACAACGGTTTTAGCGATGCATTTCGCGTCGCCCACACACACACGTCTGGTGCATGGATAGGTCAGAAAACAGCCTTTATGATAGCAAACCAAACACTTAGCAATATCAAGCTGTTATTCCAGAAAAGAACAACAGAGCGGCAAAGGCTGCCTTTTTTGTGGTCTCAGAGTTGCGGTCATGGGTTTTTTATTAGTAATGTCGTGGACTATTTTTATCCCTGAGGTGTACTCTCACATTACCGAGTCTCTTCTCAGGAAAAGAAAAAATGATTTCCTCAGGGCCATCTCTCTCCTCTTCAACTTTTTTCTCTGCTTAAAATGTAGTATGAACTTCAGTGTAGTCATTGTTGTCGAATCAAAACATCATTTTTTATTTTATTTGAAAATAGAAAGTTGCCTTTTACATTGTGTGACCACCTTATGACGAACGGGCCAATAGAAAAGGTTGAAAATCACACAGAATAAAACACTTACATTAAAGTTAAAGTTGAGGCCTTTTCTCTCCTATAAATGTCCAGTTTTGTTCCAACTAAAATATGTTTTTCATATTTGTTGGTCTGTGTGTGTGTGTGTGTGTGTGAGAGAGAGAGAGAGAGAGAGACTGAGTGTATTTTCCAGTTTTCCAGGATGGCTATAAATCTGAGACCCATTATAAGAAAATGTTAAAAATATTCCTTAGACGTCTGCTAAATGATTAGGCCTTCTGGTTTTCATATCAAAGTTATAAAGGTCCATCAGTTATACACTGATGAACAGAGAGAGAGGAGAGAGAGGAGAGAGGAGAGAGAGAGAGAAAGGAGAGAGAGAGAGAGAAGGAGGGAGAGAAAGGAGAGCAAGCGAGAGAGACAGAGAAGGAGAGAGAGAGGAGAGAGAGAGAGAGAGAGAGGAGAGAGAGAGAGAGAGAGAGGAGAGAGAGCGAGCAAGACAGAGAGGAGAGAGAGAGGGAGAGCGAGAAAGACAGAGAAGGAGAGAGAGAGGAGAGAGGGGGATAGAGGGAGGAGAGAGAGAAAGAGAGAGAAAGAAAGAGCGAGACAGAAGGAAGTGAGACAGAGACAGAGAAGGAAAAAGTGAAAGTAGAGAGAGAGATGGAAGTGAGAAAGAAAAAGGAGAGGAAGCAGAGAGAGAGAGAGAGAGAGTGTGTGTGCGTGGGACAGAAAGAGAGAGAGAGAGAGAGAGAGAGAGAGAACATGAGGTGTCGATTGCTAGCCGTCAACTCATCGGATGTCCTCCCCGCTCATGCAGGAGCACTCACGTGTGAAAACTTGCCGCAACTTTCGCCGGGGACGTTTTTTGACGGGCGGCGGGGAGAGCTCTTGACAGATCCGGGCGACGTCGGGCCGTCTCTTGGCCATTTGGCATGCGGTGGGCGTCTGGCGCGCTGGAGACTGCCTGTCAAATGCCTATGACTCCATAGAAGAGCACGGGGGGACCCTACGGAGCGCCAGATGGGCCATTAAGGTAGTATTAATGTAGATGCCACGGCTTTTCCCGCGCTGACTGGGACATGCTCTTTAGAACTGCGAGCAGCTGCTGCCATTTACTCCGACAGCTCCCCGCTAACTTTGGGCCAACTGGCAGAGTCGGAGTCTTTGTACCTGAGCGGGCAACTCAGAAAAACATTTTGAACTGGCCCTGCAACACACACACACACACACACACACACACACACACACACAAGTGTATCCACATCCACTGCATGAATTTCGACACATCGTATATATATTGGCCTCATGCATAGGAATGTGGTTCTACACAGAAAAAGTGCAAAAAGAGACCGTACAAGTGCAACTAAAGCACCCAAATACCAAAAATGTACACATTTTTTTGCACACACACTTACACAACCCAATAGAAGGCCATGCATACATATAACTCAAATATTTTTTGTAATCATCGCCACAAAAAATGATGGGTTAATGCAATGTTTTCATAGTCATTTACTCTCTAAGCACTAATATCATGCTTTAATTGAGAGAAAATTGGCTGTTGGTGAAGAAATAAAGAATAATCAGGGAAAAAAACAAGCATAGATAAGCACTCCAATCAGCCACATTCTCCTCCACTAAATAGACTGCAATGGTATATTTTCAGACCATTAACGAAATCACATAGACTAAATCCTATTAAGGCAATTATTTCTTTCCTCACTACAATTTACAGAAGTAGAGACACACTGCCGTTTACTTGGTCTCTCAGTGCAGGAACACATTCCAAACGCTAGAGTTTCTGTTCACCGAGCTCTAGCATGGTGAGCACTACAGCGAAGAAAACGTAAAGCTCTGAACACACATATATTCATTTACGATTATCACAAGTGATGATCTAAGCTTGACGTTTCTAGGTAGTCCTATGATGTAAAAAGTATTTAATGTGGTTCAAATTATCACAAGTATGACAGTCAATCATGCTAATTTGCTGCTAATGCAGAGTTGACTTTGTATTGATTTTTCACTCTCAGCCAACTGAATTACAGCTTTATTACCGAGCACTGGTAGTAGCACTAATCTAGCCAATCAGTGGACTACCTAGAGAATAAGCCCCTACAAAGCAATGGCAGCTCGTTAGCTGGTGTCTCATGTAAGACAGCCTCTCATATGTGCATAAAAACTGTCCGAAAACCCAGATTTACGAACATGCCACTTTGTCGCAGCCATTGAACACAGATGCTAATCAAGTGTGAGTTGGAATTGAAGGCTAGCCACTGTGGAATTCTGCTTTTTCAGCAGGGACATGAAGACAGACCGTCCCTGACTGTCGCTGCGATGCTGCTAGTCAGTTGAGTCCACCATTTTTCTTGAGCTGATTATTGAAAACCCATGAAAGAAAGTGACATTTCCATCCACAGCATCTCATTTTATTGAGATTCTCTTGACAATAAAAAAACCCCTCCAGACTCTAGAGAGCACTCATGGCTAGTATGGAAGTTGCCAGAAATATTCAGCGCACAAATTAGAAATCGCCTGCAATGGGACAGAAATGAAGGACCCAGTTGTCATTCTAGAGTTTTATCTCCCATCTGCTTCAGTCAAATGAATTTTGTCTCTGAAAATCATCTCATAAAAGGTGATAAGACTCTTATGAAGCAAATGCTTGTTAGGCAATTTCACCTCGGACTGCAGAAGACCATACAATGTGTGATATCTGTGCATTTAGAAACATATGGAATGACACCAAATACGCTCTGTTCCAAATAGCTTAGAAGAAAGATTTTTTTTTTTTAAGGCGAAAAGGAGATGAGAGATGAGATGAGAGATGGCGGACTAGATTTTGAGAAAAACAGAGGCATCATGACGCTGAGTGGGCCAAAAAGCTTCGAAATACAAGCACCAGTCAGCAATAAAGGGGATCCTAGCTTTTATTTGCAAGGTGCGAATGATCGGTTTCCCATGCAAATGCATTCAAAGTCGCTCTAATACCACACTATCATTGTGCATGTCGCGGGTACTGTGCAATACGGCGAGCACGGCAAAGCTGACAGTGAAGGGGGGGAGGAAGAAAGAAAAAAAAAAGCACTTCTCCTGCACTAAGCAATGTATGTGTGTGGGAGTGTTGCAAATAGGTTATTTTGGCTTTTTTTTATATCTTCACTGGAAGAATGGAAGCATTAGGCATCCAGTGGAAGCCCTCTGTTATTTGCTAACAAGACGATTAACATGAAAGGGAAACGGTAAATGTCATTTTCCAGCACCACACGACTGTGGAAACACAGTAATCATATTATTATTTGTGTTCCTATCGAGATCAATCACAACTACAGCATGTAAGTGGTTGTTTTTATTTGTTTGTTTATTTATTTATTTATTTTTAACAAAGCCTGCTTTCAGCTGCACGGCAAAGATGGTTCACACGCCGAAAGTGGGCTTCTGGGGCAAGACAATACCAAACTGTCACTTTTTTTCCGCTACGTTGCCATGTGATTTAATGTTGAAATTTTCATTTTGACACAGATCACTACAACACGTAACGCTGGCTCTTCAAAGACGACAATTCTCGACGATTCTGCAAACACAAAAACAAAAGAGAAAATTGTGCAACAGCCCAAAGCAGACAAATACGGCAAGCAGAGAGAATACACAGAAGCACACTCACACTACGGCTGCACAATATGGACAACGTTCCATACAGGTGGTTATTACTGCTATATAGAAAGACTGCAGGTGTAAAATCTTCACTTTACATATTAACCTTTAAGCTAGCTGTATGTGATTACAGCTTCGAATTGAACTGCAATTTATTTACATGAGAGTTACACATGTATGTTAGTTTAAGGAGACCCTAAGCTACCCGTATACTGTCACCATTTATAAATACTGAAAGAACTTGGATATCTTTATGAATTTGTCCATTTTTGCATGTGCAGACTATCAAAAACGATACTGGTCCAGAAATCTTACTCAAAATCATTATTTTCATTTTGTCATTCCTTATCAGTTGTCTTAATTGACATGATACATATCATATAATTATATAAAATACGTATAAAGCAACCATATATTCAACATCCATTCTCTCTCTTCCCAGATCTTTGATTAGTGATAAAATCCAACAGCCATCAAACCAAACCATGGAATATTTTGGTTGAGGGACCTGTGTTATGAAGTTAAGAAAAAGGTATGGTGTTAAAAAGAGTGGCCTGCATTTTCTTCATCATTATTTATTTATGACTATTGGATCAACAACAGGAGCTCATGTGAAACGCGATGTTTCTTTGAATGCACACAATAAAGGAAAACTTGATTGATATTAATAATAATTATTATTAAAATTGTAACCTACTGCGATATAGCAGAGAGCAGCATCACAATACTGAATGACAAATGATATATTGAGACACTGACACACACAGGCTTCTTTCTTCCATCTCCTTGGTTATCTCTCTCTCTCTCTCTCTCTCTCTCTCTCTCTCTCAGGACTTCGGCTACATGGCACATGTGATTTAACAAACTGTGATTTACACAATACACACTTCTCAAGGGTGACATTTTTTATATAAAACAGAAAAACAAAAGAGTACATCATACTACAGCACCACACAAAACACTTCTTCATATACTGTAAGGGCAGCTCATACCCACTATATATTATAGTGAGTTATATGTATAGACGTGTGTTCTCAGTAGAGGCCGTGTACAAAATATGTAATTTGACCAGGGGCACTCAAACTTTTACACATGACTGTACACCTGCACACACTCACACACACACATTTTTATTTTAGTATGTAGCACATATGATTTAGTGTTGAATGTTATGAAGCTGTAGTGCACATTGTACCCTTTACACATATGAGAAGGGCTTAACACCAACACACACACACACACACACACTTCAGACACACATACACACGCAGGCATCTCTCCTCTTTCCTCTCGGCTGAGGCGTCTCTGTGTGGCTGGCTCGGTTCTGGCTGAGCAGGCACACTTGTTTGAATGTCATATTTACGGCGGCGCTTTGTCAGGACGCTCTCGTGCGCGGGCGCGGGCGGCGGAAAGCGAGCATATGGCCGCCTCACTCTGGGGAGGTGTGACAGCCTATCGGAGCGGGCGCGGCGCGCTGGCCGGGCAGATGCTCTGGGCTTCGCGGCGATTAAGTGGAGATCATCACTGTTTTCTTTGAGCACCACTGTGCCTTGTACTCTGAAGTGTTTGGTTAATCACTGTCTGCATTCGACAGAAGCTGCCAAAATGCTCATTAAGTCGGAATCCTCGCCGACATGTCATGCTCGAATGATGGATTTTTTTCCCCCTTGTTTTCCCCTCAGTAAGGCCCATCTTGCATGAGAGTACACACATGCCAACGCGAGTGCGTGTGTGTTGCACAAATGTGGGCATATGTTATTAAAATGTTAAAAATGTATGATGAGATGTTTGAGAAGTTTTTTTTTTAAAGCTTCCCTCTTTGTTTCCGCTTGTCATTTGTGCAGTGAGAGGTGTGTGTGTGTGTGTGTGTGTGTGTGTGTACGTGTGTGTGCGCGCGCGCTGTCTCTGCCGTGGCCTCAGAGGGACAGGGCTCTTTCTTTCCTCATCTGTTCGGCTCGTGCAGCTTCTGCGCTCTGCATGTTATTAGCAAAGCGCTCCGAGTCACACCCCCTGCCTCCGACGGCTTTGTTTGTGTGTACTGTATGTTGGTTTTTTTCCCAGTTTTCTCAGTCTTTTCACTGTAACATCTTGAGCAACATTCTCACATATACGCACACAAGTCTGCATGTACCCAAATATACAATCTTTCACGTATCATCACCGTCATGTCAAATCCTTGTGAACTATTTTTCTTTTTCTTTTCCATAGGCTAAAATGCTATAGGCGGAATGGGCAACGGGGTAAATGAGTTGGCTCTTGTGAGATCACAAAAAAAATAAAACAAAAAGCACAGTTATTGGCAGCAAAGCATCCACATATGGACACCATTTAGATATGCAGAATTTATAATATATATGGTAATTAATACTGTTTACATATATCAACCTCTACATCTAAGATTAAAAAAGGACAAACATTTGGTTATTCATGACGTGGGCCCTTTAAAAGCCTTTTTTTTCCCCACCTTTTCCTTTAAAATCCACTTCAGAGATATAAAGTCTCATTTGATTTTGACAGTGATGACATACAGACAGCTTACAAAGCCTCCTCCAGCCTGTACTGTACTGTACTGTAACTATCAAATCCCTCCCTATAGCTCAGTGTGAGAACCGGTCACTGCAGTGACCCTTTCTCCATACGATCCCACTTCAGAAATTACACAGCGGACTGAGGGCCCTTTTGTCCAGCCGTCCAGATTAGCTTTCGTTTTGTTTCGGAAGACGTATACAGCCCTTCATTATGACATCAAAATAATGTCGATCAAACCATTTAATAGCGCGGACCAATAATGGACTGCTATCTGTGCCTGAAACCATATCGCTGACGCTTCACAATGGTCTCGCAGGTGTGAGAGGAAAGGAGTAACGGAGAAACAGCTTATCGGGCTTTAGATAAAGAGGCTCGAGTTACCCCAGTCTCACTGACTGGCCCTTAAAGCACCCCAAACTCAAGAGGGCTAAGCTATCCAACATAAACAATCTCCCAAAGCTGTACAGTATCATGTAATGTGCCTTGGGGGAAATGAAGCCACGACCAAAGGAATAAAGGAGGCTGGGGAAAGGAGGGTTGATGCTTGTCAAGGCTTGGGCAAGAAAGGCCTGGGGTAGAAGTAGACTGACAGGAGAGGGCTGGGCTAGGATCAACAAGACACCTACACCTACCCAAACACACACACACACACACACACACGCGCACATGCACACACACACACACACACACACACACACACTCACACACACTTTTCTGGTCCAGTGCCAGATGTGCGCATAGCAGTAGGCAATGTTGAAAAAAATAGAACACCACAGTACTTGAAGATATTAGGTAACGGCGTTGGTTGTCACATTCTCACTCTTGCTCTTCTATCAAATAAAACCTAATAATTGGCATCAGATACTCCAAAAGCTCAGGGTGTCCTACATAAAATGAGTGAAACATCAAGTAGTTATCATATTAGTAGGATGATATATCCGGTTTAAAATACATCTTGTGCTTTTGTGACAAGCAATCTCATATAAGGGCCCGGTGTCAGATAGCATGGGGTATATGATATATTAACCCTATAATGAATATCTATATGAAAGTTAAAACTCTTCAAAAAGAAATGAGTGACATTGTGGTAAATTAAATCATGAATTTTACTACATTAATTCTAAAATTCCAAAATCTATGCATTGCTACCTTCAGACCAGTGCGTCATGGTCAAGGTTTACATCCCAGTCTGTGCTTGAGAGGGAAGGAAGGAGACACAGTAGTGACCATGAGAATGCACAAATTGTCCATTTTGTGCATGCACACATATACACACAGTCATGCACACAAAAGGGACCTATTTGGCCTGCTTTATATGAAAAGGTCTACAGCGGAGAGGAGCTCAAATTCCACATGCATGTACAGTCGCTTTATAACATGAAGCAGGACAGGCAGGTGTTTTGGCCCGGAGCAGAATTCCAGGTGGCTGGGCCGGATCCGGATCAATTTTACATTTGCAAAGGAAGGTGGTCAGACGAAAAGAAAAAAGAGACATAGTGTGTTGATTGAATCAGCCTTTAGAAAGAAATCTAAGGTTAAAAACTCTACTGTGTGGTCTTTTTTTTTACATTACAGGAGATGTTCCAGGTGCTGTCAGCCTGGGATACTATTGTGATCTTTACAGTTGCAACACCATTTCCATTCATGAGGAGATAAAATTGCCAAAAGGCTTTAAAAATGACTTTGGCAAAAAATCAAATGTGCAATGTTGATCAGCCAATAAATGTGTGGTGCTTCTTTTGTTTTGTACTGGGGCTAGGAGGCTCAATGTGGCTACATCTACATCATACAGTTGCATCAAACTGTCTTAAGTTCTTGGCTAGTCTCAAATAGTGATTGTATGACATGCTAAAATGTGTAAAACTTGATATCTTTGCTCAATATCACTTGTACCATTTGATCATTTTAAAGCACATGAACTTGTTTTACATATATATTTTCTTAATTTTTCATATCATGATATCATGAAAATCTAAAGAACACAGACAAACTGCATGTTTCATTACAAACAGAGCATTGTTAGACCTGTTCAGCTGGATTTCGTGCAACTTCAACTGTGTGGTGTGTGAAGTGCTCACAGTTTTTGGTCATATTCTAAATATCCACATTTAACATGCTAAATATGTTTCTATTGACTCTTTTTTATCAGGTGTCAAACCAAACATATATCTTGACATATCATGAAAACTGACATATCATGAAAACTGCTTTTTGTTGCCATATCACCTACCCCTGCATAAAATGGGAATAATTCACTTAAAGTGTGTCCAAAGTGGAACAGTATAATATGCGGTTTCAAACTGTTAATGCAACAACATTTCTGAGAGAATCAAAATAAGAATCCCTGGAAAACATTTCTTGCAGTGCTTGGTTATGCGCAAAAAAAAAAAGAAAGCCGTTCTGAAGCTCCGTGGGCTGCATCAACAAGGACATGCATGACTGTTCCACAGCCGCTCAGATGTATGTTGAGCCTAGCCTGCAGTTGTCCTTCGCATTATGAGCCGGAGCCATGTGGGAACGGGAGCACGTGCGCGCCCGCGCCGCGTCTGAGTGTGTGTTTGCGAGCGGACGCATGCTGGAGTGCGTTCGAGTGCAACATCCTCAGAAAATATACGATTTTCTACCCTCTTAGGATAAATGTATTTATCTTCACGAATGCCGGAAAGAATGGAAAACGCTGGGTAAGACCCACACAGAGCCGGAGTAAAGGGTTCTAAGTAAATGGCAATAATGCGTGTCCCGTGCGTGTTTTGAAATGCAGCTCTGACAGACAAAGGAGTCAAGAGGCCATTACAGTGCTGTCATCCTTTTACTCACCATCAGCCAGGGTGAGAGGCCCTTTTCCACAAAGCCACTTCAACCAGGCCACGTATCGAGTGTGTGAGAGGGTGAATGCGTGTGCATCTGCTTGTGTGACAAAGAGGGAGCATAAGAGAATCCAATAAAATGAGTAGGCAAAATTAAGCTCAATGCAAGTGGAGCACTTCACTAGAGAGAAGTCTCTATTTCTCCAGCACTTAATTTTGGATTTGTCTCTGCCGGCAAACTGCCAGAGCCATTTGAGGTGACAGCACGAACACGAACACGAACACACACACACACACACATACACGCACTCCCCCGAGGAATCCAATACACTGCTTAGATTAGCCTGTCGCTCTAATTGTGTTCAATACTTTCGACGCTGATAAATGAAAAAGTAATGATAGCCCCAATATTAATACGCTTATAATGATAGCAGGCTTAAGCATACAAAAGCACCACTAGAGGCAGGGTAGTGACTGCAAATGCAGCAAAATCGGAGATGGCTTAATTACTGGCATTGTTGGAATCTATTTACAATCGGCCATTGTTGAAACCTATGCACAGTCCGTGTGCACACTTTACACAACTACTTATGTTCACAAGAATAGTTCATTATTAGCACTGCAACACGTATTATTATTACAGTGCAGTGCCACTACATGCATTAACCCTAATACAAAAAAACAGATTATAAATCTTAAGAAGCCCTTTAAAGTGATGTGCAGGGATGTGCACAAGTTCAAAAGTCGTTTGACCCAGGTCTGCCTCCAATTATGAGCACAGTAGCAAATTATTCCATTATTTATTAAGCATAGCCCAGGAACACATGACACTACTCTACCTCAAGAGGTGCTTTTGTTTGTTTAGCCAGTCATTTCCATTAGCAAGTAAAAAAAAAAAAGAAAAATCAATGTAATCGTATGTGAAATACATTTTACAAGAATAAATCATCATTGTTCAGCATGGGTGACAACCTCAGCAGTCAAAACTACAACCAAATAAATATGTATTTGGTTATGTTTCTTTCAACATTTGCCAGTTCACTATCTTTCTCGAAGAAAAGTTGTGAAATCGTAGAGAGGAGGGTGGTTATGTTCAGCCTGTAGCTAATTTTTACTGACTGATTTATGTAACCTAATATTATACCCATCAATTGTCCTTTTGTCCTTATTTTATGATAAAACGTTTAGTTTAAATATTTAGTCTACAAGAGTGTTTCTCCGGTGAGGTCCAAATGGTCAATAAAAGAGGAAGCTTCGAAAATACTAAACAAATAACTGAACACCCCCACAACGAACAAATGCCAGTAATCTCCTGCTCCACAATTGTCCCACTCTCATCATGTCTATCTCCACACTGTTCCTGCACCAGTCATTTCTACATTGCTTTCATTCCAGCCACATCTCCTGACTGTTCATTCACCAGTCATTTCCACACTGCATCCATACCAACCAGCTCCATCGTCACACTGTTCATAGACCAGTCATTTCCACGATGCTCCCACACAGGTCACATCTCCACACTGTTCCAACACCAGTCATTTCTACAATGCTTCCATACCAGCCATCTCCATCTCCACACTGTTCCTACACCAGTCATTTCCACAATGCTCCCAAACCAGCCACGTCTCCACATGTTCATACACCAGCCATTTCCACAGTGCTCCCACTCTCACCATCTCCATCTCCACACTGAGCCCACATCAGCCACCTTAATCTTCTTACTGCTCCCACACCAGCCACTTCCATCTCCACACTGCTGGCTGAGTCAAGAGGATCTCTACTTCCTCTCCACCTCACTTGAGCTAGAGAGGACATGCACTATACCGTGGATTAGTGGGCTATTCAACGTCTGCAACAATTATACAAACTTACACAGAGTATGATTCATTACAAGACTCACTGTTCACTATAGCACCTTCCTTTTGCTATCTCTACATAATGCAACTGCCTATTTTACACAATATTAAATACAATGCTCTCAAACGCGTGAAGTGTTGAGCAAAAGTGTTGCTGTCTTGAAAGTTGTTACCATTAAATGAACTACAGCTATTACTATATATTTGAGGGTATTTTGCAACACAGCTTTATGTGCTATGAAGAGCAGGTGTGGCCTAAATAATGATTTCACAGTGTTGTCTTCTGGCCCATTGGTGCTTCTTTTGGCCCATTGGTGCTTTCAGCACCGGAAAAGTCTGAGTGCTGAAAAGTGCTCGCATCGCAACAAGGAGAATCTATGTAAAGAACGTAAATATTCAGAGCTTCTTGTTTAATTATTGGCCCTTCTGAGAAGTTAGTGTCCCCAAATGTTTGAGGGACGGCATAAATTCAAGTATTTTGACAAAACTTTACAGCGTGTTTGCAGTGTGTTGTGGACACAGTCCAGACATCATTTACTCATGCAGACTTTGCCTAAAGCAGATCAGTAATATATAATGTATGACTGTGTATCTCTCATCCATAGAAGTATGTGTGTGTGTGTTTTTTCCACTGTCTGTTTATTTCATAGCTGTGAACTATTCCCAAAACGAGGCACCTGCATGCTCCGCCGCCTGTCTGCTTGTTTTTCTGACGTCTGGAAAATAACAAACTGGCGTCTCGCATTATTTCCGCGGTGGCGGAGAACGAAAGGTCTGCGGCCCACCCGCTCTCCCCCGAGTGCGTATTGATTACAGCGATGCCTCCGCGCCGAGGGGTCAAGGATTTTTCTATCACAAAGTTTTTACGAGTTTCAATTTGCTCTGTCCTCACGCCACCCACCCTCCCAGCCATAGCATCATTTTTCCCCTTCCTTTGTCTCTTCCACCTCTTCTGAAGAGTTGATAAAGAGCAGAAGTGTTATAAGCGTCTGAGGGTGGCTTGCGTAACTAAAAGCGTTCACCTTTTGCTCTGTAAGTGGGTGTTGCGCTGTCTATAGGAGCTCGGGCTTCTTACTGACCACTAGAGGATGTTAACCTGCAAAGGTGGATCAAAACGGCACATTGGAGAGGCACTCATAAGTGTATACGTACGTGTGTGTGTGTGTGTGTGTGTGTGTCTGCGCTCCTATGCATTTGTTCAAGTGCCTGCAGGGCTTAGGATTCCCATTTCCTGAAGCTCTAGGATGTCATTGTGTTCTGTATTGGTTAAAGAGCGAGGGAGAAGGCCGCCAGCACAAAACAATTCCGCCTGAGAGTCATCCACTTCTCCTCAGCCAGGCTTGGCTACCACACAGGGGAGAATCCTTTAAAGCAATAGTCTAAACTGTATACCCAATTTATTTCCCCACTGTAAATACATCCATGTCATTTTCTGCTAAGTTTGTTTATGACCTTGCAGTTTATTTTTTGTTGTTTTGTTTTATTCTTTCATTTTTGTACAAAATTCTTCAGTTTAAAACAGGGACTATTGAAGCGAAATCTTTTTACAGGGGGTTCTCGGGTTACGACAGTCAACATACGATGTTTTGAGTCTACAGCGCTCACTCCCATAAAAATGTTTTAAAAACTGAGACATAAGTGTTCAGCATACGCCGTTAGCACCATACTTACGGACTATGTGGGCGAAATAGTTTGGTTGTGCGCGGCGGAGGAATACGCAGTAATGCGGCGAATGAGTGAGGGAGTTGGCGTCCCCCAGTGCGCTTATCTACGCCATTTTGGACTTTTAAAAGCGCAAATGTCCAGTGTATTTATGTCCTTTTCCTTTTCCTGTGGCTTAGTTGTGTTTTTATGTTCTAGAATATGATTTTATAGCTGAGTTAGAATAGGTAAGTGACTTAGGCTAGGGGGTGTTTCCACATTCGCGTTACATCAACGTCATAGGAACGGATCTGTGCCGTAACTCAAGGAGCCCTGTGTATATTTATCTATCTATTATATGAACAGGAATTATTAGTTAAAACTAATGTTACCATTTGGATCTATGCACAGTATAGTACTATGCAAACGTTTGCGCACCCTTGGTCAAATTACATGTATGGATTTTTTCTTCATTCTTCAGCGAAGACAAGAACACATCCTCTATAGAGAACACACGTCTGCACTGTTCATTCTCAAGTACCATTTATTTGCTTAATGGAAGGTATTGAGACAAAAAATATATATAAAATGTGGCCTGTGGACAAGTTTTGGTACAATTTATTAACTCAGCAAATAAATAGAAATTATTCAACAAAATTCACATTTTTAAGATTATTTTCTGCAGAAGACTTATTTTCACCTAAAGAAGTAAAAAGGAAACATAAATAGGGGTGTTGAAACATTTGCATATCACTGTATACAGACAGCTAAGGTCAGTCACCTTCAAGCATCAGGTAACGTGGCATTTACCTTTAACTATCTCTGCTTTGGGGTTTAGGCTGAGATTAACATTAACATGTCTCTACATGGATGACAAGAATCAGTGTTAACTGGTCGCTGAAGTAAAAAACCTTTATATATTTAATTGACTTTACTGAATCCAGCACATCCCATATTTGTACCTTGGCAGAAGACAAGATTTCATCATTACACTGGGGTTAAGAGGAAATTGTGCTGCTTTAAATCCTTAACAATCATTTCAGAAAGTTGACAGTCTCTCTGCTAATGTAGATTTGATAAACTCTCATACTTATTGTACCAGCATGATGAGATTCAGTGCCTAGATTCAGTGCTGAACATTATAGCTGGGTGTTTGAGCCTGTGTTGGCACCTCTGGTAGGAGTACCACTCTGTGAGCACTTCTTTTTATTGGTTAATAACAGTGTAGCCTGGACCAACCAGTTTGGCATTACATGTTGCCTTAAGTCATAGGTCATTTATACATGATACTACAAAAACTATAAATATAACT
This sequence comes from Hydrocynus forskahlii, assembly GCA_037974365.1. Lineage (NCBI taxonomy): Eukaryota > Metazoa > Chordata > Actinopteri > Characiformes > Alestidae > Hydrocynus > Hydrocynus forskahlii. Next base: position 6,890,990 of record JBBPCX010000040.1, on the reverse strand, counting down.
CTAAATATTTTCTTATGTAATTGTGAGTGGTATGTACAGTATCAAGCAGAAGTCCCATTTTTCCCTAGAGTGAAGTCTAACCACTACAATTTTCAGCTAGCTAGTTAAATTCTCATTAGTCAGTATTAGAACTTAATAAGATTATTAGAACACATTACTTGACTATAAACACACAATGCTGGGTACCTGCCATAGTAAACTTAACTATTAACAATTTTAATACGAAATTGTGTTGTTGTAATACATTTGACTTACCTACAAAGTCAAATTACTCTACTCATAGATCCCCCCTTCCAATTCTATGACCCACTTGGAAGTCCCACTTATCTGGTCAACACTCGCACACAGACTGCCAGCTTTTAGTGTTTCATAAGAGTGGTGCTTTGCATCAGTGACACTGACACCGTGTGACCCTCTTTTATTGATAAAAGCTTCTGAGTCCACTTTTGAAGTTTGTATCTGTAATTAAAGTCCTTTCTAAGTCTCTTCACACAGTAATAATGACAAGTACAAAATGTGTTGATTAGTCCTGAAAGGCACTACATCACTGGGAAATTATGAATTATGAAGTCACCTTTCAGAATTTCCGACAATCCGTTACTCTGTATATACAGAGTTGAGGGATGTGTTCATTACTTAATTTTTTTTTTTTTTCAATATTATGTTCTGTTTCTACATTATGTTCTGTTTGCGCTTGGGTGTTGCGTAAGCAAACCTTTGGCCGCGACTTGTAAATTTTGATTAATACCGTTCAGGTTCTGGGGGCAGAGCCCGAGGTCTCCATTCTACACCTCAAAAAAATAATGAGCTTTCAAGGATAAAAAATATGCTGGGGAGGAAGAAATGAACATATTTCAACGCTGCCATCTACCATATTCAAATGAAATGAAGAAATGAGGTGCCTTTCGCTGATTAAATCCGCTCCGGCCCTCGCCGGCGCACTCTCCATCCGTATTTAACTGTCAAAGGCTCTCTCCTGGAGTCAGGGGTGCCATCAGGCCTTTTGCATATGTTTTCTATAAATACCTGCACTGCCGTGTCACTAGCGCCGAGCCTACTACCTTCTGGGACTGCAACAACCTCTGGGGCTACAGCCAATCACGTTGGACTTTGAGAAGGCCTGTGTAGCAGGAAGGCAGGCCCTAGTTGTAGCAGCAGTCTCTGTTTCAGAGCAGTGAGCATGATTTACTTAAGCTTGTCAGGAGAGCAAAATCTCAAGGCAAATGTGGAGTAATAAATTGTAATACATGCTGCATATATTTGACTCATGACCCCTGGCATTTGGAGGCAGCTCTCAGCTCAGGAATTCCACTGACAAGAAATGGCAAGAGAGAGTGAAAATTTACAGGACTAGAAAAAAAAAGATAAACTCTGAGAGAGGGAGGAAGAGAGAGAGAGAGAGAGAGAGAGAGAGAGAGAGAAACCAAAAATGGAGCATCTTTTGATATTTTATCCACTGACCTACCCATGCCTTCTTTCATCATGAGAATGTGTAAGCTTAACCAGATGTTGACAAGGATAACATTCAACCTAATGAAATTAGGCTGGAGTTTAGCGCTACTCCATAACGCTAAATTTCCAGTTTAATAACACCGTTGATCTAGACTGTGTCGTAGCTCAAACTACATTAGAACGGATTAGAATATGGCAAATTCACCACTAATGTCCGCTTGATTACACAACAAAAAACTACAAGTCTATTCTCACAGGCCAATCTTTCGTACGAATGCAAAATAACGGCAAGGTATTTATCATTATCAGGACAAATAATATCACAATATATTTTAATAGGCTTTTCTGAGCATATCGAGGTATCTTCAGCACTAACTGCATATTTCAACAAATTGTACAAGCAAACTGAACGTTTATTTTGATGTAGTGCAGTGAAGTGTGTCAAACACTGAAATAAAATACTTTGTTTGCAGTTTTTGATTTTTGAACGTGGCCATGCTGGCCCTTTTTGTCAGTCAAATCTGAAAAAAAAACAAGTATATAACAACCTTATAAATTAATATAAGTCATGTAACATGATTCGAGATGATCAGGGAGGTGGCGGCCTAGTGTGTAAGATACTTGCCTCTGGACCAAGAGGTCATAGGTTTGAATCCTACCTTCAGCAAACCACCACTGGGTTCCTGAGCAAGACCCTCAACCCCAAGTTGCTCCAAGGAGACTGCCCCCTGTAGTTAGGGAATAGAAGTCGCTTTGGATAAAAGCGTCTGCTAAATGCCGTAAATGATCAGGCAGTGATCAGTATACTGGTGGTGCTGAATGCTGAGTGGTTGGAGCTCCTTTATCTAGGCTCCTTGTGTCTTTAGGCACACTGCAGCCTGTCGTGGTAAAACATTAGTTCCCATTTCTTTCATTTAAGCCACTCAATATGCCAAAAATAAGGTGATTCCAAGCAAAACAAAAATAATTTTTTTGGGGGGGCTCAAGACTTTAGCAGAGCATGGTAAATCTCTATAAACGTGAGCCATATGATGAAAATAAATTTTTAAAAAGTCTATAAACTTAACCTTAGTAATATAAACGGAAAAAACGCATGCTCATAAACTTAAACCTAGCAATAGAACAAAAAATACTTAAATGCCAATAAAATTAATATAATAATATAATTAGAAAAACACACAAATTCCATTCTTATTAGCACAAAGAGGAAAAAACATAAATGCTTACAACTTAAACCTAAGGTTTTAGTTTGATAAGTGGCAAAGACATTTTTCTCAACTTATTTAAAGCTTGTACAACCCCATTACATTCACTATGAAAGAATATGGGAGGAGCATGGCATGATCAGTCTAGTGTGTAATCTGTCCTTTATTGTACACAAATAATACTGCAATTCTGAATCAGTATCATCTAATAATAACGAAACAGGTGAACCAGGTGGATCATTTTCAGATGAACAGTATGTTCATATACACTGTGGAAGTAAATGTACTGTGTACCTCTCTAAGTACAAACAGTAATCAATTTCTCTAGGTCAGTGCTGCAGTTGCTTGTTGAGAACACATGGCTAAGATCCCACTTTCCTCCATCACTGCTGATTCTAACCACTGAACAAGACCAAGCAATAAAGTCGAAAAGAGTCTGGAGTTTATGCTTTAACACCAGACATCACCTCTAATGTGCGCATGATGAGTTTTAAATGTGCCAAGACAGTCGCAAATGGTAATAATTCAGCTGAAATTATATCCCTAAGCCTAACGCGGAACATAACTCGTTTGACCACGCTTCTTATGAACTACCGCTAATTGCAGCTCTCTTCTCTGCTGGTTTGTGGGATAGCAGGAGGGAAAACACATTATAATTAGAAGCTGCATGTTAGTAGCAACACGTTTAAGTAGCGATATGGTTAGACATAACAGCTTTGGTGTCTGAAAACTGATATGTACTGATTCAAAAGTGTGACTGAGGTTTGAGCATACAACATAATCTTCATCCCTTCACGATCACGCTAGGTGTTATCTTTATGCCATGTGGTAAGCCTCAAGAATGCACAAAATGAGGCAGCTATATGGAAAATTGAGATTGTGTGTGGGAGTTTCCATGTGTTCTTGCATACTTACAAAAAAGAACAACGAAAAAAAGGAAAATACTGCACCAGAATAGATATTTGTCTGCTGTTAGTATTGAAAATGTTCTAATAATTAATAAAACCAAACAGATTTCCCATCAAGAGTTTGAGTGTACTTCAGATTGCTTTTGATTACGTTTCAATTAAGTTAGAAACAAAACCTGCAAACATTTAGTTAACAGCTATTTACTGCCCATTTAGCTTAAAATGCTTTGGTTTCTTGGATTGAATCATAGCTTTTGCCCAAATAATGACCTGTTTCTTTTTCCAGCTGCTGTTAAAGGCATTTATTAAAACAAATTTGCTCTAAAAGATGTTTAAACATTAGAATGGTATTGGCACTGCTCTCATGGTGTGACTTCAGTCAAATTTTATAGTTTTTGCGAAGAACCCTGAGCAACTTTCTTTATAATAAATGAAGAACAGATTTGCTTATGTGGTTTCTGACACTGTATTATTGTTCTCTATAAAAGTGGGGAATGGTATGTTGTGGAGCCCTTGCAGTAATAATGCTGGAGTTGCTTTTTTTAATGCTTTTATAAATAACCAAATGTCACAGGCAAGAGTATGATGGCGTACATTTTTCACAATGCTAATTGGTTATACGCTTTCATTACTTCAAAGACGCATTAGCCTCGTAGCCCCAACGCAAACTTCAAACACCAGACATGTGTTTGCTGATTATAAAATTGTGTAGATCAGATTTTTCAGCAAAAATAATGCCTTTAAGTTCTTGACTGACAAAGAAAACTATTAGATTAGAAACATTTTGAAAAGCCAGGTGTCCCCAAACTTTTGACAGGCTTTGTATCCGTCAATATATGTACAAATGAACCGGCATCAGTGTGTGTTTAGAAACAGCAGATGGAGCGGTGTGGGCAGTGGCGGCTGCTGAGGGGACTGAGGTTGACACTGTGGACTGATGGCCGGGGTTGGAGCTGCCAGTTTGAGTGTTAGCCCTGCTGATCCACCCCACGGTGCGGCACCAGCGGCCCCTCCAGCCCCCCTGCCATCCGGGTCCCCATAAAAATAGACCCTTCCATTACTCTTCCACTTCCCCAGGGGCTGCAAGGTCTCCGGCATCATTACCGGGACTAAGGATGTGACTCCGGCTTCTACACACCAGCCTGGAAGCCCCGCCCCGACTCCGTCCCACTAATTATAGGTCAAGCACTCTTTTTGTAAATTATAAAAACCTTTGTTCTTATCGGAAATGAAACGACATTATGAGATAGGACGAGAAAAAAAGGGAAAAAAAATCTAATAAAATTAGAACAGGGCAAAAATTTCAATTATAAAACCCGGCTAATTTGGTATGACCAGCGAGTGTCATGCATGCTGACAGTGCTCCATTATGCAGTCATTTGGGCTCTTTCAAATTAGTTATGTTAATGTCCTGCACTGGAATGTAACACTTGGATGGGACAAGATTCCAGCAATTAATTTCTACAGTCAGCCGAGAGACAAGCAAATTTATTTTCCCCCCTCTCGGGGAATGGGTGTTGGAGGGGGTGGCGAGGGTGGGGGCGAGCGCGTCAGGGTGCGCCAAACAAGCACAACACCAGGCCTAAATAAAGCCCAAACAATGGGCGCCAATGCCTCCTCATTCATTCCACTGACAATGTTTTGCAGCTTAAACCTGTTTTATTAATTATGTTTGACATTTCCTTAATTAGTTTCATTTACACCAAATCAATCCCTGCCGCCACCCGGCCTCATTTATCATTTTAAAAAATTTGCATAGCCGGTGCTGACTTTTTCTACTTAATTATACATTAAAAGTGTCAAGCACGCTTGCTGCCTGGCATTATCTGCCGCGGAAAGGGCTGTGGCTGGGCGGCGCTGGCATTAATCATGGCTCGGCTGCGAGTGCTGCCGGACGCTGGCGGTGCAGTCAGCCTCAATGTGGGTGCCCCCCGGCAGCTACAGGGCCAGCGACGGACCCCCTGACCCGACAAAAGGAAAAGACGAGTGACCTTCAGCCCCCCAAACAACCAAGGCTTGTTTACTAGGAGAAAACTAGGGAAGGATAAATAAACAGCTTGCGCTGAATGCAGCTAAGTTTAGTGCATGATGATTGGAATGATACCTATATTTTATACTGCACCAATTAGCACCGCAGAAAACAGTGCCACAACCATTATTCACTTACCTCGATCTGTGCTGAAGTGTTAAGTAATCTTAAATAGACCTACTTAAATGGCCTCTAACACGGTATGGCAAATTGTCATTTATAAAAATAGATCAAAGTGTGTTGTATAGATAAAAACAGTACCTTTGAAGCTTAAGTGCATTTGTCATTTTTATGGATAACATTTCTATTTTATATTTAAAAAATCTGAATTTCTGATATTTTGCTGAAGTGTTCAGATGCCTTAAGCTCCTGCGCAAATGTGATGGTAAATGCAGGAAGATTCACACTGTTTACTATGTACGTGTTAGGAAATACAATGAGCATGTTTTAAAGCTGGCAGATTAACAGAAGCCTTTTCTTCCAGTCTTAATAAACCACCATTAGAATTTCAGATTTTGACTGGCAGACTTACTGACAGACGTGCTCTATCCCAAGCCCTGCTGGATGTGCGTCCTCTAGGGCCTACAGTGAATTACACTGATCTCAGGCCATTAAATAGCCATATGTGCTTTAGGCCCTTGTCACATCACACTCTCTCTCTGACAGACTGATAAAAGTTCTTGACATAATGCAATTAGAGATGATGTGCTCCTCATTCCTTTCCACTCTGACAGAGGAGCAGAACGTCTCGGCAGACCGGTGTCAAACACCTATTTGAAGTGGGAGTGTGTATTGTGTGGTAATACAATAAAATAGGACTATGTGTATGAATTACACTGAAGTGGAATGTCAAGATTGCTGCATTAAGGAAGCATGACCTTCTTTGATGTTTCACAGTGGTTCAGACAGAGCGGTTCTTGAGTGGTTAGACTGCTTCAACTTTAAAAGGAAAAAATGATATCTAGGCAAGTGAAATCATCTCAGGTCTAGTCAATACACATGGACACACACACACACACACACACACACACATATACACCAATCAGCCTTAACATTAAAACCATTTGCCCAATATGGTGTTGGTCCCCATCGTGCCACCAAAACAACTCCAACTTACCTTGGCGTTAGCAATAGTTCCCATCAGTCCGGTAAATTGCAAGGTGGGGCCTCCATATATCTGACTAGATTGTCCAGCACATCCCACGGATGCTTAATCAGAGTACGATCTGAAAGTCAACACCCTTAAACTGTTTCTCATGTTCCCCAAAGCATTTCCGAACAATGTTTGCAATGTGGCAGGGTGCTAAAAGACACTACTGCCATTAAAGAACATTGTCATGAAGGAGTGCCCTTTTGAAACATATAGGTGTTATTTTTCAAAATAACATCCACATGATTGCCAGGACCCAAGGTTTCCCAGCAGAACATTGCCCAGAGCATCACACTGCCTCTACCAGCTTGCTTTCTTCCCATAGAGCATCCTGGTGCCATTTCTTTGCTAGGTAAGCGATGAACACATATTTGGCTATTAAAGAAAACATGATCAAACACACCAAGCCACCTTGACGCACACTTTTGATTATTCCAGTGTCCAGTAGCTCTTCTGTGGTATTGGACCAGATGAGCAAGTCTTCACTCCCATGCGCATCAGGGAGCCCTGGGTCCCCTTGGTGTCTGTGACCCTGTGACACCGATTTTCCTTCCTTGTTCACTTGCTGCCTAATAAACAAATTTTATTTGTCTATTAATATACTGAATTATCTTATGGTATTCAGAAACCCATTGACAAGTGTGATTGTAATAAGATAATCAGTGCTATAAGTTGTTGTCGTAGCTTATCAGTGTATATATTATTCAAGAAATACATACATATTGTTTGAATAATGCAAGCAGCATTGCTTAAAGCAAGCAAGGTTATCCAGAGGAATAGCTTGTAAAGTAAACTTGTCTTTTATTATGCTGAATTATCTTATAGCATTCAGAAACACTATTTGGAGGCTAGACTTCAACACACAAGCATAAACTTTGAATGATATATTGGGACAGCATTGCTTGATTTATGAATAGCTGTCAGTGTTTGCGAGATAAGACTTTATGAACTAAATGACACTTTATTGACTTGAGGTCGTCGGGTTCCTTTACTTTGGAATGACGCTTCATAACAGTGTTATAAATGGAGCTAAGTTTGAGGGCCTTTGTAATGCCAATTCATAAATCATCTCATGTCAGCAAATGCTAGCATGGTGTAGTAAGGTGATAAAGCTTCAATATAAAGCTACCTAATATTCTTAAAATATTTTTAAAAATTAAGAATTTATTGACTAGATTTAAGATGACTGAACTTCCCTAGGATACCATTTTTGCAGTGTTATTCTAGGTGTGAGGTCATGAGGGTAAAGATAGTTGACAGCGTTCTGCTACTGGACATTCTTTGATATGGACTTTACTAAAAACCCAAAACCACATGAATGGACCTTTTTCTAGAAATAAACCGTGATCCGTCATCCACCCCTGCCCTCAGAATGAAGAAGCAACGAGCAGAGGACACAGACAGGGAGGAATAAATTGAAAGGCAGTCTTTGCAGAAGCACTGATCCAAAGTGAGCCCAAAGAATAGCTGCATCAAGACGCTGGGCGGTGAAGCCACGGCATGGCCTGTCTTTCCTCCAAGGGCAATACAAAAGGCAGGCTGGCCAACAAAGGGTCTAATGAAGTCACTAATGCGCTGGCATGCCCTAACAGAGGCAGCGGGTGGCGGCGACCGCTGGCACGCCTCACCGCTCCACAGCACTAATGCCTGCGGCTAAGCTAGCAGGGTCATTAGCCTAAGCTACGGTGCCTAACACAGGGCTAAGAGGACCCCAGTAATTGCACTAGGATAGATCAATACTTGTTACAAAAAAAGGGGGGAAAGTTAAGAGGGGGAAAAAATTCATTTGCCCTTGCTGTCAGAACAGAAGGATATAGTGTTAGAATTAATTCCCACTCTCAGTTAAAAAAAAGTGGGTGAGCATCAAACATCATTATTCCAGAAAGTTCCTAATCAGCATATTAATACAGTGCCGAACATACTTTAGAACGTTTTTTAAATAAGCCCTGGCCACTTTTGCTGCAACAAAAAAAAATTATGATTTATATAAGTGATCATCCTGGAAAGTGGAAGACCCCCGCCATCAATACCCTTAGTGGTTGAAAAAAAAATGTTCCTTGAAATGCAAAACGTTTTTCGAATCAAGGATTATGTCTCTTTTTTTTTTTTTTTGCAAAAGAAAGGCCAGGATGAAATATAAATATGAATTCACACGCTTCTAAAGTCTGGTGGAAGCTTTAGTTCTACAAGGGCAGAAAAGAGGGGGAGGAGGAGGAGAAAAAAAGAGAAAAGAAATAATTTATTTAGATGGCATACATTACCATTACTCTTGCATTGTGTCACCACTTTTTATAATGACTAGGATAAGTGTCTCGCCTGGAATGCGCACTCTTGACAATACAGGCGGATATTACTTGGTTAAAAGCTCGAGTCCTATGGGTAAAGGAGCCTGAAAGAATAAAGAGTATCCGTCATTGCTAACGAGCTATAAGGCTAGCACATTGCCTTAATAAATCACCATATTCGCCCTGTTTATTTAAATTCATTGGTGCCTCATTATACCTGAGCTATGCACCTTTAGGTCTGAGTTGATTAGGAGTGCCATAGCTCAAAATGGCTTTTAATTCAGTGAAATGTGCTTTGACCTTGCGCCATAACCCTGTGTGAGACATACTGTGGCCAGCCCCATTAATAACCACGGCGCTTTTTTTATTTTTTACCGCAGCTACTGCGACATCTCCCCTCTCCCTTCCTCCCCCTTTTAAAATATGTATTATTAGTTAGCCACAACGGCACATTTATCAAACCAAATTACCCTTTGGTGTAAAACGGCTTAATTCTGCATCCCTTTACCCCTCTCTGCCATTACCTGCTCTTTAAGAAGGCTGGGAATTAAAGAGGCTGATGGTATCGAGGGATAATGAGGCAAGTGTGCGCCGAGCGAGTGTACTTGATCACCTCTCCAGTGGCATTCGGGATCAAGCCCATGCATCTTCTCCAGGAACTATGGCCTCTCCTAATGCAAGGCTAAGAGAAGATGCATGGATAAAGCCTGGCTTGTTTAGAGCAGATAAGGAAAGGAAAGGGAATGGCATGCAAAATATACAGGCAATACATCAGGTGAGCTTTAATGGAGTTTAAACTGGCAATAAACTGTGCGAGATTTTGCTGCAAAGTCTCTGGGGGAAAATAAATAAATAAATCAAAAGTGTTGCCCCATGAGGAAGACATGAGTGACTCTGGTGAAAAATCTATTTTTGCAACATCACCCCCACGCCAAAATGATGTGGATCTTCTTTAGCCTTTAAAAAGGATCTTCACATACATCTCATGTCAGTAGTGGTTCTCAATCTGTTTTTTAGGGACATGTGGAACATCTGGGGTTCCCTGAGCACCCATAAACCGAAGGGTCGTTTGAAGAACCAAAAGAGCTTCTTTTATTGCCATGCTTCTCAGCGTGGGTTTTGGAGACTCGCAGGTGTCTCTGATATATAGCCAGAAGGTCAACAATTTTCAATGATGAGGTATGGATACTTTTTGTAAGATTAGATTCTTTCTGACTCAATCATTTTAGTAACTGTTTGAAATCTGAGCTTTATACAATCTGTACTGCACTTAATTCAATCAGGATTAATTATGCTTTTTTATAATGAAACAGTTGGTGAATGTTTAAGTACTGGCAATAGTCACGATCTGCTCAGAAAACCATCGGATTGTTTTGTGACAAAATGTAGCATGCTAACAAAAGAATGAATCCTTCTTCTTATTCATAAGTCATCTGGTCCCAGTAACAAGATAACTACTACAGACAATTTAAAGGGCTACATATCTGCCCATATCTGCCCAACTGGAAGGGGGCACTGTTTAAAAAAAAGTTTGAGAACCCTCCAACAAAATATTTGGAGAAGGTTTGGTATGAAGAGTATAGGGCTGTGTGATATGGTCAGAACACAGTGTTACAGTTATATTGGTGCAAATTGTGATTTTGGAGTGATGGGACAATGCACATTGTGGGGTTGTGACACTGCATCATGTGGTCTTGGGTCAGAAATCATGAGCATTTTTGGGGATAAAAAGGGAAAGAAATACAGACTTACTTATTATCAAAATCAAGCTCCCATGAAAACAGAGCTCTAAGCAAGTGGGGATGGTGCGTTCAACAACACTGTCCAAAAGACAAGCCCATCGTTAGCGTGGTCACTAGCTCATGGCTGCGGGGTCTATATGGTCAGTAGTGCCGTTGGTGTAGTAAGGTGATAAGCACTGTGTTGGCTGTGGTGACACCCTGCATCATGCCAGAGTGAGTTTGAAAACATTTGTCGTGACACCAATAACTTAACATTTTAAGAAATCAAATAACACAAGAGAGTAAAAAATATTGGTGAATGTGTACATGGTCTATTTGGACTTCCGTAGAAGATTCTATTAATTATGATATATCATGCAACACCAACACTGACCAACAATGCATTAACAAACACATTCATGTTTTATGCTTCGCGGCTCAAATCTCATTAGCTTGATGTAAATCAGCTACATACATTTTTTTTTTCATTTTGTTCACGGAAAAGAGCACATACACACATACATACACACACACACTGCTCAGCCCTAACGTTTAAACTACAGACAAGTGAAATGAATAACTGTGGTTATCTTGCTACAATCACTTGGGATCTATTAGGCCCCAAGTCGACAGTCAGTTCGTAAAAAAATGTGTTGATGTTAAGCAGTTTCATCTGGGATGAATAAAGTTTTGGGCAAGAGGGCAAGAGGAAGCTCTGAGTGACTGCGACACTGGTGAAAATTATGACGACTAAACAACTGGGCGAGAGCATCTCAGGTGGGGTGTTCCCAGTTTGTAATGGTTAGTACCTACCAAAAGTGGTCCAAAGAAAAACAACCAGTGAAGAAACGACAGGGTTTGGTGCACTGAGGAGCGATCGCTAGGCTGTCTTGTTCCACAGAAGAGCTGCTGTGGCATAAATTGTTGTAAAAGTTATTGCAGGCTTTGATAGAAAAATGTCAGAAGACAAAGTGCAGCTTACTGCGTATGGGGTAGCTGCAGATCGATCAGAGTGCCCATGCTGAACACCGCCCATTGCTAAAACCATCCAGAATGGGCAGGGGAGCATCAGAACTGGGCCACAGAATAATGTTGAAAGGTGCCCTGGTCTGACGTTTTCTATTACAACATGTGGACAGCTGGGAGTAAGTGTGTCACTTACCTGAGGAGGAGATGGAACCAGGATGTTCTATGGGAAGAAGGCAGGCCAGTGGAGGCAGTGTCACGCTCTGCGCAATATTCTGCTGAGAAACTTTCGGCCCTGACATTCATATACCACCTATCGAAATACTTTTGCAGAATATTCACCCCAGTACAGCCCTTCATCGCAACTTAATGTTATACTTATAAAACATTAACAGGATACAATATAGGGTAGCACTAAAACCATATCTTATTCACGAGAATATGGAATCGTTATTGTCAATAAAATCAAATTAAATCAAATGGCGAGCTGAGAACTGGTCGACCTCCATTCTTCAATGATTAAAAAAGTGAAATACATTTTTTATAACAATCTTCAATCACATAATATTGGGTCGTGTGGACGCCTTGATTCACAAAACATCTGGAGCGTCTACGACGGGGGGGGAAGATGTTCACGTCACACAAAAATTATTTTAAGAAATTGGTCATTTGTTACAGTTGTGATGTAATAAATTCCACATTGCAGCTATCAGCGATATCACTAATGTATAGACCGATAGTGCCATTACAATTTAAAAATATATCAAACAATATATTTCTCAGCCCTGATGACAGCTACTTCCATCATCATCAAAGACAGCGATGTATTGCATCCATTATTTGGAAACTCTTTATTGCACCCACAGGAATAGCCCACTGCGACAAAGTCAAAACTTTGTATAGCTTCAGCAACTCCGTAATGACAGGGACTCAAGGTTAAGGGCGAGATGGCAAAACCAGCACAGAGTGGAGCTCAAGCCCAGGGCCGCCGCTGCCATGGCCCGACTGAAGAGCAGAATCACAGGAGCAGAAGACATTGTCCATTGTCCAGAGGCTTGGGCACGAAAAAGACGGATGGCTCTGACCAATCGAGTGAGTGATTAGATCAATTAAGCCATTTCGCGCAAGACCTGGATGGGGTATGAAAGAGAAAGAGAGAGGGGGGTGAGAAGGAGAAAGAGACAGAGTCTGTGTTTTCCTGAGGGAATGGGGCCATCAGAACTGCCTCATTAGGCTACTGGACCTGGCCCAAGTCCACTGCCCCACAGACATCAAAGAAGCATGAGCACATTCACTAGAACAGCTAAAGAAGTGGTTCTAACAGTGAAATTATTCAAGAACATTATCTATGTAGCAGCCTATCAAATATATATCACATAGACTCCATGTAGGGCCCTGTGCTGCATATACTGGAAGTATAAAATTCAGTCTATGTGGTGTGCAGGTATGCTCCATACACTTTCTAGGAAACAAAAAAATACGTCTTTACGTCTTTAACAGATACGTCATTTGATGTCACAGCCTAAAACTACATGTGAAAAACTGTTAGGAATTCAAATATCATAGTATCTTGACCATTGTCATTACAACAAGCTACTGCTACTTCGACATGTTTTAGTTACACAGCTACGTGCCAGTTAAGGTAGCCACGTCTACACCACTGCTGTTTAAAATAAACATGTTATACCGGACCTTTGAATTGACCTACACAGGTTTCACAAGGGAACTGGCATGAAAACCAGCAAGAATTTCTTTTCTGTCTCAGCCCGCAGGGACAGAACCGTGAAGCAATTCTTACTAACATCTGACTCGTACAGAAACAAACAGTCCTTCGCTCCATACAAGCTGCATGCGGCAAACTCTCAAACATGCCAGCGCTTCGGAGAAAAGATCACAGAGCGATTACGGTGAAAGTCTTCTTCTGTCTCAGGAGGGAGGGTAGGCCCGCTTCGTCCAACAGGGTGGGAAAGGATCAGGGAAATTCCGTCAAGAACAACAACCAGAGGAAAAGACGGATAAATTATGCGGTGTGTTCTCCTTGCTGGCATCTCCATTTCCATTTACCAGGCACTGGGACGCTTTGCATATCAGAGGCCAGCGCGCCTGCAGTACACTCCGGTGATTAACGTGTGATGACATTATCTTTCTAATCGCCCTATAGAAGAGGCTCTGCATTATGTATAGAGCACAGCTGTAGCAGCCGCAGCATGGGTGACAATTATAAGGTTTTACAGGACGTCCCTGTGTAGAGAGAGCCTTTAATCGGCTAATCTGCTGCAGAGAGTGAATGGGTGCCACTGGCATCGGGAGAGAAAAAGAAGAAGAGAGAAGGTGTTATTTTCACAGGGAAAATTTCGGGACAATAAAGACGCTTTCCTCGGGGTAAAAATATTCTAATCTGATTTACCTGTGTATGAACATGGTTGCTGTTTATCATTGGCCATCCCCGATTATTAGGGAAAGAATGTGCATCTACCACGTATTGTGGACTGTATTATCGCGGATAAGCATGCTCTTAGCACTCAGGTTTATTTAGACTGTAAAACCAAGCTTTTCCTGAACCGACCAACAATAGCTCTGAAGTAAACTACTCTAAATGCAGGACAGCTGCTTGGGTACCAATCTATACAGTACGATGCAACATGCCAAGATCTGAATGACTTGCACGATTCCAGGTGACTATTTTGGATCGGTTGCCAAATGAAGACAAAAGCTTGCTCCCGTTGGACCTCGGGCAGTAATTAACTGTCACATATATTGGCCTGCAGCAGGTCCCTATCTGATAGACTTGAAATGTTTTGAAAGGCTGTAACTACACTTTTTTGGCCACGCTTCACCTCCAGCTCTTCCTCGCTGGGGTTTGAGATACTGTTAACAAAAACAAAAAAATCTCAGCTATCGACAGGATGTGCACCACCACTGCATGCCTTTTCTTTGAGGTTGGCAACGAGGAAATGAAATCTAATAAGGTTCTGCTTTCCACGGAACAATGTCAGCCAAGTCTTCCTCTCAAGCCTTCCTTCAGAGCAACACAGCCTAGAGGGCCTCCACTGTAAAGAGCACGCCGTGGAAGACAGGGCCTTCGGCTTTCGGTTTATTCCCCGGATCCCACCACTGCCATCGCTTCTCTCTCGTGTCAGTGGCACATGCCAGGCTTTGCTGAAGCCTCCACTAGTCCCAGGTCTGATGCAGGCACATTAGATCATGTGTTTGTGCCCGCGGGACTGACTGTAGCAGTATGTTTGGGCTGCTCTGTCAGATGACTTGGGCTGCGTGATTTATGGGCTCTGGAAAGGTTGCGTCGCCGCTACGTGCGAACGGCCCCGCATGGTAAATGGGAGAATTCTGAATTTATTAACATACAATGAATGATGATTAATGGATCGGCACAGATCACGCAGTCTCTTTTGGATGTCTCAACACTCTTGATGTATGCGGCAATAAAAAGATATGTGCGAGCCACTATACCGCCTTGAGCTTGTCTTGCCGCTGGTTAACATTTGGGGAGGTGCGCGATGATGGTTGAGCAAAGGGGGGTTGGGGGGGGGTTGTAAAGGAGGATTATGTGGAGTCTATAAGGGCGTACTGTACGGAGTGGACAGGTGTAGTCTAACGTGCATTATTTACCATACATTACCAACTGTGTCCTCTGCATTGCCCAAGAACTCACATAGTCAAGGAGGAAATGAATAAATTAAGACGGCGCAAAGCAATGCAATTTAGGGCCAAATCAGGAAGCATTTGCCAGGCCATTCATCAAACCCCAGAATTATTAACTTTTGTATTCCATAACACATCTTTGTCCTTTCATTCGCTTTTCTAATATCTCTTCAAAAATCTTGGCAGTGCTGTTTAGAGTAGTTCAATCACCCTAGGCCTTCACAAGGGGGTAATGGGAGAGGGGGTAATGGGAGAGGGGGGAGGGCAGAGGGGAGAGGGCGGGGGGGGGCGGGGCGGCATTTGAAACGCAGGCACTTGTTCAAGATTCTTTCACCAGTTCGGCACCCCATGCAGTTCTAAGAGTCCGTGTCAATCAGTGTGTGCCAGTAAAGAAAACAAATTGAGATGCAAGATCACGCTGAACATGTGGCCGTCGCTTTCTCGGTGGTGGGAAGGTTTCTTCCCGCGAGGGTCCAAAAGCTCAAGTTAAACATCACAGCCTGGCCAGCACTAGAGATTACATTGTCCCATTCAGACTCAGCTTTGCCTGGTGTATGTGCAAACATGCTTGAGTTCATGTTTAAAAACCATGTACTATCTGCCGACCATGTATGACCATCTATATTGATCCAAAGAAAAGTGTATTTTCACTCATGCTTTGCTGCCATCAGACTAGACAGAGAAGTTTGGACTCAACCAGTACTTTCACAGTCAGAAATAAACTCAGTCCAGCTCCTTTTCCTTAATATGATTAGTAGTATGAGGATCACCCAATATATATATATATATATTTATATAAAAACAAAACATACCATGAGGTTTTTTTTTTTGGCAAAACACTCCAGAACATGCATTACTTCTGTGTAATTTGAAATCATTGATATTTTTAGTGTAGAGGACAGCAGGGCACACCCTAACATAGGTTAAAATGTAATGTATAACATAAAAGTTTAGATTCATGTTGACCATGAGGTTATCTTCTCTTATTCTCGTAGGAATGTTTTCCATACATTCTAACAACTATTCGATCTCCAGATTTATGATTTTCTATCATAAAAGTAACTTCATTGTAAGCATCTTCTCACTGTTTGTATGTATCATTCACAAATTACAATATTGAAATGTTCTCATTCAGATATTTCCTCTTCTACCACTGAGCAAAGTCTGATCGTCTTTTTTACTGATTAATTTCATTTTGATGTATTATATGTATTTAGGTTTGAAAGCTTTTGTGAATCAAGAAACACAGAATGGTACTGAACAGCCAGATTTTTTTAGCGACTCTTCCTATGCTCTCAGTCTGTAACAATTAACCACACCTCTGTGGAACTGTGTCTGCATAATTAAGTATGTCGAATGTTTTTAAATATGCCAAGAGGATCTTTATTAAGTAATACATCTTGCATTATATCAAAATGCACAGGGTAATGGCACATGATTAAATACTGGGCAGCACTGCTGTAACCATTCATTCATCCAAACACCCAAAGAAACTTATCTGGAACTTGACTGGTTGTATTGCTCATGTTTAGAATGATCATTTACATTTTGCTGCATTCTGCAATTCACTGTGCAGCCCTAAAAGGCCATTATAGGCCACTTCATCAAAATGTGAGATTACACTCACAACTTACAAAGTTTTTCGGACCCAGGCATATTCAGAATAAACTCCTTATTCAACTTTCATTCAAGAAAAAATATACCCTCAGCTATCCCTCCTTCCCTCGCTTTCTTCTCTCTTTCTCTCTCTCTGCATGAGGGGATTCCAAAATGGGTGAAATACAGGAGCAGAGGAAACAGGAATAAGAAAAGAGGGGAGAGCCAAAGAGACTTGATGCAGAAGAGTGAAAGTGGGAGAGGGAAGCCAAGCATAAAATAACTTCAATCCAACATATTCTCAGTGGACGACGGGAGGCAAATAGCAGTAAGGCATTGGGCTGCGACTGGAGCCGCGGAGTCTCTGGATGTCAGTGACCCATAGAGGAGAGGGGCAATGGGGAGAAATACCCAGACACATCCCAGCCAAACCCTCTTCAATTAAAGCCCAGGCAAGCAACACAACCTTACAGATGAGTGTCACACAGTTCACCCATTGCTAACCTCTGAGGGCGTAAGGCCTAAAGTGAATTTAGGTTTCAAAGTAAACAGACTAGTGGGAATTAGTGTAAAAGACAGTAAATGGCTTTTTGCTCCTCGGCTTTCATCTTCCCCCACGCAAACCACAACTTTTCACTGTCCATCCGAATTGTAAACTCGTCTGAAGAATTACAAACAGCTATTGTTGATCTGTTCATGCGACTGACAAACGTAATGCATGCGACTGATAAAGCATAACATATGAACGCGAAAACTAGAAATGAAAGTATGGAGCCAAAAATATCAATGAAAAGTATATATTTAAACACAATTTAAACACTAAATGTTTTTAAAAATGGCGAGTAACATGAGTGACAGGGTGTTTGATGTGGCAGAGCTGGTCCCCCATTTGACAAAGTCATGAATCTGATTGAATGTTCATGAAAACAATAAATCCAAATGTACATAAAGTGTCTGGGTGATTGGAAAAAGAACTAAATCCTGTGGGTGGCCTTTCAGGTTTGTAACAAGTGCTCTTATAAAAAGGAGGTATTATTACTGATTTGAATTTGAGATGTTATTGCTGTGCCTATAGACTTGTTTTGCAAAAAGATCTGTAAAAACAGATTTTACATCTTTGACACATTTGTTGACATTGGGCCAAACTGAAAAAGATACTTTGTGATACTGAAACTGAATGTAAATCGGATTCAAATGTACTGCGAAGTGTAATAAACTCCGATATGTGATTATGTAAATATATCTGAATGGAATAGCACTACAAAACGTAAGGTTAAATCCATTGTGTACAGTTATGGCATGGCAATATGACCAAAAAAAATATATAACATCAATATTTCAAGAAATGTACAGTTATTTTTAATCACCATTTCATGGACTGCACCATATCCAATTAAATGAGACTAAGGCTGTAAAACACACAGTTGGTCAGTATTCGCATGATGGCAGACGTCTATATTCAGAGTGACTTATAATTTAATCATGTTACAGATGGAGACAAATGTTGATGGCGTAGCATGTAGCACTGGTGTTCACATGAATGGTGAATCAAACCCCAGCCTGCTGCATGAAGGACAGCAGTTATACTAACCACTAAATGATGATATTCACAATGTGCTCAGGAGTAGACTGGGACTCAATTTTTCACAATAACTATAAACATCATTCTATTTCCCACCACTATGTACAGCACGAGACCTCAGAAAGTGTAATCCATTGGTAGACTCTTTTGAGGCACTTGTCAGTGTGCATAAAACAATTAGCTTCTATTACCATCTGTGTCACAGTAAAACATTAATCAGACACAGTTTTAACAGCTTGCGAGTAAAAATATTTCCAAAAACCGGATATTATAAAAAAACGCTACAGGTATTCATTTAAATGTTCTGCAGATCTTAGGGGCTCTATATAAATATCTGAAGAAAGCGAGAAAGCACAGGTTTATTTTTGAAATTTAACATTAAGATAATTCATTAAAAGCGGGTCCTGAGTGGAGACAGCGGGTCCTGTCACAGAGTGACACCGCCATCCGGGGATGGGAGTTAAACAGAACACAAGTAGCCTCACGCTCTCTGGGTAGAGAGAACGGCCCTCCCTCTCCCCCTTTATACGCAACACTAGCCAGTGTAGGTGTCTGCGAGCTTACATAACAGAACTGGCCATCTGCGCCGACCTCAAAGCGCATTCCGCTGTCCAATAATGGTGTGTTAGCCGCAGTTTGAAAAGATGCAGTGACATTTCACGTGACTCTGAAGAAAGATGTGCTAGTCCTCATCTTCGAGAAGAAGAATCATAGCTAGTGACTGGAATTGGAAACATAACTGGACAGAAATCCATGAAAAAATAAATTATACACACATATACATACAAACACACACACATACACTAATAATGTGAAAAGAAATATTAGCCCGGGTTTGGATGAGCATCTACAAGATTGGATGGGGATTTATGAACTGTATAGGCTGGCTCTCCAGTCTGCTGCCATGTATTAAGGGCTTGTTTGCTTGATCTTTTCTACACCAGGGATTTGTAACCTATTATAAAAAACAGAAGCACATTAAAATAAGCTTAATTGATATTCCTGGACTTGTACACAGCATGAAGTTACATGGTATAACATGCTGCACTCCATTATGGGGTCATAAAATAATGCTGATTAGTGCCATACACCTATTAGAGAGAAAAACAGACAAAAAGAAATCACACATTTGATCCATCTACAACAAAGCAGATAAGATCATTTGTCAAGATGCATTTTTCACAGGAAATCAAAATCAGACGTGGCCCGACTCCCGATATTTCATACTACTGTACCTACTAATCCACATTAAAGTGTGCCACCACCCCCACTACCATAAGCATAAAAGGCACAGAAAAGGGTTAGGCAGTGGGGGGCCAAGCACACAGCTCTGAGCTGCTATAGACAGTGTGTGCCAATGCTCTGCTTTTGCTCTATGATTAGATTGCCATTACCATAATATCAGCTTTGTCCCCACACAGGCCAATTGTGAAGCCACTGCCTCGCTTTCCTACAGAGACAAGCAGAGGTAGACGATGCTTTCTGCTCCCTCTCTTTGCATACACTCACATCCACATACACACACACACACACATCCTCCTGTTCAGCTCCTGAGGAACAAGCTGGATTTGGCCTGCTTCTTCGTGTCTTCCCCAGTACAGAGCGTATGTCATGCAGCCAACTCTTCACAGCCCAATACTGCTGATTAGCCCAGGAAGATTATTAGCAGCGGCACATCTCTTGGAACACCACCACTTTATCACACTCGTTTTTTAGGCTCTCTTTTCTTTCCCCTTTCTTCCTTGATGTGACTACCGAGGCTGCCAAAGAGACAGAAATAAATAAGCAGATAAAAACAGAAGATGGGAGCCCACAGGCTTGAGGAAAGGGTGGGTTTGACTGTGTGTACTCTCTCTCCCTGTATGTTTGTTTCTTTCTCCTTCTCTTTCATTCTCTCTTTTCCCCTCTCACTCTCCGTCTCTATCTCTTTATCTCTACCGCTTTCTCTATTTCCTTTCTCCTTCTCTTCCATCCCCTCTCACTATATCCCTATCTTTCTATTTCCTTTCTCCTCCCTCTCTCCCAAAATCACTCACGTTCTACCCTCTCTCTTTATCTCTATCTCTATCGTCCTCTTATCTCCTTTCCCTCGCCCTCTTTCTAGCCTCCTCTCCATAAATCCATTTATTTTCTATCTGTTTCTCTCTCTCATTTCCACTCATCTCCCTCTTTTCCTCTCTGTCTCTCTTTCTGTCTCTCTCTATCTCTTTCTCTCTCTCTCTCTCTCGTTGGGAATCACGCAGCTGATTGGCTGCCGAGATGCACCTCCAAACAGCAAGAGGTCTGCAACCTGCACCAAAACTTCAGTAGAGCCTTATCTGGTACACACACACACACACACACACACACACACATCCGCACATTCACACACAAGCGCACACAAACAGGCACACACTATTTGAAGCTTTCTGCGACCCTCTCTCTTTACCTCTCTCTCTCTTTCACCCTCCCTCTTTCTGGAGCTTTGCATTTGAAATTGAACAGACACTGAGCCAATTTATCATGCACTGACACATGTCATGTCCAAGGCCTTACCACAGAGACCTACAGTACGCTTTGTATTTATCCCTTTGTTGTGGCTAAGGACCTACACAACACAAGCCGCTATTAAAAGGAAGAAATGAGGCCAGGTGAACGCCTGTGACTGAGCCTTCACACAGCAGTTCACAAATCTGCTGCTCGCTGCCGCAAAGGTGACAGACCCCGACAATGTTAGAGTGCCACGCTTCCCCGCCAATCAGACGAGTACTTGGCTATGAGAATGCAAAACAGGCTGGCGAGGACAACACAAGGGCCTCAGCAGAGCTAACACACTTACACACTTTCTGACTCTGCCTCTCAGGCATTGCGTATCAAAGCACATGTGATGGATAAGGATTTGGTGTTTTAAGATGTTTTAATACCAAGTGTCACCGCACCCATGACCCTCAGTTTAGTCCCAAAGGTGTCCCTCTGCGGTCTGATATTAAAGTGATAGTGCAGAAAAGAATTAATTTTACATAATTTTCTTCACAGTCACCCAAGGCTTGTATGGCGTCTGAAATTAACTTCTTTAGTTCAAACCTGGAGCGGCAAGGCATGGAGCAAAGTGCATGCCGCAGTCCATGACTTAAATAGATTTGCTTTTTTTAATAAATATCTGCAGTGTTCAACATATTTCAAAAATGGACAAAAGTTTGTGGTACACCTAAAAACAATAGTAGCAGCTGCAATATAATGGTATGTCCTACAGAAACTACATACACAACATTATTTAACAACTTAAAGTAGTTTAAGTTAAGTGTGTGCAGCTTTCACAATACTGATTAGAGGTATGAGTTTCAATGGCATGTTAGATAAATCACCCTCACTGCTCCAGTGTAAAACTATAGAAGACATCAGGCATATCTTGGCTGATCAACTTGGTGCAAGTTAGAAAGTGCAAAAATAACCAGATTATTGCTTTAAGACACCATTTGAGGAGGTCTTCTAAATGCAGTTGACAAAAAATGCAGTCAGGACTTTGTTATGCAAATGAACCACAATACCGATCCCATTTCGAAACAATGGCCATCAAAATCTCATCTTAAACCTGAGAGATAAATTACAGCTGATAAAATTCCCTGCATTCCGCTCTCAGCCACTTTAGAGGCTTTAAAGAAAGGTAGATTGTCTATGAAATTCACATTCTCCTCTGAGACCTCCATGTTCACTACTGTGTTGAAAGGCGTAGACTGTTTAGACTGTCAAGCCAGATACGGCATTCGCTTCCTTTCCTCTGTCAGCCCTCACTAGAAGCTGGACGGTTTTTCCCTCACCAGCCCGAGGACTCTTAAGGTCAGGCACCCCTGAGGAACTCGGACAGGGAATGTATGGTACAGTCTGCCATTTCTGATTTACAGTGGGTGCGTTCCATCTAATTTTACAGCTGGGTGAAACGCAAACACAGGAGGATACTGAGAGTGGGGCAAGGTCAAGCCAGCCTGCGATGAGACTCATGCACTGATTCTCTCTCGCTCTCTCCACGGACAGGAGTTTCAGAACACCACCTCACACAGTCAAGGGCTTTAAAATACACCGCCGAATCAGGGCAGCGAAGACTGGACCAGTTAAGGGGAGAAGACAATGATTACAATGTAGTGATGTGTCAATGACACCTACATATAGATGAGTACTAATACATATAGAGACAGTAGCTGAAATAGAAACTACAAAGAGTAGAACTGCATAAAACCGTACTCAAGTGATGATTCACACAGACAAAATTAACCAAAAACAACCATTTAACAAAGCGTTCTTTGAGCAATGACATACAAGAACCACTTTTGGTTTCCAGGCCTCAAGGATCCCCCAGGTGATCCAGACCTATTTAACCTAACTCACAATATACAGGGAAAGAGAATAAATCTGATCTGTCCGGGGTTCCCTGAGGTGAGATATTTAAAATGGGGCGTAAAAGGGTTTTTCCTTGGCACTTTCCTTTATGTGGAGTTTTAAGCATCTCATTAACAAAAGTGGTTCTCTAAGAACCATGCATTGAAAGGTATTTTTTGAGAACCGCATGCCGTAACCTTCGATGGTAACAAGTAAAGATCCCGCTGGTGTCTATTTTTAGGAGTGAACTGGAGTTGAAGTGAAAAAGTTTCAGGTCTGAAAACTCCAGAGTTCACTAAAGAACTGCAGTGGAACTTCTCAGTACATCCAGAATCCGCCAACACAGGAGCTGAAGTTTGTTTGGGGCTGTGCTTCTCATTTTTGGTTTAAAAGTTAAATTAATTAATGGAATAGGGCTGTTATTTTTACATTAGGTAACAAGTTATCTAGCCATCATTGTGACAAATGTTTGACATCATTTTGACAAAAAATTTATTACAGAAATGATTACATTTGACTTTATATGCATGACATTTGTAACTACAAAATCTGTGCACCCATGAGATCCTGCTGGTGTACATTTCCTCTCTTTCAGTGACACAAATACGATGCGAGTGCTAATAGCTCCCCCTTGTGGAGCGAGTTCAGGCTGAACACAGGTTTTTATAGACCAGCTTTTTATAGATTCCCTGTTTATCATTCTAATTGCAAAGTAATCTTCAATCCGATTCACTGCGTTTAGCATACATTTAGGGCAGTACCATTTGGAAAAGTTCAAAACTATCAAAGTGTATATAATATGTGTTCATCTATAGTTCTACAGTCTTTATATACACTTTATACACACTCACACACACACACACACACTCATACAAAATACACACACACACATACAAAATAGTGTGCAACAGTCCAGGAACCCTTGGTCAAATTACAGGTTTTGTTGCAAAAATGTACAAAAGTAATGGTACGTTTCATTATGTTTTCCCAGTATGTTAAAATAATCAGAAATTGTGCACTGAAATGCCCTTGAGAGGATGTGTTATTTTCACTTAGAAATTCAACAGAACATGACTGGAAATATACAAACTTTTATACAAAGTGTGTGTGTGTGTGTGTGTGTGTGTGTGTCCACCCACACTACAAGTAAAATTTCTCCACTTTAAATGATAATTCATTATCACACATTTATTTTGCATTAGAACATATTTAAAGACTAGTCCACTGCAAGCTGTCTGCTGCAGTGGTCAGTTACGGGGGGAATTAGCCAGGCTGCTCACACGCGTGAGGCGAGAGCTGGAGCCGCTAACAGAGTGCTGACAGTAGCTGAGCGCAGTCATCACATCTCTTTAATCAGTGAAATGTATTTTCCCTCACCGCCTGGGCCGGGGATTGTTCGCTGGTCAAAGCTGCCCGCGCCGACACAAATGAATGTCGATGGAGGCGCGGACAATGGCAGGCGTAAGGTTACAGCATGTAGATGATTGCACAGCAGCCTTTTCTAAGGGAGCTGCCATGTCCCGCGGTGCGCGTGTCATATTCTGGGGGACGGGGGGCGACGGGCCCCGCTCTTGGTGGAACAATGACACTGAAGTCTGGCGAGAACAGAAAGAGAGAGGAAGACTGGGAGAGTGTTTAATGGATTCAGACAAACCGTACGCATCTCCTGACGGAAAAATCACCATCGCGCGCTGGTTCAATTCAGTGGGGCCTAATAAGAAGTGACTGACTTTACAATAACGTGATCATTTGCTTTGCTGAGAGTGGGATGAGTGACAGACGACTGGCAACTCACCAGCTGCACAACTGTCACCAAGAATATGCACCACAGTGTAGAACATGAATACTCAGCTCAACTCAGCAGTGATAAATATATATATCTGCTGCGTGATACACATATATACTGCTGCCCGATAAAGTCTATACACAGTTATATATATATAAACTGCTGTTTGATACATTCTGTTTAAAGTCAATATACCAATTTTTAAATATATCACTATTATAATCTCTTTCATTTGAAAAAGCTCATTCTCCTTTACATTGTGTGGAAATTTCAGAATTTCATTACAACACCAACAGAAATGAACTAAAATGACATTAAAAGTTCAGAATTTTTCCTCCTCACACTGAAAAGTTATCATATGGTGACTGTTTCAGTAGTTAGTGTACATATT